>OX457036.1:20217168-20447168 GCA_949752735.1 Lumbricus terrestris
TAAATCGTCATCGTCATCGTCGTCGTCGTCGTCATCGTCATCAGCATCATCATCATCATCATCATCAGCAGCAGCAGCAGCAGCAGCAGCAGCAGCAGCAAAGACCTGCCGCAGTATCTACGATTTCTTCTGCTTCTGTATTTAGCATCGACTTACGTCACAAGTCACGTGCTGTCCAATCACTGTCTTCGAATTACGAATCGTCTGCTTCTGACAATAATAATAATTATTATCGGTCGTCTGCTTTCTACAGTGCGCTGTTTCCCGCTCAAAGCACTTCGCGTCTGCGCTGGTTGCCCACTTTCCATTTGCACTCGCGTAGCCTACAGCAGCAGTGAACCAGTCGATACAGACTCGACGTCAGACGGGACCGCTATCAGATAGTAAATAATGGCATCAACAACAAAGGCTCAACATCAATGGCCTCCTCTTCCATTAGCTCTTCTATTGACTCATCGTCTTCTGATAGCCATCGACCTGACAGGGCATCACAACGGAGAAGCCGCGGTCCGGGCAGCTATGCTTCAGACCACCAGTGACTGTTCTCGACGAGCAACAACCGATTGGTGTAATACCATTTATCAGCGTCGACCTTTACGGAACTAACGGAACCTCTTCAGAGGACCAGTGGGAACCGAGCGACGATCAGAAGTGACTGGTCTGTGACGCCATCACTGCAGTTTTTTTAAACCTGTCAAGCGCAGATCAGAATTTTGCAAAATTTCTAAACTAAACGGTTCAGAAAGTTTTGGCTCGATGTTGTACAGCTGACACAAGCGCTATATAATTATAACAGGAAGAACGCGTCACCGTCAGAGTCAGTTCAGATAGGGACACTTCACTTCCGGTAGTTGTGGACATTAAAGGAATGGTAGTCAGGTCTTCCAGGCAGAAGGCCCATCCTTCTCTCAGCTACTGGGTCTGATGAAGGTCATTCCCGCGTTCGGTCAACTTTACTCGTCACCTAAGACTAAGAGGCTAGGAAAACTCACTCTGCATGGAGAGAAGCCCTATAATTATAATTATATATTTGTTTATTTCTTGCGTGCATTTGCTATGGCGTCCCTTCAAGCTCTCTACTCAGAGGCATTCCCGACTACAGCGCGGACACTGAACCGGAGTTTCAAACTGAAGGGAAGGACTTGCTTAAGGTCCCGTATACATGTACGAGGCGGCTTGAGGTGGATTCCAACGTGGAAGCCTCCGGCTCGAAGGCACCGAACCCACCACGCCCCACAAATTATATGTATATGTATATATATATGTATTGTTATTATAGGACTATATCTAATAGTATATATCATTTATATAATATCATTTATATAATACAGTACTGTATGCGTACATTATAATATACTTTATATATAATAATAATAGCCACTCCATTGTAGTTAAATAAGTGAGCGCGTGGTCTAAATTATTCTAACATGAAGACATTCAAATCGCACAATCGACGTACATAAAAACATTACTCTTTCACACATCCTACCCTGATTCTTCCTCTTCTCCTCACTTCCCTCGTCATTTCAACTCTAAACATCACCCACCTTAGCCGTCCATCTATCTGCCTGCCTGACTCTCCGGACTTGACCCGCTGCCTATCGATTTTGTTTTGATTAAGCGCCTGTGAATAAGCTGGTTCCGGCGACTTGGCTTTTGTGGGCGCTGTATAAAAGTCTCGATATTACGATTACGATATAAATATATATATAGACCTATGTGTACTGTAGACCTATGCAATGTATGCATAGCAACTGTCCATGGGCACCCGCGAACAATTATGATGGAGGGAGCAAAACACAATAATTTCTTCAGCAGAAGTTTCAAATTGCACAAGAGAAAATTAAGAACACGGGTATATTTTTCATAGAGGTTTCTAAATGCAAATTTTTCGGTTTCACTTTGTGTACCGTTAGAAACATATATTGTATATATATATATATATATAAATTTTATATATATATATGCCACTTTGGTGTGAAGAAATTAGTGAAGAATCAAATAATAGTAGCTAAAAAATTGGAAAGTCAGTTTTCCAGGAGGGGAGCACCAGGCAAGTGCTCTCTCCTGCCCTGTGTACGGGCGCCCATACAACTGTCGCAACTGACAGTCCAATACTGGTACTCTATATAGTTCTGATACTGCAGTTCCTGCATAAAAATAATATCATTAAAGGAGATTGCGTTTTATCCAGAAAAATGCTTTTCACTTGACAACAATATATGATGTTGCTAGCTCACTAAGCTCAGGATCGTATACAGCCAGACTTAAATTCAAGCGTATATGCAATTCCAAGGGACATCTATTGTCCAAGCGTGGCAGACCATTGTCAAAAGCCTGAAATCCTGGCCATTAGTCAAGTAGGCATTTATAAAAAGACAAGGGAAGGCTGTAATATTGCCTCCGCCCGCCTTCGCGTAATATAGCCTTCTATGTTTCATTCTAAACCATCATAACGGACTGAGTTTTTGTTGCTTTTCCTTTCTTGTGCTGTGCTACCAATTTGGTGAGATAAGATTCATGAGGACAATTAATAATATAATTCTCCAAGAAATTAAACAGTTTTTCCGTTCACAATTTTCGACCATCGATAAAAACAAACACCTGATTATGTTGATGAAAAGCGAAAATACATTGTAGGTTTATATCAATCATATTGTGTTTATCTATAAAAAAATTTCATTTAGAAATGATTTTAATGCTTGGATACAATTATAAATATTTATAAAATTAATTTATAGAGCCTGTATGATTAATGTATACATATCATCATCATAGTCATAATCCTATTATCAGTACGGGGTGGAGGAGGGGTGGTCAATGTCCGGATGGATGGTCGGGGTGATTGTCCTAGAACCCATGTCGTCACCTCTTCTGTTCTTCCTCTTCCACCTCTTCGTCCTCCTCCTCCTCGTCCTCCTCCTCGTCCTCCTCCTCGTCCTCGTCCTCGTCCTCCTCCTCGTCCTCGTCCTCCTCCTCGTTCTCCTCCTCCTCGTCCTCCTCGTCCTCCTCCTCCTCGTCGTCCTCTAAGGCAAGGTCACTGGCAGGATCAACCTCGTCCTCCACCTCGTCCTCCTCGTCCTCCTCCTCCTCGTCGTCCTCTAAGGCAAGGTCACTGGCAGGATCAACCTCGTCCTCCTCCTCGTCCTCCTCGTCCTCCTCCTCCTCGTCGTCCTCTAAGGCAAGGTCACTGGCAGGATCAACCTCGTCCTCCTCCTCGTCCTCCTCGTCCTCCTCCTCCTCGTCGTCCTCTAAGGCAAGGTCACTGGCAGGATCAACCTCGTCCTCCTCCTCGTCCTCCTCGTCCTCCTCCTCCTCGTCGTCCTCTAAGGCAAGGTCACTGGCAGGATCAACCTCGTCCTCCTCGTCCTCCTCGTCCTCCTCCTCCTCGTCGTCCTCTAAGGCAAGGTCACTGGCAGGATCAACCTCGTCCTCCTCCTCGTCCTCCTCGTCCTCCTCCTCCTCGTCGTCCTCTAAGGCAAGGTCACTGGCAGGATCAACCTCGTCCTCCTCCTCTTCCTCCTCTTCGTCCTCCTCCTCCTCGTCCTCGTCCTCCTCCTCGTACTCTTTGTCCTCGTCCTCCTCGTCCTCCTCGTCCTCGTCCTCGTCCTCCTCCTCTTCCTCTTCCTCGTCCTCCTCTTCGTCATTTTTGTCCTCCTCCTCCTACTCCTCCTCCTCCTCCTCCTCCTCCTCCTCCTCCTCCTGTCTCCCTTTGTTTATTCCACTCTTCGCATACTTCTCAAAATGAGATCTTACGTTGCTTGATTGCATTCTGCACTCTAACCTCCAATCCCATTCTTCGGACGCTCTGGAATGAAAGGGCTTTAACTGCTTTATGCTTTGGGGTCAGCGGGGTCGGACGTCTGACTGGAAAGGCAAGGTCACTGGCAAGGTCACTGGCAAGGTCACTGGTGGTGGGATCATCCGCAGACGGCTTCTGACCGGCGTCGATTGAACGGACAATTGGTTGAAGTGGATTCGGTGCAGCGCTGACAAATGGCGTCACTTTCGAGTAATACGGTGCGTTCAGAATCAGCCGGAAGTAAGCAGAGACAAAACAACGACGAGGAGGCGGAGGTGGAGGAGAATCGGGCGGAAGAAACGGAGGAGTTAGAGGAGGAGAACGAGGAGGAGGAAACGGAGGAGTAAGAGGAGGAGAATGAGGAGGTGGATGAGAGATAGGATCTTGCAAAAGCAGCAGGGGACACGGAGGAGGGGAGGAGGAGAAGAAGAAGAATGAGGAAACGGAGGAGTAATAGGAGGAGAATGAGGAGGAGGAGGATAGATAGATAGGATCTTGCAAAAGCAGCAGAGGACGAGGAGGAGGAGGAGGAGAAGGAGGTGGAAGAGGAGAAAGAATGAACAGAGGGGAAGAGAACGAAAAAAATGGCAGACAAGATGAGATAAAGGAGGACCACGAGCGGTGGTAGAGGAGGAAGAGGTGGAGAATGAGGAGGGGAAATAAAGCGAGTGGGCAGAAGAAGTGATGGAAGATTGACGTGAAGGTATAGAAGAGAGATGCAAAAGAATGATAATAGGAGAGATAGCGGTGAAGAATCATTGTTCTCGGTAACTAGGAGAAGGAGGAGGAGGAGGAGGAAGAGGAGAAGGAGATGTAGGACAGTCGTACGAGGGTGAGATAAGGAGGATAGCGATGAAGAGGAAGAAGACGAGGAGGACTAAGAGGATGAATGGTTGATCGGAGGACGGATGTATGGACAGATCAACCCATCATGTGTCGAGAACCGGATATGTGCGATTTAGAAAAGAAGAGGACTCTACTCCATGGCAGTCTCTATGATGCAGCTGATGAGACTCCTTAATGCTTCTCTCTCTCTTTCTCCCTCTCTCCCTCTCCGTCTGATTGTCTGCCTCTCTCTCTGTCCGTCTGCCTCTCTGTCTGTATGTCTGCCTCTCTCTCTCCATCTCTCTCTTTGTCTGTCCGTCTGCTTATCTGTCTGCCTCTCTCTGTCTGTCTGTCTGTCTGTCTGTCTGTCTGTCTGCCTCTCTCCATCTATCTCTCTGTCTGTCTGCCTGCCTTTCTCTCCATCTCTCTGTCAGTGTCTGTCTCTGTCTCTCTCTTTCTTTCTCTCTTCACTCTCTGTCTGTCTGTCTGTCTGTCTGTCTGTATGCCTCTCACTCCATCTATCTATCTCTCTGTCTGTCTGCCTGCCTCTCTCTCCATCTCTCTCTGTCAGTGTCTGTCTCTGTCTCTCTGTCTCTCTTTCTCTCTCTCTCTCTTCTCTCTCTCTCTCTCTCTCTCTGCATGTCTGTCTGTCTGTCTGACTGTCTATCTATCTCCCTCTCTGATTCGCTGATGTCGTCCACCAACTCCCGCCTTCGATCGAAGGCACTAAGTGGTTGCCATGGCGACAGGAGTGGGCCAGATTCCTTCTCTCCATCCTCCTCCTCCTCCTCCACCTCTTCCACGTCAGAACTGCCTCCGCATCACATGAGATGACTGGCGATTGCAATTCACAAAGCAAAGCAGACAATGAGAAGAACGACAACGACACTGACCATCGCCTGCGTATACATGTATATCTGATGCAATGTCAGTTTCAGTTTGCCTTGATATTATGCACAACGAGAAAGAGAGACAGAGACAGAGACAGGGAGAAAGAGAGAGTGAAAGAAAGGTATGACGGATGCTTTGGGGACGATCTGACGCCATATTGCGCACCACCACCACCACCACCACCACCACCACCACCACCACCACCACCACCACCACCACCCCCACCACCACCACCAACAACAACAACAACAACAACAGCAACAGCAGCAACAACAACAACAACAACAACACTACTATTGTTAGAAAATATACAATAGAGAGTATGATATTATGATATTATGATAGATATCATGATATTATGATAGATATCATGATATTATGATAGATATCATGATATTATGATAGATATCATGATATTATGATAGACATCATGATATTATGATGGATATCATGATATTATGATAGATATCATGATATTATGATAGATATCATGATATTATGATAGATATCATGATAGATGGGTCTATTTCTCAACAGAAATTATCGCGTCGGACAGGAAACTGACGACGAATAATTGTTGTCATGGTCATCTTGCACAATGGCGAACTGGACACGGATTGTAGACCACTGACCACCGACAACTGACCACTGACCACTGGCCAACCATGCGTTGACCACTGTCAGTGCAAGCCAACTAGACAAGTATCCTCCGTCAATCGAAAATCACATCACATCATCAGTATTCAGAGCAGTGGTGGAAGGCGAAAAAAACGTACTTCTCTATACATAGTGATCGGTATAGTTGTAGCATAATAATGTGTGTATATATAAATATATATTATATATGCATAATAATGGATATATATAATATATGAATGTAAAATATCCCCCCACTTAATGCACTATAAGGGGTTAGTCATTAGCCATGATTTTATTTTACCTGCTCTATTCAGTTCAATATAATATATAGTAATTTTAAAATACATCTGAGTATTGCCGATCAGAAATATATATTATCATAGGCCCTCTGGCAGCGTTTAATTTAAGCATTTCTAGTAGGGGCAGTTCCACTATAAAGTTAGTTTCCCCAGAAAAATTTGACAACGTGATAATAGTTTTTACTTGCTGCTTACATTATTGTATTGCATGGACTTTTATTGAACAATGATATTATTTTACTATAATATGAGTGTATTGACATTATTTACCGTTATAGGCCTAATATAGGGTTATTTACCGTTATAATAATAGGATGCTATATCATAAATTATTATAATGAGTATAATTTACTGTTAATATTTTTGCAAATACCATTTTTACAACTAACGGTTGTTATATTCAGTGTTATCTTTCAAATTTCTAATTGTCAAATTTCAAGATATTTTGTTTTTCTGAACGCTTACAAAAACAACATCATAACTGTATGGGTATCCAGCTTGAATAGTTTGGTGAATTGGTAGTTCTTGCTTATTTGTGTCCCATTCGTAGGAAGTTCCGCTATAGTTGTTTCCTGGTCAAAATTCAGGACCGTCTTGAGTTGCAATGCCTATTCAGAGCAGTGGGATAAGCTGCTTCCAGTGCAACAAAGGTCTCTGTATACGCGGGGGCTTGAGGGTGGATTCGAATCTGGAACCTACGGCTCCAAAGGCACCGAACACCGCCACTATACCACCGCACCCGTACATAGTAGGCCTGTGCAGAGACATGCACATTGAGACGGATTCTGTATGTGAACATGTCAAGTAGGAAAGGTCCAATGTACGACGACGACGACGACAACACGGTGAAAGTAGGACCTTGACTACAGGTCTTCCACCTCCTCAGTCTTTATTCTCGCATTTATGATCCAGTCATTGTACTTTACGATGCCGTGGTTTATCCAGTAAGCGCACTCCGTCTGTGATCTAACGATTGCGGGTTAGAGCCTGCTGAGAAGACACCGCTCAGACTCTTCACAGCAAATCATAGTTACTCCATCACGATGCAGCAGCAGCAGCAGCAGCAGCTGCACAGAAAGCAGTGTGTATACGATGAAAGAATTCCCATGTGTCCACATGATGGGATTGAATCAACAACAACGAAATGGTCTTAGAAAGCGACGCGAGTGCTTCCTGTAGCCTACTGACTGGCCAATAATTAATGGAAATGGTTTATCTGGTGTCTCCATTTATCTGCACGGACAGATGGGAGTGGCCAAGATTGTCGATGAAAGTCAGACCTTCATAGTTAATTGGGTCAAGAGTTTTGAAGTACATGGGTGCAAGCCAGTAGGCTATGCGGGCAGAATTCCAGAGTACATTGATGGTTTTTCTCTCAGCTGCTGTTTAATTATTAAAACTGTCATTATTATTTTTGCGCCTGATGCGTACATAATGATCCCTGAGGCTTTAAAAGCAATAAATACTAAATGCTGTGTTGTTCTGGAGTTGACGACCATCGTCACCGGTCGATTGTGTAAAATTAATGCAGATCGAAAAGAAACGGCGTTAATGCGTTGTGTACAAACAGAAAGACCGTGAAAGAGGTGTGCTGTCTCCTGCGGGTCTTCTGACACCATGCTGAATTATTTTTACTATTGGTAATAATATTATTAGTATTAACAGTATTATCAAAACTAATATTAATAATGATCATAAATGTCAATTCAGAGGTACATTTCAGGATGGTCGTGAAATTGGGACGAGACTTGATTTCACGGAGATTCATTTTTACTCCTAAAATAATTTTTATAGCCTAAATCCTGAGGCACCAATGACACCCTGGGTAAAATATTGATATTGATATCATTATTTTGTAATTGATGTAGATTAAACAACGCCTGTGAATAAACTGGTTCCCGCGACTTCGTTTTTGCTGGCACTTGTGGAACTCTCGAGATAACGAGTATTTGATAAAAATAACGCTTAGGCATGCTCATGCTTTACACATCAATTTATATATTAATTATTGTTGACATGTTGTCTTGGTAGCATTTTTTAGGGTCAAGTCAATTTTTTGGTTTTTCCGATTTGATTAATAACATATCACGTTAACATTCAATCGAAGAGTTCATTATTAAATCAGACGTGGATAATAATATTATTCTTGCTGTTCGTCCACCACAACACAAAATATGAAGACACCGAATTAGACACCGAACACATAAATAGAAGGCCTCGAAAGCTACAGATCAGAGCCTATAATATAGTGGAGCAGTCATTAGCACTGTATGGCTTGAATTCATGGCGCACATTAAATTACTGCGTGCGCTAAAGAAACGCACCGCCGGGAAATCTCTGACGCACAAACACAATATTGAAACGGAAACTCGTATACTTGGTCTCTTTTTGTCTGTCTGTCTCTGACCGTCACTGCCTCTCTGTCTGTGTCTGTCTACCTTTGTCTGTATGTCTGTCTATCTGTCTGTGTCTGTCTGTCTCCGTCTGTCGCTGTCTGTCTCTGTCTGCCTTTGTCTGTGTCTATCTGTCCGTGTATGTGTCTGTTTCTGTGTCTGTCTGTCCGTCCGTCTCTCTCTCTCTCTCTCTCTTCTCTCTCTCTCTCTCTCTCTCTCTCTCTCTCTCTCTCTCTCTCTCTCTCTCTCTCTCTCTCTCTCTCTCTCTATCTCTCTCTCTCTGCCGATAAAGCTACAGCATCTTCTCCAAGACTGCATGCATGTCCTGGCTCATCATCGTCATCATCATCATCATCATCGTCATTCCTGCATCGCATGGTGATGAAACGATGATGAAACGTGACCTCTAAGGCCAATCCGGACGAAGCAGCCAGCAACGGGGTCTGATTACACGACCAGTTCCCAACGCCGGACCTTCTTTATTCCTTCTTTATTACGACGCGTTCGGACACACACACACATAGGAGGCGTGTCGTTAAAGCCTCTATTATCGTCCACGGAATTCTTCCTGTCGGTCAGTTTCTGCGTGATTAGGTTTTCCGGAAGAGGAAGACGTGCGTGGAGGTGGAGGGGAGGCTGCCGAGAACCTCTTCGTCTGGCGGAGGGGGTTCGATGTACTTTCGTATGCGATGCGATCGGGGGTTGATGCGAGTGAAGTAGATGTAGGCGTAGATGCCACCGAGGATGGCGCAGAGAACGGCGAGAACGATGAGAACGATGATGCCGGTCGGGATCATGTTGCGCCTTTTCCTCATCTGACGAATGCCGGCGGAGGCGGAGGAGGAGGAGGGAATGAAGAACGAGAAGAACAAGGAGGAGAATGAGGAGAATGGGGAGAATGAGGAGAATGAGGAGAATGAGGAGGATGCGGTGAGCGCGATGCTCCGATGCTGATCATGCCTCCTCCTTCTCCGCCTCCGCTTCCACCTCCTCTGCCTCCACCCGCACTACTTCCCTCCCGGCGCGCTTCCCCCGCCGCTCCGATTGCCTCGTCCGGGTGATGATGAGGCGCCGGGGAAGAGAGGCGGTCGAATGATGATCTGACACTCGATGTAATTACCGATTTATTCTCGTCTGCACTGTAGTCTCAGACGTCGAGATCATCAGCCGGTCTATGGCTATGGCATTCCTAACGCCATCGTCTCGTTGATTCGGTTCCTTGCTATTTGTTCGCAGCACATGGGTTCCATCCAGCCAGTAATATTATTGTTGGCTGCTTCGAGAAAGTCCCGGTACAACGCAACAGTTCCGTACGTCCAATCAAATAATCTCACTTGTAATACGAGACCTAATGACTTAAATGACCTTCAACACTATTTAAATGATTTATATGCCCGTTTAAACGACTTAAATGACTCGTTGTAAAATTAAATGACGTCTAACTCGTTGGAAATGACGGCTAATGAGATTGAAGATAGCCTACATCTAATGCCATTTAAAGATGTGCGCGTAATTTAAACGACTTCAAGTAGGCTACGCCTGAATAGCTTCTATCGAAATCACATGATTTTCAATATAATCAAAAGTCTGATTATCCGACTCAGGTGCGATCTTTAGTGGAGTGCAATTCTTAACTCCGCACTTGACCAGGCACGGCGACTTTCGTTCGATGTAAAATCCTGGCGGCAGTTGAAGGGAGAACGTCAATGCATTGCAGAGGATCAAACACGTGCTGTTAAATTAAGAAAAACGATGTCTTAGTTACAGCATGCAAAATATTTTATAATTGCGCATTATACACATATTGTTGTGGTCATCATCATCATCATCATCATCATTGTCACAGCATCGCCATCATCACCACCACCGCCACCGCCACCACCACCACCACCACCACCACCACATCCACCACCACCACCACCACCATCACCACCACCACCATCACCACCACCACCACCACCACCACGACCACACCACCTCCACCACCACCCCCACCACCGCCACCACCACCTCCACCACCACCTCCACAACCACCACCATCAC
Organism: Lumbricus terrestris; assembly: GCA_949752735.1. Lineage (NCBI taxonomy): Eukaryota > Metazoa > Annelida > Clitellata > Crassiclitellata > Lumbricidae > Lumbricus > Lumbricus terrestris. The sequence continues at coordinate 20,228,061 of OX457036.1, forward strand.
AACCACCACCACCACCACCACCACCACCACCAACCCAACAATAACAACAAATCTTCTTCTTCCTCCTCTTCTTAATCAGTGCATTTATTGTTAGAACAGCATGCCGAGTTCTTGTTGTCTATTTGCCTGATATGGAATTGGACTATATGAAGTTCGCGGCGTGTTCGGTACGGATACGGGTATACCCGCGGGTACGGGTCGGGTCGGGTAGCAATTTTAGCACGGGTCGGGTACGGGTACAGGTAGCCGTTCTGTGTACAGGTACGGGTCGGGTATCAAAAATGATGTACCCGCAGACCAGTACTTTCTATGTCCTCACACTAATGACAGGCTTTTCTCATTCCCCAGACCGATTATCTTCAGACCACAAAAGTTCAACCGCGTCTACATAATAGACTATAGTCCTATATATAGAGCAGAAATTGTCTGAAACACTTTGAAGCTTATACGCTTTGCTGAACTAAACTGCAGTCGTCGATTTTCAAGTCAATGATACAATCGAGCGTAAGTTCTTAGAACAATTGCTGCATCACATAAATTATCTTTTATCTATACAGACTATACTTATTATTACACGAAGCGCGTTGGACCGTGCAAGATCACCTGCTCAGCTGTTACACAAAGCACAGCACCAATGAATAGCGCGTGTCAACAAGACCATGTAGTAACACACACGCCTTGATTTGATTGTCTGCCGGGTCACCAAGATAAAAATAATTCTATATTTTCGTATACGTTGAAAGCCATTATTTGGGGAGCTTCTAAAGTCTTCGGTCTACGAAGGAAGACGTTGAACAATTTAAAATTAATTAAATATAACTTTATTGTCTATAAAGTCGACGTGTGGGCCTATATGAAGACGGACAGACAGGCAGATAGATAGGCATGCATGCAACAAGACTGAGTGAGAGATAGAACCACTAATCAAGCTTCGGTTATCTCTTTGCATCTTTGAATCTCTCTGCATCATTGGGCAATCTATTCTATCATTCATTCATTCGTTCCTTCATTCATTCATTTATTCGTTCACTCATTCATTCGTTCATTGTTTATCTATTTTGTTCATCCAGTCATTCATTTGTTCACTCTGTTAATTAATTCAGCCATTCATTCATTTATTCATTCATGCATGTATTCATTCATTCATTCATTCATTCGTTCGTTCATTCATTCATTCCCTCCATCCATCTGGTCATATGTTATGTAATATATATATATATATATATATAGAGAGAGAGAGAGAGAGAGAGAGAGAGACAGACAGACAGAGAGACAGAGAGACAGAGACAGAGAGAGACAGAGAGAGAAACGGAGAGACAGAGAGACAGAAAAAGAGAGAGAGTGAGAGAGAGACAGAGAGAGAGAGCGAGAGAGAGAGAGAGAAAGAGAGAGAGAGAAAGAGAGAGAGAGAGAGAAAGAGAGAGAGAAAGAGAGCGAGAGAGAGCGAGAGAGAGAGAGAGAGACAGACAGACAGACAGACAGAGAAAGAGAGAGAGCCTAATGCGCTCAGTCGCCTAATTCTTTCTTCGAACAAGAAACCTCATCGTCTTAAGTACACGCTGCAGATGGCTGCTTCTGCTTCGAGAGAAGGAGGAGGAGAAGAAGGAGGAGAAGAGGAAGAAGGAGTGGCCGGTGGCCTTCCCCTGCACCGCCTTCATCAGCCGATGCTTCGTTTCCCGTCGTCTTCGTCCAGGGTGTCTGGTGTCTGGTGTCTGATGTCTGGTGGTGGTCGTCGGTCGATGCTGATTCGATTTCGTCGTTGACAAACGCCAACCGACAGAAACCGCAGAAACCGGATTTCGTGTCTTGAAATCAGACACTAAGCAGAAGTGTTGGTCACCTGGACAAACGATTTCCCAGGCCATCGATCGGCGACGGGGGTGGTGGAGGGAGGGGTGTGATATCACGCGTGGGGAGTGTAGGCTATGCTTGCCGGCGTCTGTGTATGTTAATAATAATAATAATAATAATACTAATAATAATAATAATAAAATAATAATAATTTTGTCTTTAATGAAACGCTTGCAAGCACAGAGTGCTGTATACGTAGGCTATACATGTACGATTGTGTTATACAGTCTGTTATCTTAATTAACATCAATCTTAATTACAGAACAGACAGCCTGCAATACAAGGGCGCTGGTAGCCTAACAGCCTACAAAGCACGTCTATCCTACGGGGGCTTCGGGACTCGAACTCGCTGACATCCATGCCAGTGTGTTATCCAGTGCAGTGGCGTAGGCAAGGGGGGTTTCGGGGGTTAAACCCCCCATTGGCTCCGAAAAAAGGTTTTTTAAGGTTATTTTTCCATTTAAGTAAGAAAAATGGCAAAACACAGGGTCTTCCGGCCATAAACCCCCTCGCATAAAAAATTCCTGGCTACGCCACTGATCCAGTGTGCTACCGCCCCTTCCCCAACATTACCCCGGCCATTGCCATTATTATTAGTGTATGACACTACATGTATGCAAATAATCTGCAGGCACAGGCCTACTCAGACTAAATGCATTGCGTGCGTCTGCAGTATGTATTATAAATGAATGTAAGTAAGTAAGAACATTCATTATTAGGCTGTCACCATCAAACGCACGGTGACTCAGAGAAGCAATTAATAATATGCACGCATGCGCATTCGTGATGGATGTCTTACAAGCTTGCATCCATCACGTTAATTCATACATATTCATGATACGCATGCCTGCTTTGTTTAATGTATGCAGAAATTCTACACAGGCCCGCTGACAGAAATTCCGGGCCCCTGGGCTGAGCCGTCACGGGTCCCAAATTATAATTATCTTTAGGCTTTTTGACGAAATTTACACAAAAAAATAACAATAATGTGAGTATATGAATGTATGCTAATGCTTACATTTATTATTTCAATGGTAAGAATTTAATTTTCAAATGATAATTATGGTAATCAGCAGGGGCGGATCCAGGGGGGCCAATCCGGCCATGGCCCCCATTTAAAAATTTCATGGAACGTGGCCCCCCCATTTGGTTTCAATAAGCCATTAAATAAATGAAGTGGGAGAGAATAACAGGACATGAGGGCCCCCTATTACAAAATCGTACGGGACGTGGCCCCCCCGTCGATTTAGCGGCGGATGAAATGGTATCTTTTCCCCGAAAATTGGTCGATGACTAAAAAAAAGGTCATCAGTTTTTTCGGCGGATGAAATGGTGGTATCTTTTTCCCAAAAGTCATCGGTTTTTTTCGGCGGCACAAGGAAATTTTTTCCACCAACAAGACCCTAAATTTTGGCCCCTCCCCCTTGAAAAATTTCTGTATCCGCCCTTGGTAATCAGCAAGCAAAGTTTCTGGATTTAACTGCAGCAAAGTCGTCTAAAATATCATGGTAGTTCTCCATCTTGTCTGCGAGCCTAAGAAATGCACTTCGGAAATGCTCTTTCTTCATCACCTGGAAAATTGTCCGAATGTCTTGGAGGACCGTTTCTTATAAGCTTAATTAATAGCAGCCTACATGCCTATATCGTCTCACTCGTTTGTATAGGCATAGACGCAGACCCTGTCGGCAGAGTGCCAACATCAAAACAAAGCCTTTTGACAGTTTCTAGAATGTTAGCATTTCCATAATTCTTATTTATAAAGTCTTTTTTGGAATTAAGATACTATATAGATAATAACACCACAAGCTTCATTTTCATCCATTTAGTTATACGATCATCATGCATGTAGCCTACGTTTAATTCACTAGAATCAACCGATGTATGAGTAGACTTAATTACGGCCTATGATTGCCTTCTTTTGAGATTCAAACTTGTGCTTTTTCAAACTTATTAGCTTTTTCTTTTTGGTTTTGTGCTCCAGATTTGTGTTTATAAAATATTCCATCGTTGCGAGAGAAATTTATCATTTAGATTTGTTCACTTGTGATTGAAATCTGACAACGCATAATTTAGCAGAAGAGCGTTCTGAGACAGATGTGAGCGTGTTCTTTGGCAAAACACTGATAAGTAGGCCACAAGTTAGGCTAATAGACAGTTGCTTGAAACTCAAACAGTTATAGTTATGTAACAGTTAGCCTATAGCTATTAGGCTATAATATATTAAAACAACATAAATCCCAAACAATAAGCTAAGTAATAGCCTATAAGCGATTATAGGTAGGGCCCACGACCCTGCGCCCGTAATCAACATAATAAAACATATTATAATCACTGTTGCCCGGGCCCCCTCCGGGCCCCTAAAAGTCGCCGGGCCCCTGGGCATTTGCTCCCCTGCCCCCCCCTCTCGGCGGGCCTGATTCTACATAGGCTAATACATGCAGGTAGGCCTATACATCCATGCATGGGTGTAGGCTATATCACGTGTAGGCCCTATGTAGGGTCTGTATAGCCTATGCATGCATGCATACATATGCAATTACATGCATTATTCGTGTGCGCGTGTGTCTTAGTATTTACCATGCATATAGCAGCCCATATTATTTTTATTACGTCTAGGTCTAGGACATTAACCCCCGGACATTACCCCTGCCATTATCCCGTGTCATTAGGCCTACCCTCTGTCGCTACTCCTCTCCGTATAGGACATTTCCTCTACCATTAGACCATTACGGTAGTATGCCACAGGAATTTAATAGACCAATACGTGTTAGGTTGTATCTTTTGAGTTGGGCAAACGGAACAAATTAAATTCTTACTGTTTATTAATTACTAATTAATTAGCAACAGCGTCGAAGGCTGGCATTGAAAAAAATGCAATCTGCCTTCGACGCTCACCGTCCAAATTTCTGGCGTTTTCTTACCAACCCTCATCGGGAGCACTTACTATACATGTAGGCTATACTTGTTAACATTGCTATTGTTCAGTGACTTATTGGTGAGTACAAAGTCGAGCGAAAACGGAAGAATTATTGTGACTGTGGAACCAGGAATACCAACATCATTATCTAAAGTGGGCTTGCCAATAGACACGTTTCGGAATATTTACGTGGAATTGCGTAGCCTACAATATTCAGTTTTGAACATAATAATTATCATGCCATTATAGTTTCATCCTGCAGTTCTGAATATAGCGAATTGAACAATAACTTGCTGTATTTTCCATGAATTCTTTTTTGAATACATTTAAAATTCGTTTATAATTATTCATAGTTTCCATATTCAAGGAGTAAAAAAGATTTCCTTTTTATTGCAGGGTAACTAGGCCTAATCATTTAAATTTTGCAGTTTGTTGGGGCAAAATGTAGCACGCATAGTAGTATACCATATATATTAAATGTCGGGGGAGTAATGGCATGGGTAGGCTAATGGCAAGGAGTAATATCTCACGGGGGAGGTTTAGTACCAGAGGATTATGTCCGCGGTCAGACCTGTGATGATCTATGGGGCAGAGGCCTGGACAATGACGAGAAAGAGAGAGGGATTACTGCAGGAGAGGACGGAGGTGAGAATGCTGCGTTGGATGCTGCATGCATGGGAGTTTCACTCAAGGATAGAAACAGGAACGAGGACATCCGAAAGAAACTTGGAGTGGCGTGTGTCTCAGACAAGATACGAGAGGCCAGGTTGAGATGGTACGGTCATGTGATGAGAAGAGAGGAAGACAGCTGCCTGAAAAGAATCCTGAAGGCAGATGTCTATGGACGACGCAGTCGGGGACGACAAAAGAAGAGATGGGAGGATGCGATACGGGAGGACATGAAACATCTCAAACTGAAAAATGAAGACAACAAAGACAGGAAAGTGGAAGAGAAGGATCCGAGTGGCTGACCCCTCCGTAGAGTGGGATTAATTCAAGCCTGAAGGAAAAGAAGAATTATGTCCACGGGGTAATATCCTGTTCCCATAATTATTATATATATATATATATATATATATATATATTATAGCAATAAATTATGCACATAAATATATGCATAATTTATTGCTATACGTATATTAATATATTATTATCACACATGACGATCAAGCATGTGAATCGTTGGCTTCTATATATATATATATATATATATATATATATATATATATATATATATAATATTCCTGCATTAATGCATGGTTAAGTTTCATGGCGCATCACGGTATGGGGGGAGACTTGGGGGGGGGGCAGGGGAAAGGTTCCCTCAATGCATCACGGTATAGTGCGAAATGGCTGTCAAAAATATTTCTATGCAATCGACCAAATTCATCAAATATTCTCGCACACTTTATAAACATCGCCTGTGAATTTTTTTTAATCTGATTGATTAAAAGCAATATGTGTCTTTGACGACTTCTAACAAGTGCAGATTATATGGAAAATCGAACAAATTTATCGATGGCGTCGACACTCCCTAGGTCTTTCTTTGCATGCGAATCTATCTGTGCATATAATATATATATATATATATGTATATATATATATATGATATACATGTACAAAATTGGATACCGTATATATAATTTATATATACAATTTTATACATGTATACTAGGGTGACACTTAAAATAAAAATTTTGAATTTCACAAGTCTCACCCTCTTAAATGGTTATGTACCATATAATATCTATGCATGATTTTTTTAAATTAATTCATTAATGTTTAGAGGTGGTCCAACGCATCATAAGTTTGACTTGAGGGTCATTGTGAAACGCAATGCAAATGCACATCTCTTCGTATTTGATTCAAGTACTGTTTATCAAGTCCATTTATGGCTGTTTGCTTTTTGAGTCTGGCTATTCCTTCCTGTATTTCATAACCACCTGCACCATAGGTATTGCTTGGTTCTTCTTGGTTTATAAGTGTGTCATGGAAGGAATGGATCAGTGCGACACCACGTTCAGCTGCATCATTTACGAATTACGGCCTTTAGGCTGAGATCAACTCACAGCTCGGCGACGAGCGAAGAGAATGCTCTCGTGTATCTCTCTATGTGCTTGGATGTAGTTGTATATTATATATATAGGAAGTCTACAAGAATATCTAGTGCAGACCAGTTCGATGAAGAGTTTCTTAGTGTTTGTAGTTTTTTTTAAATCAGCTCTTGCATAGTGCACATAAACTTTGATATGTCGAAGAGGTTCATCGTATCCCGAACATTCGACCTTTGCAATCGTCCTGTCATCGGAAACAGCCGAATAAAACAACACCAGGCCAACCAACATTTCACTCAGGTACCTCAAATTGTTCGAAAAGCTGTGCGTTTCTGCTGTAGCGACGGTCTGATTTACTGTCTTGTAAGCAATGAGCCACCTCAACAGCTGCAAGTCATTCCAGAGAACTGACGTTGGACATTGGCATGTGTGCCAATGCCTTGAGATCTACCTGAAGAACATATACATTGCAAGTGCTCATAGAGGCTGCAGTTCAAATGCAGTCAGATGCCAGAGAGATGGAAGAGGTAGATTGCAATGCATCAACTTCTTTATCCAAATCTCTCAAACAGTGTTTTCGTAGGTCCGCGAGAGTTTGTCATCAAAATATCAAATAGGCCTATACTATCCCCACTATCACCAAGCTGAAGAGATCTACCGTATCTGAGGCTTGTGTTCCGGCAGAACACATGTGCTCTTGATTGAAGACCAGCATTGCTGTATAGAGGACAGAAGTTGTGTGAAAAGACATAGGTCGTATGCGGCCAGCTATATTCCACTCTTCATTGTCTTCAAGCAAGTTAAAATGGCTTAAACTTGTGCTTCGCCTGTTCCATTAGGCAGTAAAGGAACCCATAAGATTTTCATTGTTCCTTTAGCTGGTGCCATCACAGCAGGGCAACGTTCCCTCAACGTAAAAACCTTCAACAACCTGTCATCCCAATGAACTTTATGTGGAACTTCAGGACCTATAGTGATGCATGGATTTCTTTGGCAATAGTCTTATGATGATGGAGCCGAGAATGTCTAATGGAATCCTGATTGATAACAATTTCAGCAGGACCACAGCCCATTGATTGTCCTTTGGCTGTTATGATGTTTCCGGCATGTATGTTACTAATTTTAGTCCTGTCAAATGCTGCAGTGAAACAAGCATTCAAAATGACATTGGATCTTCTTAACTTCTTTTCGACAGGCGCAAAGTCGATTTAACACGACTAACTGCCCGCGACTTTCTAGTATAATTTTCAAATTGACTTATAGACGGGCAGACAAGCAGAGTCACCCAGGAAAAACTGATGACAAGCAAATCTCTACATGAACTTAATCCATACAGTGTCTAGTAAGTCCTGGTGAAGATGCCCACAGATCGGACGACAATTAATATACAGGGTGGACCAAAAAAAGACGCCTATAAGGATTTTCTAAGGTTTTTTGCCAATATCTTGGCCAGAAGTAAGAATTTTTCCCGTCAAGTTTCACAACCTTAAGGGAAATTCATATCTACGTACAACTGCCAAATTTCACCAAAATATTTCAAACAGAACAAAAGTTATTTGACTTTTAGTGAGTCCACACAACGTTTATTTTTGACGATTCCAATATATAACGCAACAAAAAGCGATTTAGTTAAGTTACGTATCAAATAATTGTTATCATATAGACCTAATATTGTCAGAGAATCATTGCTGTTATAATTTAGAAAAGAAACAAGGTACCAAGAACTTTGCCAAGAGACTCATAACAAGTGTGGGTACTGTGGTGGACACATTGAACACAAGTTGTGAAGCGTGCACTATCGAATTAATGTCTATATGAATGCATTAAGCTTTACAAAAGTACACATTTTTTCTATTTTATTAATTTTTGGGTCTTCTTCAACTCTTTTAATAGCATTCACATCAATCACCTTGAAAACATCACTCAAACGTAACAATTTATATATGCAAAAGCTTGAAATTAAGAATTTGTAACGAACGTTAAGATTAAACCAAGGTTACATAACAGTATAATACTGTGGTTACATGGACAAATTTTTCTTAAATCACCAGAGGCCTTGCCTGCCAATTTCTGCATATTATAGATCGAAACACCAAAAAGATAAGCAGAAATAATGAAAAAGAAAATTAAAATGCACTATAATAATGTAGTCTAAATTTAAAAAACCGAGTAGGCCTACAAATTAATCAGCAGAAATTAAGACTCCACAGTGTGAGCCATAATCTATTAATGATATTGGGTGGACTGGACTGCCCTGACACAGCTGGTAAGAAACTCCACACACACGACTATATTAGTAGACACTATAGTGTAAACAAATATAATTATGTAAACATAAATCTAAAAATTGGAATTCATTGCAATGGCCTATCTTTCAACAGATGTTTTCATTGCTCAATTCAAGTTCATGTCTGTTTCTACTTTCTAGGGCACCTTCATAAAACTCAGGTCCATCCATTGTTTTCAGGTCATCTATATAGCTATCTTAAAATAATCTTCATCAGCCTCAATGACTTTTTGTTAAGCAGTTCAGCGGTGTCACAGACCATGCCACAACCTTGGTGTAAGCAGGAGAACACATCTCATGCATTTCCCCACATGAACACAACGGGGTGCTGCATGGAATTTTTAATAACATTTTGTAGTTGCAAGTAATGACATTTAGTATATCGTCTGGTGCAGCTTTCAAGTCAATTGGTGTTAGCATTAGCATTTTCTCATTCTTCCAACGGCAATCTTCTGGCATCATCTGCACAGCCATTAAGCACTTCCATTGAATGACTTGTCTTATGGCCTTGACCCTGAGTGTGAGATCCTTCACCACCGTTCGCCCGTTTGAATGGATGCCACGCATAGGTGCAATCACGTCCTAAAAGTTGGGGGGACCATAATAAATCACGTCCTAAAAGTTGGGGGACCATAATAATAAAGCTAGGGGACCACTCAAAAGTTGGGGGGATGCGTCCCGTGGGTCCCATAGGGTGGTTGTGCCTATGATGCCACGCCATTTAGGTCCCCGTGGACGGACCGTGCTAACCCGATTTTTTGAATCTCTGAAGTAGCCACCTTCGGGAATCGAACCGCGGCCCGCACGCTCTTTCACAGACGCCCTTTCCCTCTGGAATGCTCTATCTTCCTCTTCACGTGTTCTTCCTAGATCTATTTCTATCTCTCTTCAAACCCCATTTCTTCTCTCGGGGGTACTCACACTAGAAGTGCTACTGAATGGTCACTGCTATGAGTTACACTCACAGCAATGAGCATCATAAGTTTCAAATTGCATTACCCTATATTACATAACTAGCTGGGGTATCCGGCGGTGCCCTGAAATTTTAGGGTTCGCCGCATTCCCGGCCACTCCCATTCCATCCAATTGGCCGGAAGTGTCTGTGACAGACTGTGCAAAGCCATTAACGACCATCATAATCACGTCCACTGGTCTTTCCACCCTTTCTTGTTAGTTTTGGATAATTATAACCTTCAAACTAGACCACATTACTTTTCATTGGGCTTGCCCATTAAAGATCGTCATAGCAGATCTCGCGTATTCTGTTGGAGCACGCTAGTGACACTACCAACATTAGGCTATTTTATCCTTGCATTGTGACAGTTTCTGCAAATTCCCTTTACAATATTGACTCACTGTATAAGTTGCGTCTGTGTCAGCTTCGTAGGCCTGCTTCTAATAAACGAATTAGATGAATTAGCCTACTTGATGGGTTGATAGATTACAAATAGGCCTACATTGTACAGCACTACGCACATCAAGCACGTGGCTGTACAGGCCCGTGAAAACGTTAAAGATTCAATTTAACCGCCATATTCTGAAAAATAAACTTACCGAATTAGTAATGATTTTTCGGATAATAACTAGTAACTATGACATAAAGAATTGTTTTTAAAACTCTTGAAACGTATAATTGAATAATAATTATAGTAAGATCAACGTTTATTTACAACCGCGAAATACCACGCTTGCTGATGAATATTCATAAGGCGGTGATTTAATTAATGACGTATCATGACGTTTGCTGTTGAATATTCATAGTGCGGTGATTTATTAATGATGAAATGGGACGCTTTCTGCTCAATATTCATACAGCGGTAATCAATTAATGCGCTACCGCCAAAAATATAGTTCGCTACTAAATTGCTTCCTAAAAAGATGCTAATTGATCGTGAGTTTGGCATCTATTTTTGCAGCATCTACGCACAAATGTGTACATGAAAAAGTAAAATGCAGCTTGTCATCAGTTTTTGCGGGGTCTAACATTGAGAATATTTTATACCGCTCGGTCTATTAGGCCTATTGGTTTTTAATTAAATAATAACTGTACCCTATGCATGTCATGAGTGATAACAGAGGACATTGAAATAAGCACTAGAAATTAATTGGTAGAGGCTGTAGAGCATAAAAATATTTAGCACATTTCATATTCAGCGTTGTTTGTAGGCCTATCTACTGAAAGTTCAAGGTCCTTGGACCACCTCTAAACGTTTTCAAATTTTCCTAAAAATTTTCACCAGTAATACTGATGTTATAGAGAACACTTTTGAGGGGTGAGACTTTAAAAATTCGAAAAATTATTTTTTGTGTGGTTGACATTGTCACCCTAATGTAGGCTATACATAATATATATCGAACAAAAACTTGGGACGCGGTGGTGTAGTGGTGGAGTCGCTGCCTTGAAGTCGGAAGGTTCGAGGTTCGAATCCACCTCGCCGCGTAGGGACCTTGGGCAAGTCTTTCACTCGCAATTGCTCAGCGCTTCGGCGTGAAATTCCGATGCAGTGTCCGCGCTGTAGTCGGGAGCGCCTCTGAGTAGCGGTTGAGGGCTGGAAGAGGCCGGCGCTATAACAAGTGCGCATACAAACAAACAAAAATACATGTATATACTTGCGTAGTTGCGTATGACTGAATTTAATCGAACGTTTAATGGCGCATCTACAGGGTGGCTCAATAAAAAATGTACCACCGGAAAAAATGCAATATCTTCGCATTTCATCCGGTGGTACATTTTTTTGAGCCACCCTGTATAGATACCTGGCTGCAGTGTGCACCATGGAAGGCGTCTCTCGTTCGCCCAAAATAATGATATCAAAGTTAGCCCAAGTAAAGTAAAGGTATACCTACCACAATTACCGTTACGTTCGCTATGCTCTCGACAGTATGAGAATTGAAGAAAAATAACTGGGGGGGGTTAGATGCTGATTTATGTTGCGTTGGGGGGGGGGGGTGCAATGAGGATTTTCAATGGCGCCCTATGATGAAAGACTGGGGTTGAACCCCATCACAACCCCCTCCGGCAATTCTCATGCACCCTGATTCTCGCCCGTTTTTGCATTGAATAGGGACGACTGAGGAAAGTGTGACACCAACAGTGCACTGGTAGGCTACTCTTGCGCAGACAGTTCAGTTGCATTAAGGTTCACACGCAGACGTGTATAAACACTCAGGCGGAAAAACAAAAGGCAGTAGCAGAGGCAGGGCTTCTATGAAGTTCTATCCTTATACGGAGTGGGTACAACTTGAGCACATGCAGTGAAAAACAGAGGAATCAGAAAAGAGTCAAAACTCACGTCGCGAGGGGAAGGCAGGCCCGCGGGAGGTAAGGGAATGAATTGAGCCAGGTTGTTTAGAGGGATAACAGACCCTGCATATAGGCAGAGGGAACAGAGAAACACGGTTAGTAAATTAACTCGTTTTCCAGGTTAATCTGCAATTGGGTCAAATTGTTAAATCAATTATACGGCTTACGCCACCGTATAGCATGGATTTGCCAGTGGCTGACCTGTTGATCACTGCAGAAGGTTGGTGGCCTAGAAATTCTAGTAATAAACGATGTTCCAGTGTGGACCATTAGTGCTGCTATAAGTCGGACATTTGAACTTCATGCGGTCGGTAAAGCTTTGGCGAGATGGGTCCAATTCCAGTCCAGAATACAGCAATATTGAGGGAAACAGTATAGCGTGCACGATAGACCATCAGCGAGTGGTCCGGGTTCAAATCCCTCACCAGGGCAGAAATAATTCTGAGTTCTTATATGCAGTTCCACTGGTGAGGCATATAACAGATTCAGTCAAAAATGAATACATCGACCGTAGACTGACTGACGAAAATGAGGTCAGCATTGGCACACATGCATAAGCAAATGCTATAATATGAAACATGAGACCACAAGCACTTCATATGATACCCGTGCATGGCTTTAATTCGAGGCTTGCTCAACGGTCTCTGCTCTTCCGCTACACGTCCCAGTCCAGATATCTTCGCGAACACCATCCAGCCTACCCGTTCTACCCGATCATACACTCTCTCGACCGCCGGTCACAGACTCACAGGTCATCTCAATTTCTCCAACCGGGTCATATCCAACTCAGCACTACGCCTTTGGAATGATCTGCCTCCTGAATTCCGATCCTTTTCAGTCCCTCCATCATCATTACTAATCACACACCACAACCTTTCTCAGGCTCCTCTATCCATCACACCTCGGGTTTTTCATTCGAAACTAAAGACACTGCTTTTCAAGAACTCTTACCCTGTCTCATCTGATCCTCCACCTTCCGCCCCGCTGATCCTATATATGGTAACTCGACCCGGACCACCACGGACTACTCTCACGGACAACCCTTCTAACTCAACGCAGCGCACGTGAATAACCTGGTGCTCCGCGCTTGGCTTTCGAGTGGCGCTTTAGAAATTTGGAGATTACGATTACGTGTGCAAGTTACAAGTACAAATACAAAACCAAAAACAATACCATCTGCATCCCATTCTGCAAAAACCTACCTCACATGACAACAATACGTTTGTGCTCCGCCGGTAACTTGCTTCGTCGATTTAAATCCACTTACAACTGGCCATGCAGAATAGCAAGCTAAACACGAGTGTGCCTATTATACGGTATACACAGATATCTTAGCCTGTGTACATCGTTCAGGGCATGCATGCGGGCTGACGAGCCTTAAGGCGGTCGGTTGCAATGGCCGGTCGATGCATGACTGTCGGCCCTAGGTAACACATGCTGTGGCGGCTGCCCAACAATATTAAAGGTTTTTCTCTTATACTGCAATAATAATAATAATATAAATGACTTATGTATATATAGCAAACTCACGTGTGTACAATATCATCGTCTTTATCCATTCCACAAACCATGCACACAAGCGCGATTCTTACACCGTGGATGCTTGTGTATATTGTCTGTGTAGGCTATATATTGTCTGTGTATATATTGTCTGTGTTAGACTGTGTATATATAGGCATATATATGTACATATATATATATTTATTTATTACCGGGTCAAACTTCGTGACCTCTATACGTCTATGGTTGCGGATAGACGGAGGAAATAACTCGTAGATGCTGAGTCATGATTAAGATGTCGGTTGCAGTGTTAGTATCGTGGTCTGCAGCGCGAATAACGGTCTTCCTCATGCACACACATACATCAGTCCGATCACATCTTTGCTCCTTGCCAATTGCTTCATCTATCTGGACCAACATCATGGGCGCCCGCACATAGGGGCAAGAGGGGGCACTTGCCCCCCCTGGAAAATTGAAACCAATTTTTTTCACTACTACTTTTGGGGGCCAATAAAAAAATTCTTGGCTTTAGAGAATTAAAAAACCTTCTTTTAACTAATACTCTTCGATTTTTTAAAAGTTTCTTTGCGGTAAAGAAGCAATTCTTATTAGAAATTTTAAAAAGTGAAACTGAGAAATTTACATCAAGAAGCCTCTATGAAAAACACCCATGCATGTTCTTAATTTCCTGCTTTGCATTTTTTACTTACTTGCTACAATTTATTTTAACCTTGACCATCGTGTTTTGCCCCCTCCTGCAAAAATTTCTGCGGGCGCCCATGACCAACATATTATATCTTTGCACGGCTTTCGTCCTGTGCTTCACTTGACTGATCGCATACGTTTCCAGCTTATCTGATATCGTACTTATTTATGTATATCAGCTGCTATGCATGTATGTAGGCCTACATCATCGTTGGCGCATAGGCCTGCATGTAACGACGCGTTTTGGTTACCTGAAAATGCACAGCATAAAATTATATCCGCCTTGGGAGATAGTGCACAATGCATGATAACGCGTATCCCACTGTTCAAATGTTCTCAATATATTTTGATCTAGAAGAGTAGGCCTATAAGAGTAAAACGGCCTATATACATGTACTATATATATGGTCTATATTCGCTGTGTAGGCCTATGTATACTGCGTATATGGTATACCTAGAATTTTATGAAGTGCCTCTCACAGTGAACACCAATCAGAGGCGCTCCCAGTGCAAAAGACCTTGAGAAAAGAACGAGATCTTGAGACACCAGAAAAAGATGCACTTGCAGGTGTCAGTTAATATAGAATAGCAAAGAACATGTCAAATGTCAGTGCATGGAAAGAGCTGCTAATAATTTTCGTTTATTCAATAATCCGGTTGACAGACCGCATGCAGCCACTTACAGTGTATGCAGGCCTACATTTATGCAGTATACGAATATAAAGATGAGCATGCAATTAAGTTATGCAAGGCAAACAATTCACAAGAACGATTTTAACAGGGCTGTTTTAAAGGAGTTTTTAGAACTGCACAACTTTTTCTTTCCTTTTCCATCTTCCATGGTAAATTGCTTCCAATCGGACCTTTTTCAGGTTTTTTTTAAACGTGCAGTTGTACACAAAATGTTCAGTTATAAATAGATTTGTGCAGTTGTAGAAGCACTTCTGTGCAGGTAAAACTATAGCAAAAAATGGTCATTGTCCTCCAATTGGAAGTAATTTACAATGGGGGATGAGAGGGAAAAGAAGGAGTTGTGCAGTTATAAAAATTCCTTAAAAACAGTCCTGCTTTTTTTTTGTTTTAACTGTACAGAAGTGCTCTTCCAACAGCACAAATCCATTTAGAACTGCACACTTTGTGTGCAGCTGCACGTTAAGAAGCCCTGAATTTCAACGTATATAAACTATACGACCAATGATGGCAAAAGTTCGAGTTGTATATTGTTCTTGGTCACGGGATATGGAGACCTCGTATACGTAAATTGCGCGAATTTTTTATAGTGTACGATGAGATGAGACTGAAGTCAGCATGCAGGCGGATGAGATCACGCAAACACTTGGACGCTGCAGTATTGTGGGTCAGAGTTTGTCCGTAAATTTAGGCACGAACCTTCAGCTGAATTCGAGCAGTGAGGGTGGGAGCCAGTGAAGGTGATCAAACATGAAAGAGGAGATAATTACGGGACGAGCGAGGAAATCGTGCTTTTAGTCTTACAGAGCTGCATTTAGAACGGAATGCATGCATGCTGCAGTGGGGAGGGAAAACATTTGGAAAGCCATGCAAGAGGGAGTTGCAATATACAAAACAGAGTGCACAAAATCCTCATCAAACATCCTCTTTTACCCCTTATCAAAGCTCGAGGGTACGCGTACCCTAAAATAGAATACGTTAAAATACGTACGTATACCTTTCAAAAAATACAATACGCGTATGGTACGTACGGTACCATACATGTGCACGAAATTTTTGTTTATGGCTTACTCGGCGACCCATAGCCAGTGGCGCGCTAGGGGGTGTAGGCATAGGCGCAACCACCCTATGGGACCCACGGGACGCGTCCCCCAAACTTTTGAGTGGTCCCCTAACTTTATTACTATGGTCCCCCAACTTTTAGGACGTGATTCATTATGGTCCCCCCAACTTTTAGGGCGTGATTGCACCTATGGGTTTAGGGGGCTAAGACCTCCTATAAAAGGCTAAGCCCCCCATAAAAAGGCCATCCCGGTTTTTTTACATGCAAAACTGAAATATTTGCACGATTTTCGACCGGATGGCCAAAAAGGTCTTCAGAAATTTTGGCGGTTGAAAATGGAAAAATTTCCATGAGATTTCGGCCGGATGACTTTAAAAAAGGTCGTCAGAAATTTTGGCGAATGAAAATGGAAAATTTCCTCCGGAAGGCTTCAGCCCCCCAAAGCTCAAATCCTGGCGCCGCCACTGCCCATAGCCTACATGTACATGTACGTTACAGTAGGCCTACGTATACATGCAGTCAACAGTATGCGTCATTTAAATCGGTATTTCCGGTAGCGTAGCAGTAAATTTAATTCGATAAATTCTTCTGTAATAATCAGGCTAATTGGATGCAACTGGTTAACCTTTTCCTTAGAGTTGAACTTTTAAGCGCTGCAGCAGAACTGAGCCGACTAACTGACATTAATTAGTACATTAAGTGCAATGTATGCTGGATAAACATAGACGTACAATATAGCATTGCAACAATTCACTACGCTGTGCACTTGGCTGTGATTGTTTGCTTAAATTAAATCGAACATTCTTATAATGAGCAATGACGAGGCTAACGTATTTTATTATTGTTTACGTACCCTAAAATAGGGTACGTTAAAATACGTACGTACCTTTCACAAAATAGAATACGTATGGTACGTACCCTCGAGCTTTGCCCCTTATTGTGTACACTGCGTTGCAATTCCAATACAAATAAAATGTAAGCGTATGCAGATCATGGACCTTGCATCAACTGTACAGCTATAGCGGACAATGGACGTATTTAGGCTATTCTACGTGTAATCCGGAGTTCAGAGAGGGATGATTGACAGAATGGTGGAAAGAAAGAAGTTACGAGAAAATGCAGTGCATGGGTTATGACGACATTCTTTAAGTAACGAACAAGCGAGCATGCAGATCGGAGAGTCAACGAGAGAGCATCTCTTGAACAAACTAACTTTGTGCGATAATTGGCCTAAAGCGAACCATCCAAGGACTCGTCTAAGAATATTATGTATCGTTGTACGTTGCATGCATCTACTCATAAACAGGTCACAAGAAACATGAAACTCCTCGACGTCTCCGTGAGATAAAACGATTACCCATGCACGACTATTGCACGTGCTGCGAGAAACCTAAGGGTCCCCCCGAATATTTGGCCGCTGAACTCTTGTAACCGCGCTCGACACAAAATAGCCTAGCGGCCTATATCCTACTGCATGGAAGTCTACACTGTCTACAGCAATCACCTTGTTTTTATACCAGTACAAGGTCTTGTGTATTTGCGAAGAAATTTCGGAGCCTTGTATGACATGTATGTGCCTTTCAAAAGCGTCTCATAAAGCTCGAGGGGAAATTGAATTTCACGAGAACATGGCGTGACTCGATGTGTAGATTCAGCAGTCGCCCTAATTGTAATTGAGCGACGAGCTTAACGTCAACAGCAAAACAAACTTAGGAAAAGTAAGAATAAATTCATATGGAAATTAGATCTTAATGCTCATAGTCAATAGAATCATACAGCTGTCATATAATTATGCACGATTGCGTTTCCTGCCATGGTTGTTTTAGAGTGTTTGTTGATCTGCATAAAAGAAACAGCAAATAGAAATGTAATGGATGATCGTTTCCGGAAGTTGCTTAGTCTCTATAAAACATATTTTATTAAGACAAAGTGCAGTGCGTTCCAGTGATATATACAGAGCTTTTTTAACGCGCCGTTGTACACAAAATGTGCAATCTGTTGTAGAAGCATACATGTAGGCTACAGTTAAAACGAGCAAAAAGGTCATTGTCCTCCGATTGGAAGTAATTTACCATGGATGATTGGAAAGGAAAAAAGGAGTCGTGCAGTTCTAAAAATTCCTTAAAAACAGTCCTGGATGTATAATATTAAGGAAGCGTGGCCCTTTCATATCCATATGAAGCAAATGGATCACGTCGGAAGCAAACGAAATAAAATAAAATAAAAAATTAGGTTATTCTGAGAAAACTAATACCATTAGACCGAAGCTGGCAGTACGCAAAAAACATGATGCACTGTGCAAATATCTCAACAACACATGCATGCCCCTTAGGTATATCGGGTGGATAGATACATACTTACGTATACATACATACATACATACATTACATACATACATACATACATACATTACATACATACATACATACATATACATACATACATACAAATATACATACAAACATACATGCATACATACATACATGCATACATACATACACACACTCATACATGCACATAAGTAACACATATATACATACATATATCATATGTAGATGCAAACACGTTCGTATACATATCTCAGACAACGGATAGCAATGATCTGCGATTCGGTCGACTCATGCCCAGAAGACAGAGCTGCCTGCAAGATGTATGACAGGCATTGCCGATAAGTATTTCAGACAAAGCTTTCGAGCAACGGATTCGGGAGCTGCGTGCAGTTGAACATCCATCACTGTATATAATCTAATCTGTTGCACGCATTAGCCACGCTGTGGAATCACATATATATATATATATATATATATATATATATATATATATATCCAATTGAAGAGTGCAAAGATGAAGAGATGAAGACAAATATTAGATAGACATAAATCAACGGAAATAACGAAATTTAAGCAAATATGAAACAAATTTGGTCGATGGCTTCTGCTGCTGCAGTCGTCCATCACTTGTGAAATTTCTCAGCTTTGCTAAAGCATATAATTTATAATATTAATATTAATATCCCACACAACTACATCTCCTGGCTCCTGCGCACATGAAACTACTCGGGTGGAGCTTACATATATGCACGTACATACACACGTTCTTGTTTTTATCTGTCTCTGTCTGTCTGTCTATTTGTCTGTCTGTTTCTCTCCTCCCTGTCTGCTTGTCTGTCTCTCTATCTGTCTGTCTGTCTGTCTCTCTCCTCTCTGTGTGTCTGCCTATCTGTTTCTGGCTCTTTGTCTATGTCTCTCTGTCTGTCTGTCTCTGTCTGTATGTCTGCCTCTCTCTCCCTCCTCCACTTCAACGGCAAATATTGCTTCTGTTGAAAGCAATTTTCTGCCATCGAGCGCTTTGTTCGCTCAAACCAGCGCTAGGCTATTTCGAGCGACCGACGACAACAACGGCGGAGTTTAATCAGTTCTATGCTACGACAACGACGACGACGACGAAGAAGAAGAAGAAGAAAAGGAGCAGAAGCAAGCAAGAAGCAATCTCTTTCCGATTGCCGAGGAGGCGGCGCCTGCTGATGCCTCTATAAACCATGCAGCGCCTCTATCGGCGGCGGCGGAAGTCAACACGGACGCGGATGAACACAAGGACGGTTGGACGGACAGACACACGGACAGACACACGGACGGATGGATAAAGAGAAGGACGACAAAAGGACACATGACCGGAAACACAGAAGTATAGGAGAGCTGCAGTCGAACAGCATTCAGTAATTACAGAATGCGTTTTAATATATAGAAAGGCGCTGCATGGTTGTCTGCAGCTGAGCACTCATGACCACCACTCAGAGCATGCTATAAGGAAGATCCTCAGCCGCTGCGTATAATTATAGCCTACGTTTCCATGTTTAATGATCCAACCCACGACGATACATTTCCCTTACACGTGGAGAAATTTCCCTTTGAAATTCAAACTTCCCATGATGTCGGTTATATGAATCTTTCACCTAATCTCCAGATGCAAACTCGCCTAACATATACCTGGTAGTCGCATATTATTATGTATAATTATATGTATATGCATTCATGATTGATTATATACATATAATATAATATATACTGTGTGTATATATATATATATATTGTTCACATGATATTGTTAGACTGCCGCTGAGTTTCATCTCTGCAGATTTGTAACGAGATTACCTATAAATAATCGCCAAGGGATCGGACTATATATATATATATATATATATATATATATATATATATGTATATATAAGTAAGGAGATTATGTTGTTGTTTCGCGCACGAAGTACCGGTAATTGACAAAGTATATAAGCCAATTCTATACTAAGCCGCTTAAAACCCATTAATGCAACGGTCCATTAACCTTCTAGCCGCAATCTGGAGGGAAATTTTAGCCTCCAGAGCGGTTTTCCACGCATGCCAATTTAAAAAGACTATTTTATAGACCCCTAGAGAAATTCAGATTTCCGTTTATAGGTCTATAGCGTTCGTTAATAGCTTTCGCCCACGCAACAGTGAATCTGCTTCCAGACTGTGTGCGTGCGCTCTCTGCGTGGCGTCGTTTGACCGTTTTCAAACTCTGACGTCGCTTACGATTTGCCACAATGTGAGGACTAATGCTTTGACTTTCTGGATCCAAAACAATTCGGATTAGCAGAGAAATGCAATCCAATCCTGCAGACAATACAAAATTATACAGACAGACATGCAATGCAGTCAGCGTATACAGGCCAGATCATACAAAATTATACAGACATGCATACAATGCAGACAGCGTATAGGCCTACAGGCCAGATAATACAAAATTATACAGACAGGCATACAATGCAGACAGCGTATATACAGACCAGACAATACAAAATTATACAGACAAGCATACAATGCAGACAGCGTATACATACAGGCCAGACAATACATAATTATACAGACAAGCATACAATGCAGACAGCGTATGCATACAGGCCAGACAATACATAATTATACAGACAAGCATACAAAGCAGACAGCGTATACATACCGACCAGATAATACAAAATTATACAGACAAGCATACAAAGCAGACAGCGTATACATACCGACCAGACAATGCAAAATTATACAGACAAGCATACAATGCAGACAACATATACACTATTATACCGACCAGATAATACAAAATTATACAGACAAGCATACAAAGCAGACAGCATATACATACAGGCCAGATAATACAGTCAGTGGAGTAAGCGACGTCGACATTCGACAATAAATAAATGAGTTGACAAAGAGACAAAAGATATGAGTAGAGGAAACAGAGACAGAGAGACAGAGACAGAGAGATAGAGAGAGAGACAATGAGAGAGACAGAGGGAGACAGATAGAAACAGAGAGAGAGAGAGAGAGAGAGAGAGAGAGAGAGATAGAGAGAGAGAGAGACAATGAGAGAGACAGAGGGAGACAGATAGAAACAGAGAGAGAGAGAGACAGAGACAGAAACAGAGGCAGACAGAGATAGAGAGCAGAGGCGTCTGCAGTTTGGATTTCTGCCTTGGACAAACTGCATAAGTGCGTATTATACGAACGTTTCACAAGTCTGCTTAGTGGCGTGGTGGAGACGCTTGTGTCTACAAGATATATTTCGACTTATACCCTACGACCCCTAACGTGGCGCAGCTGCACCTGCAGAGAAAAAAAGAGAGAGACAGACAGGCAGACAGAAAGACAGACAGACAGACACAGACACAGACATAGACAGAGACATAGACAGACAGACAGACAGAGACAGAGGCACAGAGACTGAGACAGAGACAGTGACAGTGACAGACAGATAGACAGTGACAGAGACAGAGACACATAGACGGAGACGGAGACAGAGACAGACAGATCTAACGTATAGAGTGACCAGAGGAACAAAAAGCAATGATATTGTCCTCGGACAACACATTGACCTTGGTCAGTGGTCACAGTCCGCGTGGAAACCGGTCGATATATAGACCCTATTACATGTTATAGTTCCCTTGGCCGTCTTTCTTTAATCCCACAAAATAAAATCAATATTGATGTTAATACACACGATAACACACGAATATACAGAGACAGACAGATAGTGCGAGAGAAAAATTCAGGGGAAGAGACAATTAGGACGTCGACGCGTTGGGACAGAGTACGCTTTCTCTCTTGATTCTCAATCAAATTATGACAAAATTACGGATATTATTTTAAAATTTAAACAATTGAAATATTACGTATAGGTTATTTTGACATTTCGATTGCCTTCTTTCTGATGTCGTAGGAACACCAGTTGTGGGACGCGGTGGTGCAGTGGTGAGTTCGGTGCCTTGGAGCCGCAAGGTACCAGGATCGAATCCACCTCAAGCCGCCGCGTAGAGACCTTGAGCATGTCCCTCACTAGCGAATTGTTAGTGTGATTCGGCTCGAAACTCCGATGCAGTGGCCGCGCTGTAGTCGGGAGCGCCTCTGAGTAGGGAACTTGAAGGAGCGCTAAAGCAAATGCGAGAAATAGATAAATAAAATGAATAAATAAATAAATTAAATAGCCTAGGATCAATTAATTATAGCACGTATAATATTATAATAGGCCGTATAGCAATTAAATAAGTACAAAGCAAGCAAACAATTGGGCCTACACGTATAACCTTCTAACTCAGTGGCAGGCTACAGATTAGGCCTAAGTATAAAAAAGAACTTATCTCTCTCGCGGGTCAGCCAAACAATAGGCCTACTAATCAAAACCCCATAATGATGCCGATCAAAATATAATAATGATGTCAAGCACTTGTTTTTGAAATGCCAAAAAATAACTCATTAATAACTAACCAGTCTCGCAATCGTTAAATGTTTATGCTCCATCAATCGCCAATGTTCCATCAATTATTGTGAATGTTCCATCAATTGTTAATGTTCCATCAATTGCTAATGTTCCATCAATTGTTAATGTTCCATCAATTGTTAATGTTCCATCAATTGTTAATGTTCCATCAATTGTTGATGTTCCATCAATTGTTAATGTTCCATCAATTGTTAACGTTCCATCAAGTGTTAGTGTTCCATCAATTATTATTGTTGATGTTCCATCAATAGTAAGCATTCAATGACGGGTGCCAAGGCCTATGATGTCTGGTTAGTGCTGGTCACGGGGATACCGTGATACGAGAGGAGGGCAATTGAAAGCTCAAAGATAAAGAGTAGGCCTATATAAGCTGCTTCCGAGAACATTTTAACATACGCCTATATAATAAAAGACATCATTTTCTAGACATCATATTATGTAGGCCTATAATAATTATGTGAGACATCACAGGCACACATTTGTGGTTGAAAAGTAATTTGATATTTTTGACACTGCATTAATGTACTGATGGCAGTGGAAATTAATGACGGAGACAGACGAGTCTTTGGACTATACGTTGTGGCTTATCTATATCTAGAAGAAAGGATGTAGGCCTACGTATATTTATTTGGGAGCGATGCACGCTCGCAGTTTAGCAGCTACTGACCTCAAACATTGCATTTAGATAAACGTTCACCACAAAAATCCAAGTACGCTATTTTCAGCTTTTTATTCACTTTAGATTTCGAAAAAATAGACATTTTAAACTTCTCTGTGTTAATGTATGCGCTAGCGGCAAGCCTGTCGCGTCGCCGTATTTCAATCGTTTTTCATTAACGGCCTGCATGTTGCCGTTGACGTCATATTTTGACGTCATTTTTCGCTTAGCATGAAAAGCATACGCTGTCGTGCAACCCTGGGAAAAGATACATGCCTTCGGCCAAGGAGTATATAGCCTTGAATATATTTTTTATAAATGCTTGGTATATTTTTATATATGCTTGGTATGATTATTTATAAAGAAACAGAGTACCAGCGTAACTGCACGTTGCCATGCATATTTTAACACTTATATCTGAAACGCAACAACTAGACAGATGTTTACACGGGCCACCTCGCCTCCACACACCCCGGCCCGCAGGGCCGAGGTGTGTGGAGTGCGTGGGGGGGGGGGTGGGAGGGGAGGAAATTTTGCCGAAATCTCAAATTTCACGGGTGGCGTACAAGTGGAGGTCGGAGTGTTGTGGGGTGCAGTCAGGTGGTTGTAGGTGGTGGGGTCGTGGCCGGGAGCGGGTTGAATCCTAAATTTCCCGGGCAACGCCGGGTACCCCAGCTAGTATATTATAAGGGCTAATGTGACTTTGTGACCTTGCACGGGGGCATATAGAATGGACCTACTCTTTACATCCTTCCATAAAATGAATCGGAGTTTCTACGGTTCTGCGAGCATTCTGTATGTGGCTCAGTGGACTATAATAGGTCTACATTGACCCTGCAGAATACAAAACACACGCAGAACTGTAGTCTCTGGCACTGACTGCCACTGAGTAGACCTATAGGCCTGAGAGCCTTAAACCTGGCACTGAAATGAAAGAACCTGATGATGGTTAAAGATACATGTAAGAGGTAGTCTGAATTATGTTAATTAGGCATGTGCTAATAGGTTAAGTATTTACCATACCATAGACTTGGTACATTTATTTTAAAAGTCGATATTATTTTACAGAGATATTGCTGATAAACATCAATTTTGGCTGGAAATCTCAACATAATGGAAATCAGGAACATAACTATTTGTTTAATTATTATTTGAGGGATCCAGAGGAAGGAGCAGACCAAGAGGATTGTGGATGGACGACGTGATGGAATGGACGTGACTGTCGATGGAGCGGGTGGTGCGCGCAACACAGCAGAAATATCTCTGGAGAAAAATTGTCCATGATGCCGCCAATGTTCGGAGTGACGAATTAGGCACCGACGACGACGACGACGATGATGACGACGACGACGACGAATTATTTGTAGACATCATACGGATATGGTAGCCTTGCAATATTACCAGCAGGGTGTAGCCTACACTCTGCATTTCGGCTAATCACCTTAACAAGGACTGTTTGAACTTTGAAGGTCGTTGCAGGCCCTGTATAGTGTATAGGGTGGGGTGTGCTAGGCACTGTGGCATTCATAGACCCCAACTCCATAAAATCAACACGCATAATTATTGCTCAAAAATCGATGAATATTTACTGCTTATTTCAATTTTTGCAAAATGCGGTTGGAAATTTATCCGGACGCATTGCACATTTATGCTGTTTAGGCACTCCTTCCTAAATGGTTTTAGTGCTAGGCTACATGGTTCCTCCCACCTTGCAAAATTTCTGCTCCGCCCCCCCCCCCCCACCCCACCCCCCCACCCCGTACGCAGGGAGCGACAACAAGGCATCAATTTCAACAGACACGATCAGAGCTGTTAGTTTATCGGCACTTATTTGTCGCACCCTACTGTAATATTAATATGATATATACAATTAGAACAAGGCAGAAGAACTGGATGGGACATACATGTATACTGAGAGTCAACTGCTTGCAAAGAGACGTAGTGGAGGGCAAAATGGAGGCGAAGAGGGGAAGAGGAAGACCTAGGGAAAGGTTCTTGGACTGGATGATGGAGAATGGATATGAAATACTCAAAGAAAAAGCACAACACCGAGAAGAGTGGCGTCGTTGGGCATCTGGACCTGCCGAGAAGCAGCAGACCTAAAGAGATATTGTAATATTGTAGCTCCCCACTTCGCTGCTCCCCTCTCTCCACCCCCCCCGACCCGATTGTTCTCCTCTGATAGATCCGCTCCGATGGATACAGCTGTAAAGCGGTTCGACTGCAATGGACACGATGCTAAAGCTGACCTATCCACGTCTTAGGTCTACACGCTCGCACCTATTGACATGCGAATTTATCACCACATAATTATATACGTATATCCTGAGCCCACGCATCCATGCATCACACGCAGTGCTTAAAACGGTTTGCGTGAGACGTGGGTACGCCGAATGTGTGAGCCTTGGGAGCGCCGAATGCGTGAGCAGTGGGAACGCCGAATGTGTGAGCAGTGGGAGCGCCGAATGTGTGAGCAATGGGAACGTCGAATGTGTGAGCAGTGGGAACGCCGAACGTGTGAGCAGTGGAAACACCGATGTGTGAGCAGTGGAAACGCCGAACGTGTGAGCCTCGGGAACGCCGAATGCGTGAGCAGTGGGAACGCCGAATGTGTGAGCAGTGGGAGCGCCGAATGTGTGAGCAATGGGAACGCCGAATGTGTGAGCAGTGGGAACGCCGAACGTGTGAGCAGTGGGAACACCGATGTGTGAGCAGTGGAAACGCCGAACGTGTGAGCCTCGGTAACGCCGAATGCGTGAGCAGTGGGAACGCCGAATGTGTGAGCAGTGGGAGCGCCGAATGTGTGAGCAATGGGAACGCCGAATGTGTGAGCAGTGGGAACGCCGAACGTGTGAGCAGTGGGAACACCGATGTGTGAGCAGTGGGAACGCCGAATGTGTGAGCAGTGGGAACACCAAATATGCGAGCAGTGGGAACACCAAATGTGTGAGCCTTGGGGATGCCGAATGCGCGAGCAGTGGGAGCGCCGAATGGATGAGCCTTGGGAACGCCAATTGTGTGAGCCTTTGGAACGCCGAATGTGCGAGCAGTGGGAACACCGAATGTGTGAACCTTGGAAACGCCGATTGTGTGAGACTTGGGAACGCCGATTGTGCGAGCAGTGGGAACGGCGAATGTGTGAGCAGTGGGGACACTGAATGTGTGAGCACTGGGAACGCCGAATGTGTGAGCCTTGGGAACGCCGAATGTGCGAGCAATGGGAACGCCGAATGCGCGACAAGTGGGAGCGCCGAATGTGTGAGCAGTGGGAACGCCGAATGTGTGAGCAGTAGGAACACCAAATATGCGAGCAGTGGTAGCGCCGAATGGATGAGCCTTGGGAACGCCGATTGTGTGAGCCTTGGGAACGCCGAATGTGCGAGCAGTGGGAACGCCGAATGTGCGAGCAGTGGAGACACTGAATGTGTGAGCAGTGGGGACACTGAATGTGTGAGCACTGGGAACGCCGATTGTGCGAGCAGTGGGAGCGCAGAATGTGTGAGTCTTGGGAACGCCGAATGTGTGAGCAGTGTAAGCACCGGAAAAGAGTTTATTGGAACGCATATGTTTTCATGGTTCCATACATGGTGACTGGTCAGTGCTTAATTTTGCTCTCTGCCTGGGGTGGGATTTAGGTGTCTGGGGGAGGGGACAGGGCATTTTGGCGGACGTCTATATTTAACACTGGTTAATGGCGAGCAGCGAGAACGCAAGGAACGAATTCAGAGAGCAGTGGGGGGCGTTGTTCCAACACGTTCCCAATCACCTTGAACCATAATCACTTGTGCACAGGTATCTATAGTTGAAATAACATCCACTCCTGCATTTATATATCGCTATTAAAAACCAGTTCAAATGCGCGGTATCATGATGAACATTCATGACGTAGATAAATGCTTATCGTTGATGACGTAATGTAGCGTATACGCGTAATCTTATGGAGAATAATAATTATATAATCGGTCCGTCGTTAGAATATGACAAAAATTCTTCAAAATTCGCAATCGTCTGTCTCCAATCTCGTGTATGACCTATTCAGTGACCTCAGCCTGTCGAAACCAAAACACACTTCAACGACTATAATCGAGTTCGCTTTTTTTATTACTTTTTGATGCGCTATGCTTTTGATGAATCGTCAAAAAACAGTGGTCGGACGCATTAAGAGTGATGTAACTTTTGTTCTGCTTGAAATATTTTGATTAAATTCGAAAGTTTTATGCAGATGTGAATTGTCTTTAAGCGTGTAAATTTTGACTGAGAAATTCTTTCTGCTGGCCAATATATTGCAGAAAAACTGTAGATGATCTTTTATGGTCTACATTGTGCGTCTAACTCTGATTATGTGACTTTTAAAGTAGATGAGATTCATAATATATTCGTTCGTTCGCTTGTTCGTTCATTCATTCAGAAATTCATCCAGTCATATAGACTATTCATTCATGCATTCATGCATTCGTTCGTTCTTTCATTCTTTGAATCGTTTTTCGTTCAAAAAACAGATGGTGTTCCCACGCTGGACTGCTACCTAGATTCTCTGAAAAAGGTGACTTGCCTCGAGTCTGTAGTCCTGCGTTGCCTCGGTCAACCTTCGTCCCAAGTCTAGCACAAAATCCAGTCCTTCTGAGTCCCGCGCGAACCGCTGGACTCCAATGTCATCACCACAAAGGCATGCGTTTGGGTGATTGTGTCGTATTTAGACCTTTTATTATTATTATCGTCATTGCTATTGTGGTTATTATAATTGTGAGTCTAATAATAAAAAAGTAAATATAACTCTAGTAATAACGCTGCTACTAAATCATCTTCTTTCTGTATAAAATATAGGCTATCGCAAAGAAATCCCGCCAAATCTTTTAGAGGCGCGATGCACGATTTTAATTAACTCATATATTTATCGCGGTAAGAGTATCTTATATTATTCTTATTATTATTGTTAGTATCTTATTCTTCGCTGGCATTCTTCGTAGCAGGCTAATCATCACTAACAGCGTTAGTCAATATAATTATTATTATTATACGCTACAGTGACTAAACTTATATATATATATTATTCTAAATAATACATAGCAATGTTTATGTCTTCATTGATGGCACTTCCGATTCCCAGTCAACAATGATAATGACGTCACGGTTGCCATGGTGATCTCGCGGCCTGCTTCAGCGATTGCGTCTCTTGCACGGTCCCTTTTGTGCGTATCCTTTGGTGGAGATCGGTTGAGTGTTTGCTTTGAAGCAAAGTTATTTGGATTCGTTGAGAGCTCTAGAGAGTTTTATACGAGTTGCAATATTATTACTAGTCTTTAGATTCTTATTTTATAAAAATTAATCATAATGTATTAGATTATTTTAGATTAGACTGTTAATAAAAAAAAACTTTGTGGTTTAGTATTTAGGCGTATAGAGTATCGTGTGGGTCTGAGTTTCACTCGGATCCGTTTTTAGATTAGGCTTATTTTGGACTTCGTAGAAATCCTTTCAGGATTTTCTTCGTATACTTTCTATATAACAGTCGATTGTTATTACTTTGAGATGAGTTGTCGTCGATTCTTTCGACGTAGTGCAAGGTCGGTGAGGCAGGAGAGGGCGTCGGACCCTGCCGATGATTCTAGTGTGGGTGGCGCCACTTCTGACGCTCTAGCTGGTTACCCAGAAATTACAATTCCTTCAATCCATGGCGCTAAGCCTTCATTTTGTCAGCGCTTCTTTCGGAAGAAGCAGCCACTTCGTATTGCGCCAACGGTCGATGACCAAACATGTATCCCTACCCGTACTGATTCCCCAGCATCAATTGTGTCTATTCTTAAGACCTCTGTTAGATCCACCAGTGCATCCACAGACCTTTCCAAACTGTCCTCTGGCCTCCTTCCGTCCTTGCCTTCCGGTGGTGACGTCACCGACCCTGACGAGCCGCAGACGGCGGCACCGACCGTGCCTGCCAGGGCAGCTCCCGAGGCCGTTCAAAGGGAGGGCCCTGGGGTGGTTCCAGAAGAACCGCTTTACAATATCATCCTTGAGATGATGGCGGAGATCGACGCCGATCTCGTTGCTAAGAACAGGAGGAGGGAGGATTTGTTTCCGTCACGGCCCCTCCCCAGTCCCCGTAGGTCCAACTCATCATGGTCAGTTTACGACGGGTTGGGTAGTTTGTTCAGGGAGGAGGGTGACGATGATGATGACGACGACGACGACGTGACTGAGGCTCCGAAAGAGCTGCGTTTATCTTATGGTGATGAGGATGATCGTTCCTTGAAGTCCCATGGCTCACACATATCATGGTCTAAAACAGACAAGGTGAAGTACATCCCTGAAAGGGAAACAAAATATATTTATCCCGCAGAGAGAATTGTGAGGGAATCTCACACAGTCCGACCAATCACATTCCTCCCACCCTCACCCGTAGCTCCTTCCCCACGCCCACCCTCATCCCCTGTCTCCCTCTTCTGCTGCTGTTTTCCTTTCGGCAGACGAGCCCGGAAGTAGACGAGGGTCTGTCGTATTGTTAGATTGTATTTAGATTGTATTTGTGGTATTCTTAGATTGTATTTAGATTGTATTTGTGGTATTGTTAGATTGTATTTAGATTGTATTTGTGGTATTGTTAGATTGTATTTAGATTGTATTTGTGTTATTGTTAGATTGTATTTAGATTGTATTTGTGTTATTGTTAGATTGTATTTAGATTGTATTTGTGTTATTGTTAGATTGTATTTAGATTGTATTTGTGGTATTGTTAGATTGTATTTAGATTGTATTTAGATTGTATTTGTGGTATTGTTAGATTGTATTTAGATTGTATTTCTGGTATTGTTAGATTGTAATTCATATTTGTGGTATTCTTAGACTGTAATTCATATTTGTGGTATTCTTAGACTGTAATTCATATTTGTGGTATTCTTAGACTGTAATTCATATTTGTGGTATTCTTAGACTGTAATAATCATATTTGTGGTATTCTTAGACTGTAATTCATATTTGTGGTATTCTTAGACTGTAATTCATATTTGTAATAGTGTGTGGTGATATTTGACAGGTGATTTGCCGTTGTATCTATTTGTAATAGTGTGTGGTGATATTTGACAGGTGATTTGCCATTGTATCTATTTGTAATAGTGTGTGGTGATATTTGACATGTGATTTGCCGTTGTATCTATTTGTAATAGTGTGTGGTGATATTTGACATGTGATTTGCCTTTGTGTCTATTTGTAATAGTGTGTGGTGATATTTGACATGTGATTTGCCGTTGTATCTATTTGTAATAGTCTGTGGTGATATTTGACATGTGATTTGCCTTTGTGTCTATTTGTAATAGTGTGTGGTGATATTTGACATGTGATTTGCCTTTGTGTCTATTTGTAATAGTGTGTGGTGATATTTGACAGGTGATTTGCCATTGTATCTATTTGTAATAGTGTGTGGTGATATTTGACAGGTGATTTGCCATTGTATCTATTTGTAATAGTGTGTGGTGATATTTGACAGGTGATTTGCCATTGTATCTATTTGTAATAGTGTGTGGTGATATTTGACAGGTGATTTGCCATTGTATCTATTTGTAATAGTGTGTGGTGATATTTGACATGTGATTTGCCGTTGTATCTATTTGTAATAGTGTGTGGTGATATTTGACATGTGATTTGCCTTTGTGTCTATTTGTAATAGTGTGTGGTGATATTTGACATGTGATTTGCCGTTGTATCTATTTGTAATAGTGTGTGGTGATATTTGACATGTGATTTGCCTTTGTGTCTATTTGTAATAGTGTGTGGTGATATTTGACATGTGATTTGCCGTTGTATCTATTTGTAATAGTCTGTGGTGATATTAGACAGGTGTTTGCCGTTGTATCTATTTGTAATAGTGTGTGGTGATATTTGACAGGTGATTTGCCGTTTTATCTATTTGTAATAGTCTGTGGTGATATTAGACAGGTGTTTGCCGTTGTATCTATTTGTAATAGTGTGTGGTGATATTTGACAGGTGATTTGCCGTTGTATCTATTTGTAATAGTGTGTGGTGATATTTGACATGTGATTTGCCTTTGTGTCTATTTGTAATAGTGTGTGGTGATATTTGACAGGTGATTTGTCGTTGTATCTATTTGTAATAGTCTGTGGTGATATTTGACATGTGATTTGCCGTTGTATCTATTTGTAATAGTGTGTGGTGATATTTGACATGTGATTTGCCGTTGTATCTATTTGTAATAGTCTGTGGTGATATTAGACAGGTGTTTGCCGTTGTATCTATTTGTAATAGTGTGTGGTGATATTTGACAGGTGATTTGCCGTTGTATCTATTTGTAATAGTGTGTGGTGATATTTGACATGTGATTTGCCTTTGTGTCTATTTGTAATAGTGTGTGGTGATATTTGACAGGTGATTTGCCATTGTATCTATTTGTAATAGTGTGTGGTGATATTTGACAGGTGATTTGCCATTGTATTTATTTGTAATAGTGTGTGGTGATATTTGACAGGTGATTTGCCATTGTATCTATTTGTAATAGTGTGTGGTGATATTTGACAGGTGATTTGCCATTGTATCTATTTGTAATAGTGTGTGGTGATATTTGACATGTGATTTGCCGTTGTATCTATTTGTAATAGTGTGTGGTGATATTTGACATGTGATTTGCCTTTGTGTCTATTTGTAATAGTGTGTGGTGATATTTGACATGTGATTTGCCGTTGTATCTATTTGTAATAGTGTGTGGTGATATTTGACATGTGATTTGCCTTTGTGTCTATTTGTAATAGTGTGTGGTGATATTTGACATGTGATTTGCCGTTGTATCTATTTGTAATAGTGTGTGGTGATATTTGACATGTGATTTGCCTTTGTGTCTATTTGTAATAGTGTGTGGTGATATTTGACATGTGATTTGCCGTTGTATCTATTTGTAATAGTCTGTGGTGATATTAGACAGGTGTTTGCCGTTGTATCTATTTGTAATAGTGTGTGGTGATATTTGACAGGTGATTTGCCTTTGTATCTATTTGTAATAGTGTGTGGTGATATTTTACAGGTGATTTGCCGTTGTATCTATTTGTAATAGTGTGTGGTGATATTTGACAGGTGATTTGCCGTTGTATCTATTTGTAATAGTGTGTGGTGATATTTGACATGTGATTTGCCGTTGTATCTATTTGTAATAGTCTGTGGTGATATTAGACAGGTGATTTGCCTTTGTATCTATTTGTAATAGTGTGTGGTGATATTTGACAGGTGATTTGCCGTTGTATCTATTTGTAATAGTGTGTGGTGATATTTGACATGTGATTTGCCTTTGTATCTATTTGTAATAGTGTGTGGTGATATTTGACAGGTGATTTGCCTTTGTATCTATTTGTAATAGTGTGTGGTGATATTTGACAGGTGATTTGCGTTTGTATCTATTTGTAATAGTCTGTGGTGATACTAGATATTAGCTAATCTGTATACTAGTATGTGGTATTGTAATAAGTTGAGTTTAGATTACTAATATGTGATTCTATACTGTAGGTAGTTTTGCCGGTGTCGGCCTCCCAGCTTCCTCCTCCCGCCACAACTCCAATTTCCAAATATGTTCACCGATGTCGGCCTCCCAGCTTCCTCCTTCCCGCCACAGCACCCATTTCCAAATAATTTTCCCGGTGTCGGTCTCCCAGCTGCCCACCCCTCACCCCAACCCCTACAACACTGCAGCAGAAGCAGTGGATGGATGAGACGGTCTGAGTTGAATTATAATAATCGTACACTGCATCTATAAATTGCTCTGTCTTCTGTAAACACTGCGGCGGAAACGGTGGACGAAACGAGGTCGCAGGTTGAAGGTCGTTGGTCGAAGGTCGCAGGACGAAGGTCGCAGGACGAAGGTCGCAGGACGAAGGAGGGATCGTCTCTGAAATGAACCGCCTGATACTGCGGACGGATATCGGGCGAAAGACAACGCATGGTGAGAAGCATTTTTGACGCTAATTCTAATCGTAATAACTTACTTTACATTGTTTATGTCTTGGGTTGATACACTTGCCTTGTCTTAACCAGGCCTTACCTTAGTCCTACTCCAACTGTGTGTCATTACATTACCTCGATTTACCTCAGATTTAGTTCGAATTGCCTAATCTTGATTATGAGTATAGGCTATAGGCCTAATGTCATAAGTAGGCACAGATATATATAGAGGTATATATATATATATTATATTTATTTAAAATTTATCATGAACTATTATGAACTGTCAATCTTGAACTATGACAGGACACTCTGTAGTATAATTGGACAGTATAGCATTGTAGGAGGAGTTACTTTTATATATAAATATAGGTGTAGATTGATAATAAAGCAGTTGAACTTGAATCTGTGTGAAGTCAACTCGTGGCCTGTGGCCAACGTAGGGCAGAGAGGCTGACACCTACCGTGTACTCTACTTTGTGGCGACTATTCTACAGAGGGATCAGGCCCATCAGGGTGTTGCCTAAAGTGCTGTTCATTCATCAAAAGGCGCTATAGAATTCTAAACAATATATTGCTGAACATGTAGCAGTTTATTGTAGTAGTATAGTTGGAGATAGTAGTAGTGTTAGCAATTGATTAGGTTTACCAACGCTGTGATCACTAAGATCGTTAGCATCTATGCCATCTTCCACATCTCTCGTCCAGACTTGAGACTATAGCACCGCAAGAGTGGGAGTATAGTAGATAATTTAAGCGAGAAAAGAGCGTTGTACCTCGATTGTTCATGGTCAAAAGAGAGAGCATTAATGCCTAGAGGTGAAATCTGAAGCTGTCAGGTAATGTCAAAAGGTTTGACATCGTTCTCATGTCAGATTGTTTTCATTTGAGAGATTGTTTTTGTAGAGCGGAACCAAAAGGGGATGGACAAGCTGTTGGCTGGCCAGAAGGTTACCGTCGCCTGAAGTTCGAAGAGGCTGGACAGTTGAAGAAGAATTCACGAACAGAGAAGGCTCCGACCAACGAGCAGATGACGGAACCGTACAATTTGGAAAGTGTTGAAACCCGAGCAACGAACGTGGATCGTGAGAATAAGGAAGCTGCAGTGGAGGAGACACATCAGCGGGCTTACATGTACAAATGACAGTGCGAATAGCAAAGAGCATTCAGAGAAAGTGAAGAAATTTCTAGAAAAAGACAATCCATCGGCTGGAAGGATGCGACTTGGAGGAGCGCGTATGAACCGGATGCATGAGGACACAAGAGGAAGATGCTGCGGATGCGGACCCAAAGACGGGTACAGCTGCTGTGAACGCGGTGCCAGTCAGCGCCGAAATGCTGCCTCCGCCAAGTCAAGACACGGCTCCTGAAGACGGCGATGTTTATTCCGGTCTTTCGCCAAGATGGCCGCCGTTGGAGAACAACGTCCTGGCATTGAAAGATGCTGGAAATGAACTGTTCCGTACCGGGGCCAGTACCCAGCTGCAGATGCCCTGCACAAGTACAATTCCGCCAGCAAGACATCCGAGGTAATTGCTACAGTTTCGTTTGAACACCCACTAAGTGTTCACCTATGCTGAGAATTATTCTCTCTGTTTTGCCGAAACCATGCACCCTCCAATTGCCCCTTCCCTGTCAGGTTCCTCGGCCCCTGCGAAGACTTCGTTGGAAAATATGGCGACCCTATATCTTGCCCTATCCTAATGTGCCTTGTAACGTGCGCCTTGCCGTACTTGAACTTGGGTTGTTAAAGGCGTTTTGTGTTTCCATCTAGACTCTAGACCATAATTATTCCTGATCGTCGATTTCTTCGTCCTGCTTCACAGAGGTGATCTGATTGCTACTTCGACCAGAACGTCCGCAGAGCAGCACAGAAAGCTTCGGCAGCGCAACTTTCTCGAATAGATCACATATATAATATAGCATATATTATTATATCAGTGGCGTAGCCAGGAATTTATGATAGGGGGGGGGGCTGCCTGGCCGGATATCCTTTCTGACACCAACTCAACAGTATTACAGTAAATAAAAAGGGAATAAAGTATAACAAAGGGAATAAAGTAAGAAAAAACAAGCCACTGTATATATAGCATATATATTATATAGCATATATCATAATATATGTTATATAGCATAATTATATTATTAAATATATTATAGATCCATAGCATATATTATAATATTATATAGCATATATTATATTATATTATATAGCATATATTATAATATAGCGTATATTGTAATATATATCATATAGCATAAATTATAGCATATATTATATAGTATATATTATATAGCATAAATTATAATATATATTATATAGCATATATTATAATATATTATATAGCATATATTATAATATATTACTTATAGCATATAATATTATTATTCAGCATATTCCATGAACGCATGAAATACATTTTCTTCGCTCGATTTTTATTCATCTCAGGCGTGTATCTTTTATAGAGGCGCTATATGAATTTGTGATTACAATTAAAATTGTAACGATGTAATGTGTGTCTTACATTACTTTAGCTCTGCTCGCAACCTCGCCCTCATACGCGTGAAAGAGTGAAGGGACCGCTGTCCCCTGGGGCTCCGAATCCTCGCTTGCTGCTCAAGCAACAATGCTGGCATGCAGGTAAAAAACTATTAATTAATTTCTTATCTCATTTTAGTTTCACTTTAACCTACAACACCTTATCTTGTTCCTTCTTATATTACCGTACTTTAGGCCTATGCCTAACTTCACATCTAGCTTACATTATCTTACTTTACCTTTACATTAAAATCACTTTAAAATTACCTCTTTATAGCCTTACCTAATCTTGTCCGGTTACGCATTAATCTCACATTCCCTAAATCGAACTTGAGCAACGTTTCCTCTGTTAACAGTCAATGAAACTCAGTTTCAGAATATTATTTTATCAACGCGAGAGAAATTCAATTTCAAATTCGCTTCGACTACACTGTGCGACCTGTGGCCTGCACAAACAATTGCATTGCAATGTAAAGAACGTAGGCTATTCTCTCATGTGGCCCAACTGAAAAATTCTATAAAGAGTTCTAAATATCTTGTCCATGCAGGTCACCAGTATGCTACACAAAGAACAGTTGTTTTGCAGTCGGAGTCAGGGTTTAAGCAGGATTATATTAATATATTTAACGTTATTGGGGCTAATTTTAGTATGAAGAATGCTAGTATGGGTGGTATGCCTAGTTATTATGAGTTTTCGAAGAAGGCGTAATTAAGAAAAGTTATCGTAGTCCATGTATATGAGCGAGGTATACGCTAACGTAAGGTCTTATATAAAGCAGGTAGAGAATCAGACATACGAAGTAGGCCTAAATTAAAGTAGAAAGAGTGAGTTTTTGAGCCGCATTTTCAAGGGAATGAATTTGGAATATAGGAGGCGAGAGCTGAATTCGATTCCATACTAGTAAGGTATGCATGGTAAAAATTAAAATGCATTTCGACTCATTTGTGCGCTTACTATTTAAGACACTGATTAGCCTATGCAATTCTGGTGAAATCGTTTGGCAGCTGACTAGACACTAGAAGCAAGTTTCATTCAATGTACATTTTCATCAATGAGAAGAAGGCCTAATCATATTGTTAAAACTTAGTTTAATCATTTTTTTACAGCTTGTAAGTTGCGCGCTCAAGAAGAGAAAGATAATTATTCAGAAATTTAGTACGAAACCAAAAAAAGTCCAACACGAAAAGCTGATCACAACAGTCTTGACTCTTGAGTAAAAAGACGTCGACACGAAAGAAAGAATCGTCGCCCAATAAAAAAGGATTACGAATGAAACGGCCCTCCTCTAAGCAGCGGTGATACTAAGGAGAATAATAAAGAAGGCTTTCCCCGAACAAGAGGGCTAACCGTATAGGCCTAGGCCTAGGCCTCCCCACCATAAATAGCTAAGCAACTTAAAAGTAATGTGAGCCTAGAAGCATAGAGATTAACTTGATCACCCCTGGGAAGCAAACTATTGAAAATTTGTCGGACTGACGAGGAACTGGAAAAATAAATAAAAGTAATCAAACGAAGTTTAAAACTGGGAAGAAACCTAGATATCACTTAAAAGCAACAAAACTAAAATGAAGAAATGACTTTAAAATAGTAGGCCTAAACACCCGCCCATGAAAAGCATAAAGTCTAAAAAAAGCACAAAGCCACTGCGGAGATGACAAAGAAAGCCTAAAATTATTTAAATAGAAACGTTTCTGTGAATGCGGCGCCTAAGCACTCACAGTGTTTAATCTAGAGGTATCTGGGAGGAAGTTCCACCAGGAAAGAATTCCCCCAGGAAAATTCTGAACTATTGCTTACATGCAATAGGTAATCTTCCCTGAAATCGTATAATAGGATCCCTCCCTCTGAAAACCGGACGGGTCTTGACATGTAGCGACATGTAGGAACTAAAATGTGTTAGTTAACTAGAAGGACAAAAATAGAAAAAGGTCGTCATTTATCAAAGTAAAAAATTGGTATGTTTTTCGGAAATTGCAAGAGAAGGACACTAAAAAATTTAGAAAAATCATTAGATAAAATGACTGGTCAAAAGATGGCGCCGTCATCGGTGTCTGGTTCAGCGGTTGCCGCTGATTCACACCGCATACAGGTGGGGCTGATAGGGTCTGCTGTCGGCGCGTGGCATTGGGTCGGACTCGCTAAGTCCTCGGTTTATCTTGACCGGTTGGTGTGGAAGGCGGGACACAGTTGGCTGCGGCTGCGGTATGTACCGATACATATACGGCCATGTAATCGAATATATGTATGTCGATACATATATTCTTTATTTCCAATGCTAAGGCAAATGCTCGGTGTGAAGGATTCGATATACATAATATTATTGCAATGGAAACGACTCGGCGGTGGTTAAGTTTGCGTGTCGCTCAGAGGGAGCGCAAGTCCGACCTCATCGTCCTTCGAAGAGCCTAGCGTGTGTCCCTGGCAGAATCGACTCGAAGACACGAATTCTTTTCAAACACGATATATTGTATCGACACAATCAACGAATGCATCATCGACAGCATCCGCTCGTCTGGTATAATAGGTGACTATAGGTCTCGTCTCCCTCGGCGAATCTGCGGCTGCTCCTTGGTGCCGATCGGCGACTCTCTTCCGTGTGTCCCCTCCAAGTGCGAGTCGACGACTCGCACAGTGTGCACAGTGTGCACTCCCTCTTCTCTATTTCTACCTTACGACAACCGAAGGGGTAGGCCATGGAACACGGGCAGGGAACTTGGGCCGATTGCAATGAAACAGTCGGCGGACAGCCGTACGATAAAAGGATAAGAATTCGCCACGGAGTCCTTGTGGATATGGGCGGACTTAAGATAAAGTCACGGAAGCACCCCCCTCCGGCGCTTCGGGCAGTTGCTGGGAGGGAACGTCACTCTCTCTTGTCTCTCGTCCTTCCGCTTCCGCCGGATGCTCGTCGTCAGGATCGGTGATGGCAGTCAGCCGACCAGGCGAGTCCCGGTCTGATATGCCCTGCGTGTCGCTTCTGGGAGCGCAAGTCCGGCCTCCGTGGTCTATCGAATGGCTTGAGTCCCTTCTGGTCGATCCGTCCGGTCCGGGAAACCACAGCGGCGATGAAGAGAGAAGACAGTTTATTGAAGTCATCCTAACGGGAGGCTCAAAAGAAGCCGTCGCCCGAACTAAAGAGGCTGAAAGGGTGCCGCCTTGGGAGGCCGCAGGCGAAAGAGGGAGGCAAAGAGGCTGCTAATTGCACGTCACCACACACGCCACGGCTGCTCGACTGCTCTGACTGACTAACTCGACTAAACTCGGCCTGCCTCTCTCTCTCTCTCTCTAATGCACATAGCAAAGAGCTTACTTATATACCCGAATAGATGGGGAGGGTACCAGGGTCCCACCGCTCAAACACAAGTGGCCGCAGGCAAAACAAGGGAGACTCAAAGGATGCCGCCTTGGGGGACCGCGGGCCAAACACGAGACGCTGCATGCGACACTCGAGAGGCTCAAAAGAAACCGCCGCCCAAACTCAAAAGGCTGAAAGGGTGCCGCCTTGGGAGGCCGTAGGCGAAACGCGGGATGCTCAAAAGAAGCCGCCGCCTAACACAAGAGGCTGAAAGGAGTACTAATAGTTGAAACAACTATTCTAGTAGCATAACCCATTAATATTAAAAAATGATACAAATCAGAATAAGTATAAAATAGAAAAAGAAAGAAGTCTGATAAAAACGATGGGTATGGTTTAGTGCGTATAATATTGTATAGCAAAGAGCTTACTTATATACCCGAATAGATGGTGAGGGTACCGGGGTCCCACCGCACAAACACAAGAGGCCGCAGGCAAAACAAGGGAGGCTCAAAGGATGCCACCTTGGGGGGCGGGGCGGGCCAAACACGAGAGGCTGCGGGCGAAACTCGGGAGGCTAAAAAGAAACCGTCTTGGGAGGCCGTGGGCCAAACACGAGAGGCTGCGGGCGAAATTCGGGAGGCTAAAAAGAAGCCGCCGCCCGAACTCAAAAGGTTGAAAGGGTGCCGCCTTGGGAGGCCGTAGGCGATACGCGGGATGCTCAAAAGAAGCCACCGCCGCCTAACACAAGAGGCTGAAAGGAGTACTAATAGTTGAAACAACTGTTCTAGTAGCATAACCCATTAATATTAAAAAATGATTCAAATCAGAATAAGTAAGCTTATAAAATAGAAAAAAGAAAAGTCTGATAAAAAACGACGGGTACTGGTACTTTAGTGCGTATAATATTGTAACTATAAAACACAGTAATCTATCAAGTAAATATTTATGTGCAACCATCTAAAATAATGCAATAAAACTCAACCTATCTTACAACTATGAATGCCCAATAACATAATATATTATTTTATCGATCCACCTAAACTATACAAGTGAAGTAAATCTAAAATAAAGGCACCAAACAAATCAATGTACTGACAGACGCATAGCAAGAATGTACCAACACTCTATAATATCCGCAAGTAGGCCCAATGAGGGCAAACAGCCACATCAGGATATCAACTCAAATAACGTGAATCTTAAAGGAATAAAGCTATAAGGTTTTGTAAGCTCTGTTGATCTAATGCACCTTTATCAATTTGACGGCTGCTCTTCAGATGCTAAGGAGCTGGAAATTTAGTGCTAATTATAGTTCCTTTAATACTGCTTTTGCCATTTTTAAATGTAGGTTTATTCTTAAAGTGTATGCCTAATTCAGGGTTTTCAGCTATCAGTTCTTTCCAAAGTCTATAGAAAGTTTTTAAGCACATTTTTCTTATCACATTGTTTTATTTTCATAATACGACAATAAGGGTAAATCAGTCTAAAGTTCTAGTTCTGATTTTATATTTAAGTAAAGACTCTTTATTAACTTCCCTAAGTTTTAATAAAGTTTGACTTTAAATTGTTTCTGGGTAATTTCTAAATTTAAAGGCATTAAACATATAAAAAATTTGGTCATCTAAGTCTTTTAGGTTCGAAATTATCCGTTAAAGTCAAAGAAACTGGCTAAAAGGTGTGGCTTTTTTGTGTGCGGGGGATGACAGCTTAAAAAGTTCAGATATAGCTTTTCATCTGTAGGTTTAGAATATAAAGTAGTTTTAAGACTTTTATTAAGTATTATTATTCTCACATCTAAAAACGGAATATCAAGATTTGATTGGTTAAGGGTAAATTTAAAATTTGAGTCAAAACTGTTGAGAGTAATAAAATATTCCTTAAGTTCTTCTGAAGTTTTGTTCCAAATCCCAAAAAGGTCATCTATAGCCTAAACCTATCATGTCCCCATATGTATTTAGGGTAGGCCTTCTCAAATTTCTCAAAGAATTTAACTATGTTTGCAGCTTGCACTGATGATGATCCGCCCATAGTGAGCCCTTGTATTTGTTTATAATATAGTACCTCATTAAATGTAAAGAAGCAGTTTCTCAACACAAATTCTACGATATTCTTAAGGAGGGTTGGTGGAATAGGTTTAGCATCTATATAAAAAATCCAGTAAATCAAAGATTTTTATATAATGTTCCGTAATAAGTTCTACCCCTAGATCCAAAGGTATATTAGTATGTAGTGACTCAACATCTAAAGCAACTAATATCGTTCCTTCTCTAATCTGGTCGTTATATTTGTTAATTTTGTTTAAAAAATCTGTAGCATCCTTGATTAAGTTGGGAATCTGTGATTCTACAATTTTAGGTAGTTGCTGAAGATAAATGTGTAATCTATTAGTTTATAGGTCTAATCGGAATATTAGATTTATGAATTTTGGGGAGCACATAAAAAATTCCAGGTTCATTGTTGGTATCACATAACCAATTGTATTGTTTTTTCGTTAAAAAGGTTTTAATTGATTTATCAAAGCCGATAGGGGCAGGGGCCCAAATTTCGCTACAATAACATGGGCGCCAGCTAGACACTTCCGCCACTACAATAGAGAATGTCCTTATTCTCCAAAGTAGGAACCCGAGCCAATTGGCTCAAATAAAAAAAAAGCATAAGCTGTCACAGGCTATGAAGGGGTAGAAGCGGCCAACGTGCCAAGTCTGTCAAATAGACGCTCTGGGTCTTTCCTCGACCCATGTGTTTCAAACACAAGCGGCCATCAGGCCAAGTTCTAAAAATGTTATAGGCGCGCACAAGATATACGGGTATGTCTACGGGTACAGACTACAGTTAATTAAACGCGACACGCAAAAGTCAACATGTAAATAAAAACAGTCTACCCCGTCACTCTGCTGTAAAAGTAGGAACCCGAGTCAACTGGCTCAAACAAAAATAGCATAAGCTGCCACAAGCTATAAAGGGGTAGAAGCGGCCAACGTGCCAAATTCATAAAGTTCGTAAAATATCAAAAGTTCATGGTCGTTCCTCGACCCAAACGCTCCAAACAAAAGCGACCAAAAAGCCCAGTCCTCAAAATGTTAAGAGCACGCACAAAATATACAATGCTAACACACGAAAATTCAATGTGTAAATGGCCAACGAGCCCGGTCCCCAAATAACGGAAAGCGCCACCACTCGAGCGTTCTACCTAACAGTTCAAAGAAGGCACGTAAAATAAATCCTATTAGTCAAAAATGTTGCCTATAATCACGCATGCGTATGGACCCCAGTCAACGTGCTCCAAACGCGGCACTCACAAATTCAACTTGCCACATCTCGAGCGTTCGACCTATAACAGTTCAAATAAGACACTTAAAATAAATCCTATTAGTCAAATGTTTCTCGTAATCATGCGTACGGACTAAGTTATTCGGAAAGCAGTGCCGTCGTTTATTCTGAATCAGAGATCGCCATCAACGTCTCTGGGTTGGACGGATGGTTTTCTTAAGTCGACGCCGCTCGCGTACCGTAGGTTTCACTTCAAAGACTAACCTACCGTGCGCTCGGTTTAAAATAACCAACAGCACACTGCTCACAGCGCAGTACGTTGCTGTCCGTGGTTTCAGCAAGAATGAGTGTTATAACACTTCTCATTAGCGATTGCCAATGGTTTCCATGGTAAATTCGGTGTAATATCGGTTGCGTCAGGAGGCGAAACCGGGTAGGCCTAATAAGCGAGTACGGGGGTAGAATTTGTCCCAATCTCTCCGATGGTTGCTCATAACCTCACCCATCGAGGCATTCATGGTCCGGTGGAAGCGTTCGATTAAAACTCATCGGGTTCTAACTGCAAGTTACCAGTTCCAAACAACCCAAAATACTCTCGTAACAGGATCCTCTAAAAATTCCACATCTGATCAGTAAAAATACGTAATGGGGCCCCGTATCACATAATAAGGATCTCCACGAGGGCTGAAGTAGTCTCTCGATTGGCCATACTGACGACTCGCAGGAGTTTAAATTACGCTAAGAAAACCCATAGGCAATGCAACTGACACAAATACACTATTAAGTCTCCATGCACAGACTGTCTGCGGTAGCATTGGTCGCCTGATTGGCGGGCCAACAGATTGCCTATCTCTAGGCTCAATTTTATGCGCATATCCAGGCGTCTTCCCGCTATATGTTTTGGTAATGGTGCCACTTATCGCAGCCCCACCAATGGTGCCACTTAAGCATAGGCTATTACAGTCCCAGTTCTGAGATCGCGTGGGTGCACGCGCTGTTGAGGAGGGGATTCATCATAGACTCTCTCTAATGATATAGGTCTGCTTGCTATATGAAGACTCTTAATCCCTCTGTTCTATTACTTCTTTCCTGGGGGTCGTTCGGCGTACAGGAACTTCTTAAGTAGGACTGGCTCTTCGCCGAATTGGCGGTGCTATCATGGCAGCAGGGGTTGAACTACACTGAGTGACTGGTGATTCTTCTTTTACCAGGCCGGTGTCATTGTCTGGGCTAGCGGGGATGTCTTAGCGAAGTGCTTATGCACCTCTGGGTTCGAACCTCTCCCAGCAGTATTCTGCATTTCTTTAACTCTGACTCCGTCAGGCGCTCAGTCAACGCCTCAATCATAGCCTATGACGCTGTATAAGTGTTGTGGACGT
Source organism: Lumbricus terrestris (assembly GCA_949752735.1). NCBI lineage: Eukaryota > Metazoa > Annelida > Clitellata > Crassiclitellata > Lumbricidae > Lumbricus > Lumbricus terrestris. The sequence goes on from OX457036.1 coordinate 20,272,312, forward strand.
TAGTTCCATTGAAGGGACAAGCGAATCAATAGGATATTTCTATCTTAACACTTATAATTGGTTAAAGATGATTCAATTATTACAGTTCTTTCCATACAGTCTAAATAAAAGCGTAGACCTTCGAGTCTTTAACATCAAGACTAGTTCAATCATTAAAACTACAAGGACTTCAGTAGACCACTTACCAATATAAGGTTCGAATCTACGACTAAGGGTAATAATAGACGGACTTAATATCACAATATTTCAATACTACAAATGCGCAGTTTCCAATATCAGTTACTAATATCCTTTTCTCAGTCAATCAAGAGGCAACGATTAAGAACCAATGATATCCTGCTACACAGCAGATTCGATCCAAAGGCTTCCCGAAATCTTGGCACTAACTCTCTCTCTCTCAATGCAGCGCGGCCAACGAAGATTATCCTGTCTTCGGTTTCAAAACGCGGGCTCCATTCCATTAGTACAAACACGAAATTTGCTTGACGGCAAAATTGCTACACACTAATGGCCGTCTCTCAATTCACACAGCGCAAGAAGGACCTCCATGTTCACACCAGCACTATCACGTGACACCTCACGCGTTACTAGGAGCCAATCAGAGGAGAGCCACTGAAAGAGGTCTCCCAATCAGGTCCAGTCAAAGAACCTCAGCACCAGTGTAGAAAGGGCAATCGCCAATACATAGGATTAGCCGGCAATGCCAGGGCGCTTCCTAGTGCGAAAAGGCGAACTCAAGTTCGTCACAGTCGCCTTATGGGCGGGTCCACAGATTGCCTATCTCAAGTCTCAATTTTATGAACACAAGCAGGCGTTTTTCCGCTATCTCTTTTGGCAACATATAAAACATCTCTAGGACCGGGAAATCCTTTAACCGCTCTTGGTTCTCATGCGGCACCTCTTTACAAAAGTCCGCAGACTGGGCGAAGCCTCGTTAAACGACCAGACTCTATCTTCGCCTTCTTCACTCGGCTCTACCTGCACCGGGTGCAAACCCCCACGGAACTGATGCCTGGTAAACCTAACCGGGTTTTCATTTAAATTCACATTTCTCACTTGGGTAATCGCCTTATCGCCTACCATCACACGGGCGAGATGAACTCCTAGCCGTATCTCTTCGGCCTCCAAAATCTCCATACATGGTCTTAACTGGTACATCGCTATGGCACATGGGCGACACGACAGCCTCATCGAGGACTATCACGCGCCATATATACACATTTCCCGGCACAACAAGAGAGTGCTTAACAAATAAATCTCAACACCAAAACCTAACCTACAGCGGTGTTCCCTGAGCCAGACCATTCCTAACATGGGTTCTTTAATCTGGTCGGAAATCAGAAACGCGGTCGGGTTCCCAAGACATCTGCCAACCTTAATGGGCACCAGGCCATCCGCAAAACACGAATGTGTGACCCATTAGCAACCACCAGGGAGCGATTACAAAACGAAGTTATAACTCTTCAAAGGCTAAAGACGACACCAGGCTGAATTTCGATCCCAAGTTGGCCTGGATCAGGTACATCCACGGTCGTCCGCTGATCGTCCCACGGATGCAGACGGCGTTGATACTGCGCGACTCGGCAACCTCTGGGTCGTCATGTGGTTTATGGCCACGGGATCCAGTGGCGTCAGTTCTTCCATCCTACTCAGTCCGGTGTCGTTCTGGCGGTTCCGGCCTGGCGAGCCCGTCGGCAGTTGAAGTCAATGTGAGACACACGGCCCCAGTTGAAACAGGTCACTGCCCGCCTCTAAGTGTTTCCTTGCGCTCTCTGTAGTTTCGATCTCCGTCATCGATCGGAACTTGGCCGCGTAGCGCCCGAGGCTGTTGATCGATCCTCTTCCCCATCTCCGTTGCCATCGGCGCCGGTCGTATGAGCGTCGTCAGAATCCGGTCCAGCGTCGACTGGCGCTGGACACTCAGATCAGTTTCTGAGCCTCTGAGACCCCGTTCGGCTGTCTTTTGCGGTCGTTGTTCTCGGATGCTGGCTGGTAGGAATCCAGATGCATGGCCGCCAGGTAAGCCTCATTGAGAGTCCTCAGCTCTCGCTCCCGTACTTTGAGCAAAAGTTCTCGTCCTCGTAGGGTCCCCGGAAAAGCGTCTCTCGCTTAAGCTGCGCTGTCTCGTTGGATGGTATAGGATAGGCCAATTCGACCAGCCAGGGAATCTTGTGCTCTCGCATTATCTCTCATTATGTATTTAGAAGTCACTCAGACTTCCTTCCGCTCATTGGACTAGGTAGAACAGCTGGACACGGAAGGACTTCGCATTACCTTCGGTCCCGAATCTCAGTCGGAGGCGTTCTACGAGTTTCTCGTAGCTTACACTCGGCTGGTCGCCCCCACCCGGTCCAAGGGAACACGGGCGGTCTTAATCTGACATGGGCGATTACCAAGTCGCGCCAGTGAAAGAACATTCAGTGATAGACCGCATCAAACAGGAACAAGAAATACTCTAGGTGCCCTAGAAAACACAACAGAGCAATTGACGGAGCTCATGGATTGCTACAATACTTGAGCATTATGTATTTAGAGAACTTGAGGGACAACCTCTTCTGTCTAAGGTCGAGGGGCAATCCAGACTAAAGCAATATTAGTGCAAGAATGTGGAAGTGAGTGTGTGCACAGAGGTCGGTTCTGCTGCGGATATGACATCCCAGCCCTTCCCTGTTGTCTCCTTCTGACCGTCCTCTGGGCGCATCACCGGTGAACAGGCGTCACCGGTGGACAGGCGGGCTTATAGTCCGCCTGTCAACCCGCGCGCTCTCTTGCCCAGAGGGTGGAAAGGAAGGGGAAGAAGGGAGAGGAGGGTTGGAGGGAGGGGTGAGGGCTGTTAATACCGTAGTGGAACTGGCCTCACTGCATACAATAGCTTCCACAAGACTCATCATACTTGGACGGTGAACTTTTCATCGTCTGGATTGTTCCTCTAATTGCCTATGTAACAGAAACACGTCGGCCGGTGGATTCTTCCGGTGCGTGTCGCTCCCCGGAAGCTCAAGTTCGGCCATCGTGGTCTTTCGAAAGGCTTAGAGTCTTCCTCCTTCAGTCAACCCTAAAGAATCAACACGACGATACGATTTCTTTTGAACGCGGTGTATTATATCAGCCCGAACACAACTTTTCTCTGTTGAACGACTAACTCTACTAACTGACGACTAGAGTACTGACTCGGCTCGGCCCAGCTGACGGGACCCTGTGTGCACTCTCACTTCTCTATTTATACCTTACGAGACAGCGAACAAGGCCTAAGGGAGACAGAACATGGCCTAGGGAACATGGCCTGGGGGCGAAGTTTAAGGAACACGGCTTGATGGCGGCGGAACACGGCCGAGGGAACATAGGCTAGGGCAGAACTTAGGGAACATGGCCTAGGAAACATGGCCTGGGGCGGAGCTTAAGGAACGCGGCCTGGAGGCGGCGGAACACGGCCGAGGAACATGGGCCAGGGCGGAGCTTAGGGAACATGGCCTATGGAGCATGGCCTGGCAGACGGAGCTTAGGGAACATGACCTGGAGGCGGCGGAACACGGCTGAGGGAACACGGGCTAGGGTTCGGAGTCTATGGCTCGCTACACGCTTCCCACCACAGTTGAGAATGTCTTCATTCTCCAAATAGAAATAAGAACGGGCCATATGGCTCAAACAACGAAACCGTAAAAGCTAACTCCCGAATAAAGCAGCCAACGGACCAAGTCCATCAAACATAACAAAGTCCGACGTCGTTCCCCAACCCAACCGTTCCAAATAAAACGACCAACGGGTCGAGTTAATTCAATATACACAGTCTCTAAACATTCCCACAAAACTATTTCACTGAAAAATGACCAACGGGCCATGCTCTCAAAGCTTTAAAAGCACAAACTAAAGGTATGGTTCACTTATACAAGGCACACATATTCACATGGCCAACTGCCCAACAGAAATCGCCTGAATTCGGCGTTTTCATCAACAGTTCAAATACGGCTTGTACATCGTATAAGTCCAAGTGTTCCCCAACTGGAAGTTCTCACCTTACCAGTTCCACAGAGCCAATTATACTCTCGAAAAAAGACCCAGTGAAAATGTTTCCACTGATCAGTTACAATTTGTAATGGAGTCCCGCTCACATAATGCCGCTCTCCACGAGAGTTCTAGCAACCAGAGTAGCCTTTCGATTAGCCATGGCTTGAACGCACTTAGTGCAGCTGAAAATTCCGCTTAGAAAAACCATAAACAGTACCCCTGCCGAGAATAAACTATCCAAGTCTCCATGCACAGACTTTCTCTGCAGCAGCGATGGTCGCCTTATCGGCAGATCCACTAAGAATCGTCCATCTTCAGTCTCAAGTTTATGCTCACGCTCCGGCGTTTTCCTCTATCTCTTTAGCCAACATATACAGCGTCTCTAGGCTGAACTGGCAAATCGTTTACCCGTTCTTGGGTCTCAAGCAGTATTTCTTCGAAAAAATCCGCCAGCAACGCCTCTATAGGCGGAGCCTCTTTAGCCGTTCCAATTCCCACTATGCCTGTCTCTTTCGGCTCTAGCTGCCCCGTGTGCAAACCTCCCAGGAACTGATTCTTGGTGAACCTAAGCGCGTCCTCATTTAAATTCACCACTATCACTTGGGTATCGGCCTTATCATCTGCCACTACTCGAGCAAGGTGAACCCGGGCCGAATCTCTTGGGCCTCAGAAATCAAGCGGGAGCAGCCGTGGTTTTATTCCCGCACAAGGTCCTAACTAGAGCATCACTCTGGCATTTGGGTGATACCACCTCCTCGGCGACTATAACTCGCCGGCATCACATACAACCGTTTCCCAGCACAAGAGAGATGCGCTTCCTTCCAACAAATAAAGACCGATGCAGTTTTGTCCACGTCCGAGAGGCAATGGACGGCGCCGTCTGCGTTCTCACAGGGCGAACAATCCTTGAGGACGCAGCTAAGAGAACGATGTTTAACTATGTTGACGAAGAACCATGACTCTGGACAACGACGACGACGACGACTATGACGACTGGCAAGACGAGGAACTGGCGACGGATCGATGGAGTCGGCTGATGCTGACGGCAACTGGTCCCTCTGCATAACGACTGTAATAGAATAGAGTTCGAATCTTAATGAGCCGATGCAGTGGCCCAAGACCCAGACTAAAGATGCTTCCCGTCTCACTGACGACTGGCAAGACGACGAACTGGCGACGGATCGATGGAGTGGGATGAAGCTGACGGCAACTGGTCCCTCTGCGTAACGACAATAATAGACTAGAGATCGAATCTCAAGGCCGATGCAGTGGCTCAAGACCCAGACTAAAGATGCTTCCCGTCTCACTGACGACTGGCAAGACGACGAACTGGCGACGGATCGATGGAGTGGGATGAAGCTGACGGCAACTGGTCCCTCTGCGTAACGACAATAATAGACTAGAGATCGAATCTCAAGGCCGATGCAGTGGCTCAAGACCCAGACTAAAGATGCTTCCCGTCTCACTGACGACTGGCAAGACGACGAACTGGCGACGGATCGATGGAGTGGGATGAAGCTGACGGCAACTGGTCCCTCTGCGTAACGACAATAATAGACTAGAGATCGAATCTCAAGGCCGATGCAGTGGCTCAAGACCCAGACTAAAGATGCTTCCCGTCTCACTGACAACTGGCAAGACGACGAACTGGCGACGGATAGATGGAGTGGGATGAAGCTGACGGCAACTGGTCCCTCTGCATAACGACTATAATAGAATAGAGGTCGAATCTCCAGGCAAGCGCAGTGGCCAAAAACCGAGACTCAAGACGGTTTCTTTCTGCGGACTGAATTTCTGCGTACAGATTGACTCACTGACTGCAATTCGTTCCCCTGTTATATAGTACCCACTACGTGCGAAGGCAACCGCCCCGTATCTCATAATAAGGATCTCCACGAGGGCTGAAGTAGTCTCTCAATTGGCCATATGGATGACTCGCAGGAGTTTAGCAAATTACGCTAAGAAAAACCATAGGCAATGCGACTGCCACAAATACACTATTAAGTCTCCATGCATAGACTCTGCGGCAGCAATAGTCGCCTTATGGGCGAGCCAACCGCTTGCCTATTTCTAGGCTTAAGTTTATGTGCATATCCAGGCGTCCTCCTGCTATCTCTTTTGGTAATGGTGCCGCTTATCGCAACCCCACCAATGGAGCCACTAAGGGCCACTATTACAGCCCCCGTTCAAAGATCACGTGGGTGCGCGTGTTTCTGAGGAGAGGATTCTTCATAGACTATCTCTGCTGATACACATCTGCTTGCTATATGAAGACTCTTAATCTCGCTGTTCTATCTACTTCTTTCCTGGGGGATATTTGTCGTACAAGAGGTTTTGAATCGAGACGGGCTCTTCGAAGAATTGACCGGAGAAGAAGATCTCAGCGATGTCGGACTTTCTCTCTGCCCCGTTCGCGGTCGCCGGATGGGCAACGTCCTGAAGATGGCCGTCCCTCAAAACAAGCTTCGCTAATTTACTGGCAGAGGACCCTCGACTAGAGCTTCCATACGCGACTACGGGTCTCTTCTTCTTACCCGCCCGATCTAAACTCTCGCGCACCATGCTACACCAAGCGCTCTCTAAATTCCGGGGACCAGAGGGACTTAAAGTAATTCCAATCTAGGGGACCTAGCCCTAGACTACGCTTCGGGTACATTCTTTCCTACACGTCAGTATCACAACGCTAGGAAGCCCTACCTACCTACCTATCCTTAACTATTGACACAATTTTCTACAATTCGGCGTACCGCCGTGTACAATGAAAATACACGGTGAGACACGCAGGATTAACCCTGACTTCAGTTCGGACACAATTCGGGTAATTACTTGAAAAGGCAACTGGCTTACTTTCACAGTGAAATGACTGACAAAACAGGTGCAGAAGTAGGCAAAAATGAAAAGGGAGGCTGTGGGGCGATTGCGATCGGCAGCAACGAACAACCCAACAAGCCTACTTGAAATCATCACAACGGGGGAAATACCGAAAACGGCGAGTGCGGAAGGACGCCCGCTGACTAAGTAAGGCCGAAGACGACTCAATGGCCACAAGCCCTAAGAGCCAAGATAACGTGCGGCAGATCGGCTGTTCAAAGCGACTAGGCCAAAGGCCGGCACCGCTACACGAAAGACGGAAGTTTAATGGACTTAGCTTGAAATACAGTAAATACAGGTCGCCTTAAAATAAACCTGACCCCTGCTGCCTAGCAGGTACCTCGGGAGAGGAACAGGGCTAAGAGAAAGAACTCTGAAGATTAAAACTACATTCGACCTCCGGAAGAACCAGAGATAGTCCCCAAAGAGGGGGGCTGGACGAATGGGTGCAGATACTTCGCCGTAAAAAAGAAGACGACAGAAATCCACTATGCACGAGACGAAAACAAAAAGTACATACCGGCTCGGACGTCGCCCGGGTCAAAAAGGTCCGCGTCCCCAATCGAGCGACCAGTGTTGGGTCCGAAAATTGGATACTGGAAGAGGAACGGGACAAGAACGGGAACAAAAGGAACAGCAGAGCATTAAAGTAGCAAAAGGAGAGTTCACGATAGGGACATGGAACGTACGCACATTGTGGGCAACTGGAAAACTAGAATTACTAAGGAAAGAAATGGAGAAATAGGCCTACAGATATGATATATTAGGATTAGCAGAAGTAAGGTGGCCGGGATCTGGAGAGATTAAATGGAGCGGAATTAATATGGTCAGGCAAAGAAAATGAACACAAGAGCGGGGTAGGTTTCCTACTGAACGAGAAAGCGAGGAAAGCATTAATTGGCTATAAACCAATAAGCCCGAGGATAATAGTAGCGATATTCAAGGGGAAACCAATAAATAGCCTATAGCAGTAATACAAATATATGCACCAACGACTGATAGTTCAGAAGAAGAAATAGAATGGTGCTATGGAAAATTAGAAGAAACCATCAAAGAAATTCATAAAAAAAGATGTTAAAATCATTATGGGAGATTACAATGCAAAAATTGGATGAGATAACACAGGATGGGAGCAAGTAATGAAGAAGTATGGGTATGGACTAGGGAATGAAAGAGGGGAAAGACTGCTGGACTTTGCGGCAAAACATGAGCTTATGATCTGTAATACAATGTTCAGACAAAAGGACTGTCGAAAATGGACATGGAGGTCACCAGATGGAAAACATAAAAATATGATGACCCAATCATGATAGACAACAGATGGAAATCAGCAGTGAAATTAGGCAGAACTCTTCAAGGAGCAGATAGAGCCTCAGACCATAGCTTGGTAATGTGTAATGTACAGTTAAGGCCAAAACACATACGGAAAAAACAATACACAAAGTTACGGAGTATGGAAATGTTAGAAAACCCGGTAGTAAGGAGCTGCTTCGAAGAAAAGGTTAAAGAGGGAATACACAAGGCAAGGACACAAGACTTGGGGATGGATGAAAGGACGGAGACGATAAACAGGATCATTTTAGAAGCAGCAGAGGAAACAATACCAGAAACGGAGAAAAGGCAAATAGGAAATGGATATCAACAGATACTCTAGAACTAGCGAGGGAAAAAAGGAAACTTAAAATCAAAATGAAAGATTCGCAGGAAATTACAGCACAATACAAAAATTTGTGTAACAGAGTAAAGATCTCAGCAAGGAAAGATAAACAGGAGTGGATAGAGAAAAAATGCTATCAGACTGAGAAGTGCACAATGGAAGAGAAAACAAGGGAGGCATAGCCTACAAGTTTGTAAAGGAGGTAAACAGAAAATGGCAACCAAAACAAACAGCAATAAAGGATAAAGAAGGAAATATAATAATTGATAAGGATAAATGCAGACAAAGATGGACGCAATATTGCAGTGAACTATACAACGACCAGAGTGAAGATAACAGAACACATATAGAACTATAAACGATTAGTCCACCGGCAATAGACGACACAGAAAATGACATCTTATGCGAGAAAGTACAGCAGGCAATCAAAAAACTGAAATAGGAAAAAGTCCGGGAGAAGATGGGATAACGGGAGAAATGATAATGGCGGGAGGAGAAGAACTACATAAAGAAATACACAAATTATGCAACCAAATATGGAGGGATGGAAAGATCCCAGAGGTGTGGACAAAATCTATCTTGACAGTACTACCAAAGAAGGGTGACCTGATGGAATGTAAGAAACTCTAAGCAGGCTCCTACCGATGAAGCTCCAGTTGATAACCGGTCGTTCTCGACAATTCTACACGAAAACAAGATCAGTAGAAGACGATGAAACCTTGTATCGATGCCAGACAACGCCTTCACAGAACGACGGGGCAGCGGACGCGGGCTTCGCGTAAACGCCCGGCCGCGCCTCAAGGGACTGCCTACGGAAGGAAATATGACCGATAGCTGGTCGATCAAGGCAGTTCTAGGGGAAAGCCTCCTATGGAGAATCGAATAAACTAAGTTTTACTACTACTTTGTGAACACTGACAAATCTCCTCGCAGGGATCGATAAGTACGCGGGCCTACGCTGACATAAGCTAAATAAGCTAAGGAAACCGCTACCTAGCCAACCACGTCTGCTACTAGGTTTTTCAGGCAAAATCTACTTGAAACCTCTTAAGGAGAACAGATTATGAAAAATATATGTATCACGCTGAACTGAGTCAACTCATTCCTCGGACAGACGAGTCAAACACCGGTAAATGTGTGCGACAAAAGATGAATCAGAGACCAGGCGAAACAACAGACGGAATAGCAGCAGAAGAAGCAGGGACGGTTGATCGAACTACAGCAGCTGAGTGACGACCGAACTACCCTCAACTTGATACGGAAATGACCGTCCAGATGACCGACGCAACCAGGTAGAAATGGCAGCCGACAAGGCGGAGATGCGGAGGCGAGAGGCAGAAATGTTCATCCGCAGAAGTATTCAATGTCACGACCAAACATAGCTGTGCTAAGCAGAGAGTCTCCCAGGAGGTAACCGAAGTGTGTGCAGGACCCTCAGTCACCCGCTCTGCTGACGGCGGCCCAATGCCAATAAGTAAGCCTCTTATACATGTCACCTACACCCAACGACAGAGTTCGCTTTGCAGAACTGAAATCGTCGGTTGTACATCTGGACACAGAGGGTTTCCGACTGACCTTCGGTCCGTATCTCTGTCGGAGGCGTTCCACGAGTTCCTGGTAGCTTACACTCGGCTGGTCGCCCCCACCAGGCCTAAGGGAACACTGGCGGACTTAATCTAACATGGCGATGACCAAGTCGCGCCAGTGAAAGAACAGTCAGCGAGATGCCGCCTCAAACAGGAACAAGAAAGGGTCTAGTTGCCCTAGAGAACAGGGGAATATGTCATTTCACGACAGAGCAGCGGACGGAACCCATGGAACGCTACAATACATGAGTAGGCCTATTAGGTATTTAGCGAACTCGAGGGACAGCCTTTTCTGTCTAAGATCGAGGGGCAATTCTGGCTAAAGCAGTTATTAGTGGAGCATGTGGAAGTGACTGTGTGCACACAGAGGTCAGTTCTGCTACGGGTATGACATCCCAGCCCTTCCCTATATTGTCTCCTTCTAACCGTCCTCTGTGCATATCACCGGTGAACTTGCGACACCGGTGGACAGGCGGACGAATAGTCCGCCTGTCAACCGCGCACACTGTTGCCCAGGGGACGGAAAGGAAGGGGAAGAAGGGAGAGGAGGGTTGGAGGGAGGGGTGAGGGCTGTTAATACCGTAGTGGAACTGGCCTCACTGTATACAATAGCTTCCACAAGGCTCATCATACTTGGACGTTGAACTTTGCATCGTCTGAATTGTCCCTTTTACTACTTAGACTACTGCTGATGTCTTCGTTTATGCGAGCGTACAGTACGTTAGCCAGTCTAGATTTTTGTCGGCGAGTTTGTGTCGGTTACTCCTTGCAACTAGTGAAGCACAAAGAAAACGGGGACTACAGGCTCGGCGTTGATTGCTCGAGTCCCCTGAGATTCAGTCACAGCGCCAACAGTTTATATTGCAGTCCAGGCAGAGTTCTTATCTCAGGTGAGCCACACAGTTCGCAAGGCTTTCTACGACATGAAGACGGATGCAGTTTTGTCCACGTCCAAGGGGCAAAGGCCGATGCCGTCTGCTCTATCACAGGGCGAGCAATCCTTGAGGGCGCAGCTAAGAGGACGGCGTTTAGCTATGATGACGAAGAACCCTGACTCTGGACAACGACGACGACAACGACAATGACGACTGGCAAGATTCAACCGTTGCTGGCAGGCAGCGAGTGTTGCTGGTGGGTAAACCCGCCAATCTACGCGGAAACGGAAAACTAAACTCTAACGGACTGCCTATACCTGAGCTAATTCAACTTACACTCGGTAACTCTATGAATATGTAGGGGACACAAGCATGAGGGGAAGAAGTTGGAGTAATAAAATTATAGCTAAGTGTGACCTACGCAAACTTTTACGGACGATCGGGGATATGCACGCGCTTCGCCGGTAAACCTGGGCGAGCTTCACGGGGAGTATAAATGCGCGAGCAACCATGCTTATTACAGGCCAACTTTATACAGAACACCACAAGGAGAGTCAACTGAGGCAGATAGGACCGAAGCCAGACGCTGCACCAACACCCTTTCCGAAGTGGCGGGGAATTACTGGGCAACGGCCGATGAAACTCTAAGCAGGCTCTTATATATGAAACTACAGTTGATAACCGGCCGTTCTCGAATTTTCTACCCCAAAACAAGACCAGTAGAAGGCGATGAAATACTCGACTCGAGGCCAGACAACACCTTCACAGAAAGACGGGGCAACGCACGCGGGCTTCACGTAAACGCCCGGCAGCGTCTCAAGCAGAAAATTTGCCCGATGGCCGATCGATTAGGGCAGTTCTAGGGAAACTTCCTATGGAGAATCGAATAAACTAAGTTTTACTACTACTTTGTGAACATTGACAAATCTCCCCGCAGGGATCGGTAAGTAGGCCTACGCGGGCCTACGCTGACATAAGCCAAGGGAGCCGCTATCTAGGCAACCACGTCTGCTACTAAATTTTTTAGGGTAAATCTACTTGAAACCTCTTAAGGAAAGAAGGGTGAGGTGGAGGGGAGGGGCGGAGAGAGAAAGGGAAGGGAGTGAAGTGGAAGGGAAGGGAGGAGAGGGGAGTGGAGCGGAGGGCTCCCCTCCCCTCCTCCTCCCCCTCCCCCTCCCCCTGCCCCTCCCCTCCCCTTCCCTCCCCCACCCCCTCCCCTTCCCTCCCCCTCCCCTCCCCTCCCCCTCCTCTCCCATCCCTCCTCCTCTCCTCCCCTCCCTGTCCATCCCTCCCTCCCCTCTCTTCCCCTGCCCTCCCCTGCCCCCTCCCTGCCCTCCCCTCTCTCTCCTCCCATCCCCTCCGCTCCCTTTCCCTTCCCCTTCTCCTTCCCGTTCCACTTCCACTTTCACTTCCTTTTCCCCTTTCCCTTCCCCTTCCCCTTCCCCTTCCCCTTACCCTTCCCCTTCCCCTTCCCCTTCCCCTTCCCTTTCCCTTTCCCCTTCCCCTTCCTTTTACTCTTCCCCTTCCCCTCTCCTTCCCCTTCCCTCCCCACTCTCTCCCCTCCTCTCTTCTCCCTCCCCTTCTCTCGGTCCCTCCCTTCACTTCCCTCCCCACTCTCTCCCCTCCTCTTCCCTCCCATCCCCTCCCCTCCCTCTCCCTCCACTTCCTTTCCCGTCCCCTCCCTCTCATTCCTCTTCCTCGCCTCTCCCTTCCCCTCCCTCTTTTTCCTCCCATCCCCTGCCCTTCCCCTCTCCTTCTCTCCACCTCCCCTTTCCTTCCCTCCCTTCTCTTGCTCTTGCCCTTCGTCTTCTTCTTTCCTTTCTTTTCCACTTCCCCGTGCTCTTCCCGGTCCCCTCCCCCTCGCTCTCTTCTCCTTTTTCTTTTCCTCTTCCTCTTCCCGTTCCTCTACCCCTTCCCCTTCCCATTTCCTTCCCCTTTCTTTTTCTCTCCCCTTCCACTCCCCTTCCACTTCCCTTTCTCCTTCCCTTCCCCTTCCCCTTCCCCTTCCCCTTCCCCTTCCCCTTCCCCTTCCCCTTCCCCTTCCCCTTCCTCTTCCCCTTCCCCTTCCCCTTCCCCTTCCCCTTCCCCTTCCCCTTCCCCTTCCCCTTCCTCTTCCCCTTCTTCTTCCCCCTCCCCTCCCCTCCCCTCCCCTCCCCTCCCCTCCCCTCCCCTCTTCTCCCCTCCCCTCCCCTTTCCTCCCCTCCCCTCCCCTCCCCTCCACTCCACTCCCCTCCCCTCCCCTCCCCTCCCCTCCCCTCCCCTCCCCTCCCCTCCCCTCCCCTCCTTTCCCCCTACCTTTCCCTCCCCTCCCCTCCCCTCCCCTCCCCTCCCCTCCCCTCCCCCTCCCCTCCCCTCCCCTCCCCTCCCCTCCTTTCCCCTACCTTTCCCTCCCTCCCCTCCCCTCCCCTCCCCTCTCCCTTCTTTCCTTCCTTGCCCCTTACATAATATATATATATATGTATTATACAGGGTGGGCCAGCAGGAATGCAACTAATTTGAATGGGTATAAATATAACAATTGTTATACGAACATCGTATGCTCAATGCTCGGAAGAGAATAGAATTTTAATTCGAATTTTAAGATCAAGAAAAGGATACAATGCACATCAGATGATGATAGAATTCCCTTCTAGAAAATGGAACAAATAATGCACTACATCGGTTGATGCTACGGGAATGTCTAACAGCCGCAACTGTGGTCGCAAACGTTCTGCGCGTACAGCAGCGAACATTGCACAATGCACATGTCTAAGAGTTAATAATTATGGTCGTCTCCTGATGATGTAGTCATTAAAGCACGTGGTGGACATATCGAGTGTTTGTTTGACTGGTGGCTAATTCACTCAAAATATTAATTGCTACGAAATTTTAGTACTAAGTGATTGTTTAGAATTGATATATTTAGTGTAAGACTTTTTGCGGTTTTTAGACAAGAAAATGGAACATCGAATATTAGTAGCAATATCTCAAAACGTCGTAGATATTTTACAGAATGATACAATGGACAATTATTAAGAGCTTATGTTTAATCTGATATAGTGCACAAGACGCTAAGAAAAAAATATTCAAGTTTTAAGGCGTCAAAGTTGTTGCATTCCTGCTGGCTCACCCTGTATAGGCTATATATATGATATGTCAGAGGAAGTGAGTTGACTAATATTATACAATATATATATATATATATATATATAATATAATATTGGGTTAATCGTAAGACCGTTATATATTATATTATAAGCGACAGCTTGTCCAGGTGCAAGAAAATTCCACTGCAGAAAAATCTTCAGCCAAGCACTTTCACCAAGCAATGACCAAATCTGGTTAGTGATGGCATTTACGGCGCAAGAACTCACCACCACTCTGCTGGTATCTCATCTAGCCCACTAAACCACCAACCTTAATAAACTTCTCTCTCGAACCTGAACTCCACCTACCCCTTGCGGCCAGATGACTTTAAGAAGAGAAAAGTCACCAACTATATCTCCCTGATCAGCACTATCACGTGACACCTCAGGCGTTACTAGCGGCCATTCAAGGGAGAGCTTGCGAAAGGAGTAATCCAATCAGGCCTAGTAAAAGGAGTTCAGCATCAGTGTAGAAAGGACAATCGCCTAAACATAAGATTAGCCGGCTATAGGCCTAATACTGGGGCGCCTCATAACGCGAAATGGGAACTGAAGTTCGTCACAGTCGCCTTATGGGCGAGCCCACAGATTGTCTATATCCCGTCTCAATTTTATGCACACATCCAGGCGTTTTCCCGCTATCTCTTTTGGTTACACATAAAACATCTCTAGGACCGGTAAATCCTTTAACCGTTCTCGGTTCTCAAGTGGCACATCTTTACGAAAGTCCGCCAGTAATAACTGACTGGACGAAGCCGCGCTAAATGACCAATCTATATATATTCGCCTGCTTCACTCGGCTCTACCTGCACCGAGTGCAAACTTCTCAGAAACTGATGCTTGGTAAACCTAACTGGGTTGCCATTTAAATTCACAGCTCTCACTTGGGTATCCGCCTTAGCACCTACCATCACACGGGCTAGGTGAACTCCCGCCTGTATCTCTTGGGCTTCCAAAATCCCCATACATGGTCTTAACTGGTGTATCGCTCTGGCACTTGGGCCACTCGACAGCCTCATCGAGGACTATAATGAACCGGCACAATATATACACATTTCCCGGCACAACAAGAGAAATGAGCCTTCGTTAACAAATAAACTTCAGCACCAAAACATAACCTACAGCGGTGTTCCCTGAGCCAAACCATGCCTAACATGGGTTCTCCAATCTGGTCGGACACCAGAAACGCGGTCGGGATCCCCAAACCTCTGTCAACCTTAATGGGCACCAGGACCTCCCCAAGGATACGAATGTCTGACCCACTAGCAACCATCATATAGATCGATTACAAGAACGAAGTTCTAACTCTTCAACGGCTGAATACGGTAACAGGCTGACTTCCGATCCCATTTAGATCAGGCACATATGCGATCTCCGTCGATCGTCCCACGGATGCAGACGGCGTGGTTACTGTACGATTCGACAACCTCCGGCTCGTCGTGTGGTTCATGACCACGGGCTGCAGTTGCGTCAGTCCTGTTTCGGCGACGTTCTGGCGGTTCCGGGCCTGGCAAGATTGTCGGCAGCTGAAGTCAATGTGGGCCACACGGCTCCAGTTGAAACAGGTCACTGCCCGCCTGTAAGTGTTTTCCTTGCGCTCTCCGTAGTTGGGATCTCCGAGGTGATCGTCTCGTTCCGGTCCGCCATCGATCGAAACTTGGCCACGTAGCTCCCAAAGCTGTTGATCGATCCTCTTCTCCATCTAACGTTGCCATCGGCGCCGGTCGTCTGTGCGTCGTCAGAAACCGGTCCAGTGTCGGCTGGAGCTGGATACTCAGATCGGCTGCGTTAGCCTCTCTATGCTCCGCTCGGCTGTCTCCTGCGGTCGTTGTTCTCGGATGTTCGCTGGTACCGTAAAACGGGGTTACTTTGCCCTGCTGGGTGACTTTGGCCCAAACTGACTAAGGAGTTTTGATGCATTCTGCGTGCCACACAATATTTGAGATTGAACTTCTTGTTACGTATTCTTGAAAAAGAAAGCCTTAGCTTCGCTTTTAACGAGTGTTTGTTAATTTTGGACATTTGAAAGATATTATTTATCATCAAACATCGTAAATGTGCAAAATCCTTAATTTAAACGACGTGTATACTTTACTGTGTAGAAATGTTTAAACGAATTTTCAGTACGTGACTACGGGTTGTATCGGTTGTTTACTGACATAGTACAAATGTGGCGTGCTGTTTGAGGAATAAATTCGATTGGAATATTTTTGGGATGGACGTTTTAGTTTTTGGGGTGACTTTGGCCACTTTTTGGGGTCACTTTGGCCCGGCTTATAATATTCTAATTTTCCAGTTCTTACTCTATATAACGAACTTTTAAAAGCCTTTTTGCATGTAATCATATATTTAGACTGTCTACCTTCTTAAAAACTTGAAATAATCAAGTGAACGATTATGAAACAAACTTTTGCAATAATTTCAGTAATTTCACGGTAAAATTCATGTGTTTCTTTTGTATGCATCACTATACTGGTATCAATACATGACAGTAGTGCAATATAGTTTTTAAAACATCTGTTGTGGGCCAAAGTCACCCCACTGTAGGTACATTATTGTTACAGCTGATGGATCAATGTTAAATACTTGCACTAAGCATATGGGACAAAGTCACCCCGACCCACGGGGTGACTTTGTCCACACACACAAAAATAAAATTAAAATATTTATGTCCAACATATGTAAGAAATAAGCACTTGTTCTATTCTATCAACCCCATGTCTTCCTTTAACACTTTGCTCAAGCTCATTGCTCTGTTGTGGGGGAGTGGACAGAAGTTTTCCCGAAAATTTGGGCCAAAGCAACCCCGTTTTACGGTATAGGAATCCAGATGCATGGCCGCCAGGTAAGCCTCATTGAGAGTCTTCAGTTCTCTCTTCCGTACTTTGAGCGAAAGTTCTCGTCCTCGTAGGGCCTCTGGAAAAGCGTCCCTCGCTATAATCTGCGTGGTCTCGTTGGATGGCATAAGATAGGCCATTTCGACCAGCCGGCGAATCTTGTGCAGCACGTCACTCAAACATCCTTCCGCGCATTGGAGTCGGTACCGGTAGTTCAGCCGGGCACGGAACAATTTCGCCTGACATTCGGTCCCGTATCTCTGTCGGAGGCGTTCAACGAGTTCCTCGCAGCTTACACTTTGCTGGTCGCCCCCACCAGGTCCAAGGGAACACGGGCGGTCTTAATCTAACATGGGCGATGACCAAGTGGCGCCAGTGAAGGAACAGTCAGCGAGAGGCCGTCTCAAACAGGAGCAAGAAAGGGTCTAGTTGCCATATGGGGCACGGAGAATATGCCCTTTCACAAGAGAGAAACGGACGGAGCCCATTGAACGCTACAGTACAGTACATGACTATTAGGTATTTAGAGTCATCAGCGCACACTGTTGCCCAGGGGGATGGAAAGGAAGGGGAAGAAGGGAGAGGAGGGTTGGAGGGAGGGGTGAGGGCTGTTAATACCGTAGTGGAACTGGCCTCACTGCATACAATAGCTTGCACAAGACTCATCATACATGTACTCGGACGTTGAACTTTGCATCGTCTGGATTGTCCCTCTTATCGCTTAGACTACCAATGACGTCTGCGTATATGCGAGCGTAATGGACGGCGCCGTTTGCGCTCTCACAGGGCGAACAATCCTTCAGGACGCAGCTAAGAAGACGGTGTTTAAATATGATGACGAAGAACCATGACTCTGAACAATGACTACTACAACGACAATGACGACTGGCAAGACGACGAACTGGCGACAGAACGATGGAGTCGGCGGATGCTGACGGCAACTGGCCCCTCTGCATAACGACTATAATAGAATAGAGGTCGAATCTCAAGGCGGATGCAGTGGCCCAAGACCCAGACTAAAGATGCTTCCCGCCTCACTGACGACCTTCTGCGGACTGACTGACTGCAACTGATTTCCCTGATACAGTGTACCCGCTATATATATTATGATAGACTCGCCACGTCGCTAAGGCTTTTCGTCGCGGGTCTCAAGACGGTTTCCGTCTTCGCACTGACTTTCTTCGTACAGACTGACTCACTAATCAAGGGGCACATGGGGCATTCATCCACACAAACCACTGCGACAAACCTGACCAACAGCACCTCAACTAGCGCGGCAACAGCGCGGAAAAGCGGGATTACGCGCGTGTGGTCTTGCTGTAATAGCAATGCAGTAACAACCGCTGTCACCGTTCGGCCTATTCAGCATAATATAACTTTCGTGGTCGTCCCTCTGCCGTAACCGCCTGTCTATCAACATTGATGTCTCTCATCTTATTGTCTTCTTCCTTCGATCGCTTCTCGATCAATTGTCGTATCACCCGCTGGGAAGACGCGAACCATGTTTTACGTCGGACGCGATGGAGTATAATTATGGCCCATCAACTGGAGAACGTAATAATAAAAATAATTACCTTTTTCAACAACCCGGTTGACAGACCGCAACCGGTTAAAGTGTACAATTATACAGTTGAAACAATTTACAGGAATTCAGATCACAGAATACACGAATCTTAACTACTAACAGAACAGACAACCTAATAGCAGCCTACAAAGCACGTCCGCCCTGTACGGGACGCGAACTCTTTACCTCTTGCTCTCCGTGCCAGCGCGTTATCCAATGCGCTACCTAGCCATCCTCTCAAGTAGCACGGGAGCCCTCGTCAATTCTACTTTTAATTAACTTGTCGAATACCTCCTGCCAATAAGCCTACGTGTCGCAAAGATATATGCTCTCCCTTTCTTAATTGTTGCGCGCAAACAATACGCGCAGGACCGTAAATCCGGGGAGGGTAAGGAGGGAGTTCCATCCCAACTTCTAAGCCTGGGGAGGGAACGTGACGGAATTCCCTCCCCACTTTTTCTCAGCTGCGTCACAAATGTTAGGGTAGGCAAGCTGTAGGCGACTGCACGTTGCTCGAATCGTAGCTACTTGAAAGCTTGCTCTGTGTGATCAAAAGCTAAGAGGTGCAGGACCTAAATGTGTTCATTGAGAGATAGAATCTTCTCTTCAATGATACAAAGCGGGAGGAATTGATTATGTGACACGCCCAATATAATCAATCTGCAAGACAACAGGGAGATAGCGGCAATTCAGTGAGAACACAGTTAATGACTATAATATATATAATAATATATAGGGTGATTATATATATTCTACATACAACATGTAAACTCGAAATGGGCAAACTCCTAAATACCTTTGTGACTTGATGCACAAACCCCTTTACGCAATCTATTTTCGCCTCTCCGGTCTGCTGATCTCCTTGATCTCCTACTTCTTCGGGCAAGGACGCCCATGACCCAACCTTCAATTGCCAGTGTAGACACTTCTTTGTGGAATGACCTCCCTTCCCTCTATCCGTAGTTAGATCTTATTGTGCACTGGGCGACACCTTCAGCCCGTCGCTGCTTGATGTCTTTCTTATTTCCTCAGGGCTGTCACGCTGACAGCGCCTCTGAATAGCTAGTATACTGTACGAAGCACTATATAAATTCTCATATACAGTGCAACACAATACATAGATATGCATTCATGATTCATGCATACATAACATGTATACACAAGTACATAGGCTAATCATATTGGAAGTATATATGGGCTCTCAAAGCTGAAAGGAGAAACACTGATATCAGTTCATCTCGAGACCACATTAGCCATTACCGCATATTCGACTGTAGGTCTACACAGGATTACAAAGGATTGCAAATAATTTTAAAGAAATACAATTCATGAACAAAGTGATGTGCGTTAAATAATTTTAAAAGTCTAATTTTTCGTTTTCCAAATCACTTCAAGCAGGATTGTGTCCGGGTAGGCCTAAGTGTGACGAAAATTGTGCCTTAATTCTTTCTCTATTAAGAACAGCTTTTAACATAGCCTACATATTAAGCAATTAGCCATTGCCTAAATCTGTGCATCAGAAAAGTGACAAACAGCATCATTTATTTCTCCCACGTAAAAATCTGTTTTGGTCGCAGTTTGTATTTGTAATAGCAATCACAATCTCGAAATTTCTTCATCGCCCCCAGGTACTAAGTCGTCGGGTTTCAGTCAAAAGAAATTCCGCATATTAACAGAATCAATCAATTAATGGATGGCAAAAACGACTAAATGATATGAAAAGTATTGATGTAGACTGTATCCTACAGGCCTACACGTAGGAAGTAGCCTAATGTATAATTAAAGTTAGTTTTATCCACCTTAAGCTATATATTTATAATTGACTGAGGTTCACTCAACTTTTAAACATGTCTTAAGCCCTTGTCAGCGCATTTTAGAAGAATATAACCGACTTGTTATTTAAGTTGGTGATCAAACATTTGAAGCTTGTGACATCTAAATTTACAGTAGGCACTGCAAATGAGTTGCTAGGGGTAGATAGGCTACCTAGGTCTACTAAGTTACTAACCCATTCAGATGCAGGAAATCAAATGAAGAAGAAAAATTAAGCGACTAAATAAGCCTAATGCTTTCAACTATTTTAGTTTGGTAAGAGAACCCTAGTTGTGTTGTTTCCATGTTGGCCTAATTCGAATATAAAAGTCTATATGCATTATGCAGTAGTGCGAACCAACCATTTTAACACTAGTTAAACCTATAGGGCGTCACTGAACTCAATGGTGAGGGATGTAAAGGCCTACTACGCACAATTCCGAAGGGAAAATTTTTCCTCCCCACATCTAGAAACATATTTACGACCCTTAATACGCGCACAATCCATAGGAATTAGCGCACAATCCAAAGGAAGCCTTGAATATCGTAGTCTCTGAGGTATAGTGGGGGCGCGGTGGTGTAGTGGTGGCGTCGTTGCCTTGAAGCCGGAAGGTTCGAGGTTCGAATCCACCTCGCCGCGTAAGGACCTTGGGCAAGTCTTTCACTCACAATTGCTCAGCGCTTCGGCGTGAAACTCCTATGCAGTGTCCGCTCTGCATTCGGGAGCGTCTCTGAGTAGAGAGAGCTTGAAGGGGCGCTATAGCAAGTGCGCATACAAACAAACTGACAAAGAAGGTACTGACCAAGAAGGGATTTCTCTTAACTTTTGAAGGATCCACAGACACAATGCAACACATGAAGCAAACCGACATTCGGAGCAAATATCAATTAAAATCATATTAAACCAAATCATTTATTTGGCAACCAAGAACCACAAATAAATCAAGTATCAAACGAAACAAAAGTTTCCACATATAATTAACAAAGCAGTAGGCGTACCAGGTACACAAGTAATGTTTCTAATAGTTTACATTTCGTTGCATAGGGGATCCGACAACCCCCGCTAAGTGTGTCCATGGGCAGTGATACCACGACGATGATAGCCATTAGGCTTCTGTGTAGTGGTCCTGACATAATTTATAATGCATCAAA
This sequence comes from Lumbricus terrestris, assembly GCA_949752735.1. NCBI lineage: Eukaryota > Metazoa > Annelida > Clitellata > Crassiclitellata > Lumbricidae > Lumbricus > Lumbricus terrestris. The sequence continues at coordinate 20,293,796 of OX457036.1, forward strand.
ACAATCTTAAAAAAGAAACAGCAAATGCCTCAACTAGTAATACAGCTTCAAATTCGATGATAGGCCATTTGACAAATTTAGAGGCACAACGATCTCAAGCATATAGGCTACCGGTATGGTCGGGTTACTGCGTGGGTAGTAAGATGATTAAAAAGTTTCTGACGGATATCGTCGCCAATTTTAATCAAAATGAAGGATGGGAGGTTATATTATAGTTTATCAATTTAGTCTCTCTGATATAAGAAACAATAATAGGTCACGTGTGCGGGGATGATTAGATACTGTCAAAAATGTCAAGTATATGCTATCAGGAAGCGCATCTTATTTATCTATTTAGTCTATCTGATATATGAAACAATAATTGGTCACTTGTGCGGGGATGATTAGATGGTGTCAAGTAAGCAAGATATATCAGGAAACGCATCTTATTTATATATTTAGTCTATCTGATATATCTGATATATAAGAAACAGTAATTGGTCACGTGTGCGTGGATCAAATAAAATCAAATAAATTTTATTGGTCCGTTTGCAACAACAATAAGCTCACCAAGTCAGGTACAAAAGTAACACAAAGCATCTCCAGTATCACCAAGTTGTCAATCCAATAAATTAATTAGGTAACATAAATTGTTCAGACATAATAGCCAAGACTGGGATAATCTCCAAAAGATTAGGCAAGGCAAGGATTGCTTAAACCTAGTGGTTCTAGGGTTAAGTGATACTAGTGAGGACAATTATTCCTAGACCTGGAATGCGAGGGTATGAAAAAACTCGTGCAATAATGGACAGAAATGGAGACCCAGAAGGGAGAAAATCCCGCTAATATATAGGGACCCCAAACAAACTATTAAATAATTTTGATATAATTATACGCACCACAATTTGATGAAAAACCAAAGCAACAATAAATGAGTAGAGTTAATTACAGTTATCACAACATCACAGCAAGGAGACAGGCACATCAATCCAACACACTATACAGAGAGAGCACATTTGAATGAAGTTGAAAATAATTTTAATATCAGTTATGGGCATCTATTAGCCATTTTCGTAGGTTTATTTTAAATAGGTTAATATTAGGAGAAGCTTTAAGACTTTGTGGCAAACTATTCCAGAACAAAGGACCCCTACACCTTATAGAAAATTTACGGGAGTTCGTCCTAGCAAATTCAGATCTTAAAGAAAGCGAACTTCTTGTTTCATATGAATGAAAGTCTGAGCTTGACTTAAAAAGATTAGTGAATTCATCAGGCAGAATATTGTGAAGCGATTTGAACATAAATTCACATGATTGGTATACTGTAATCTGATTAAGTTTTATAATCTCCAAATCAGCAAATAGCTGGTTAGTATGGGATGATTACAGATATTGTCAAAAATGTCAAGTAAGCTATCAGGAAACACATCTTATTTATCTATTTAGTCTATCTGATATAAGAAACAATAATTGGTCAGGTGTGCGGGATGATAAGATATTGTCCAGAAGGCCATCAGGAAACGTAGTCTTAACTTAACGAGACAAAGATTAGGTAGAAAGACTAAGAAATCTGATGGCAAGGGGATCTCGTTCCATGTTTGAGCCCCACTATATTTAGCAGAGAAGCGTCAGGCAATGGTGTGGGCGAGGGGTAGATGATAAGAGCCAGCGTTTCTAGTATGATAATTTGAGTTCACTTCAGTATATAGCCTAGTATGGAGGAACAATTGGTCGGTGTGAGCTTCAAACTCGCCGCCCTCAGTCGTTAGAGACCTATTTAGTTAGAGATCTATTTAGTTAGAGATCTATTTCTTTGTATCATCATTGCTTTTGGTCAAACACGACTTCAGCGGCTGTCCAATGTCCATTTGTTGTGAGAAGGTCCTACACCTTCGGCCTCCAAAATCTGACCTTCGTTCGATCTGGGTCTGTCTCCGCAACGATTGTCTAATCGGCCGGGCATCCCCCCGGCGTCAATGCGTATATACCCAGATCCTTTTCTAAGGCAGAAACACATATCTGTTATTCTTGTGAAGAACCCTCAATTTGTCCGCCTCGAAAGGTACATCTCCAGGAAAGTCTCCCATCAGCTCCTCTATTCCGGGGTCATCCATCGGGATCCCTATAACTCACTCGGTCCCTGCTACTCGACTACCTGCATCTACAGAGTCTGGCCATCCAAGTAACTTGGCCATCCATAACGTTGCCGATTGTTCGTCGACATTTACAACCCGGTCTTGGGTAAATTTAGTGTCGTTCATAATTACCACCCGAGCAACGTGAACTCCAATGCCGAAGCTTCGGTCATCCAGGAGGGTGCGTGACCGTCAAACTCCCATCTAGTGTTCTGGAGGGAACATTGCACTTCGACCGTGGCGACAATCCATGGACTGCAGCGTGCCACATCCATGCCTTGACTACACGTCGATCGGCACCAAGGGAGCCGTTAAACCGTCCAATGGTATGCGCCTCCTGCCAAAAATTTAGCGCTCGTGCCAATACTAGTTCTACACCAATGTTTCCGCACCTAATCCATTCCAAGCATGGGCTGCTAAAGCCATGGTCTGGAACGAAAGCGGTGCGGCCGCGCGGCATTGGCGCGGAGCAGGTGAGGCAGCACCGAAACACGGTCACGGAAAAACGTGGCACTGACGACACACGGCAGATATGGCGGACACAGCTGCAGCCGTAGCCAACGAAGACTGGCTCCGAAATTAAAAGCAGGAAACCTACCCCAAACCGCCACAAATTCTAAGCGTTAAGTTTATTCAATGCCTCGCGAACACAGTTTACACCGTGATTGAGCAATGAGACAAATTGGTTGTGAAAATAAAACCAAGAAGACGCTCGTCACGGCTAATGCTTTTTTTGCAAAAACTTATCAAAATCTCGTAACACTTTGTAGGTTTGATCAGTTTTGCTAAAAGTCTATGGAAAGTAATAGCTCGTAAATTCCGAACGCTAAAGGTGAAATGGGGAAAAAGTTCTATTAATTAAATGAACCTAGATTCAGCAAAAAATTATAAAACATGAAAGATGAAAAATCACAAGAAGACAGATAGAAAAATGAGACTCTGTAGATAAACTGAGCGAATGTTGTCTAAGCCTAACTCGTCAATTACCAAAAACATAACCAAATTGAAAGCAAGCGTAAAAGCGACTTAATCTAGAATGGGTAGGCCTGCCTGCACTATTAAGCAAAAAGTAGTCCAGTCAAAAATGATAGGTCTGACCTATATATCTGCGTAAGGAATAGCAATAATAAAGGTTATGATGGGGTGGGGGCCACCATAAGCTGAATTCTGCACATAAAAATGAAGCTGCTAAGGAAATAAGTAGGCCCATGCAAAGAACAATGAGCATTGAATATTCATCATAAACTCGAATCAGCCTATAAGAGAATACCGTTCAACTACAAATGAAGGAAGTAGAAAAGAAACGCCTAAAGAAACGACTGTTGCCAAAAAGATATTCCACCCAGAAGTTAAGTTTCAATCCTTAACCGAGACAGAAATGAGAAGCAATGTCTACCGCTCGTAACGCCTACTCGATGAAACGTGTTCGCCTAAGCTATCCGCCGTTAAGCATCAACGCTGCAGAATCCATGTCTCCTCCACTGCAAGCTTCCAAAGTCACATGAAACTCTCAACAAGAGAGAAACTCTACGTTTCCGGAAAGCAGCTGCACAGTGCTGCACATCTGTTGCAGTCCACGGTTGACCGTCACCAAGTCACAAGTCGTCATGTAGATGCCAACGATCTGCCCAGCATATTGATTCACAAGTCCGCTGAACAGTTGTCGTGAAGGGAAATTGACTTAAGTCGCTGGTGATAAAGAAACAGCTTTTGTTTCGACCGAAATACTCGTATACCTCAGCGAAATCTGCGAAACCACAACGACTCTACTAAAAAAAAATAACAAAAAAAGTCCACCATCTGCCAAGCAAATTTCGTTCACCAGTCGCCTCAATTGCCGCCAGAAGTTGACTTAAGTCGCTGTTGATGAAGAACACAGGTTTTGTTTCGACCGAAACACTCGTATACCTCAGCGAAATCTGCGAAACCACAACGACTCTACTAAAAAAAAATAACAAAAAAAGTCCACCATCTGCCAAGCAAATTTCGTTCACCAGTCGCCTCAATTGCCGCCAGAAGTTGACTTAAGTCGCTGTTGATGAAGAACACAGGTTTTGTTTCGACCGAAACACTCGTATACCTCAGCGAAATCTGCGAAACCACAACGACTCTACTAAAAAAAAATAACAAAAAAGTCCACCATCTGCCAAGCAAATTTCGTTCACCAGTCGCCTCAATTGCCGCCAGAAGTTGACTTAAGTCGCTGTTGATGAAGAACACAGGTTTTGTTTCGACCGAAACACTCGTATACCTCAGCGAAATCTGCCAAAACCACAGCGACTCTACTAAAAAAAAAAAAAAAAGTCCACCATCTGCCAAGCAAATTTCGTTCACCAGTCGCCTCAATTGCCGCCAGAAGTTGACTTAAGTCGGTGTTGATGAAGAACACAGGTTTTGTTTCGACCGAAACACTCGTATACCTCAGCGAAATCTGCGAAACCACAACGACTCTACTAAAAAAATAACAAAAAAAGTCCACCATCTGCCAAGCAAATTTCGTTCACCAGTCGCCTCAATTGCCGCCAGAAGTTGACTTAAGTCGCTGTTGATGAAGAACACAGGTTTTGTTTCGACCGAAACACTCGTATACCTCAGCGAAATCTGCGAAACCACAACGACTCTACTAAGAAAAAAAATAACAAAAAAAGTCCACCATCTGCCAAGCAAATTTCGTTCACCAGTCGCCTCAATTGCCGCCAGAAGTTGACTTAAGTCGCTGTTGATGAAGAACACAGGTTTTGTTTCGACCGAAACACTCGTATACCTCAGCGAAATCTGCGAAACCACAACGACTCTACTAAAAAAAAAATAACAAAAAAAGTCCACCATGGATCTGCCAAGCAAATTTCGTTCACCAGTCGCCTCAATTGCCGCCAGAAGTTGACTTAAGTCGCTGTTGATGAAGAACACAGGTTTTGTTTCGACCGAAACACTCGTATACCTCAGCGAAATCTGCCGAAACCACAGCGACTCTACTAAAAAAAAAATAATAATAAAAAAGTCCACCATCTGCCAAGCAAATTTCGTTCACCAGTCGCCTCAATTGCCGCCAGAAGTTGACTTAAGTCGGTGTTGATGAAGAACACAGGTTTTGTTTCGACCGAAACACTCGTATACCTCAGCGAAATCTGCGAAACCACAACGACTCTACTAAAAAAAATAATAATAAAAAAGTCCACCATCTGCCAAGCAAATTTCGTTCACCAGTCGCCTCAATTGCCGCCAGAAGTTGACTTAAGTCGGTGTTGATGAAGAACACAGGTTTTGTTTCGACCGAAACACTCGTATACCTCAGCGAAATCTGCGAAACCACAACGACTCTACTAAAAAAAAAATAACAAAAAAAAGTCCACCATCTGCCAAGCAAATTTCGTTCACCAGTCGCCTCAATTGCCGCCAGAAGTTGACTTAAGTCGCTGTTGATGAAGAACACAGGTTTTGTTTCGACCGAAACACTCGTATACCTCAGCGAAATCTGCGAAACCACAACGACTCTACTAAAAAAAAATAACAAAAAAAGTCCACCATCTGCCAAGAAAATTTCGTTCACCAGTCGCCTCAATTGCCGCCAGAAGTTGACTTAAGTCGCTGTTGATGAAGAACACAGGTTTTGTTTCGACCGAAACACTCGTATACCTCAGCGAAATCTGCGAAACCACAACGACTCTACTAAAAAAAAAAATAACAAAAAAAAGTCCACCATCTGCCAAGAAAATTTCGTTCACCAGTCGCCTCAATTGCCGCCAGAGGTTGACTTAAGTCGCTGTTGATGAAGAACACAGGTTGACTTAAGTCGCTGTTGATGAAGAACACAGGTTTTGTTTCGACCGAAACACTCGTATACCTCAGCGAAATCTGCGAAACCACAACGACTCTACTAAAAAAAAATAACAAAAAAAGTCCACCATCTGCCAAGCAAATTTCGTTCACCAGTCGCCTCAATTGCCGCCAGAAGTTGACTTAAGTCGCTGTTGATGAAGAACACAGGTTTTGTTTCGACCGAAACACTCGTATACCTCAGCGAAATCTGCGAAACCACAACGACTCTACTAAAAAAAAAATAACAAAAAAAGTCCACCATCTGCCAAGCAAATTTCGTTCACCAGTCGCCTCAATTGCCGCCAGAAGTTGACTTAAGTCGCTGTTGATGAAGAACACAGGTTTTGTTTCGACCGAAACACTCGTATACCTCAGCGAAATCTGCGAAACCACAACGACTCTACTAAAAAAAAATTACAAAAAAAAGTCCACCATCTGCCAAGCAAATTTCGTTCACCAGTCGCCTCAATTGCCGCCAGAAGTTGACTTAAGTCGCTGTTGATGAAGAACACAGGTTTTGTTTCGACCGAAACACTCGTATACCTCAGCGAAATCTGCGAAACCACAACGACTCTACTAAAAAAAAATAACAAAAAAAGTCCACCATCTGCCAAGCAAATTTCGTTCACCAGTCGCCTCAATTGCCGCCAGAAGTTGACTTAAGTCGCTGTTGATGAAGAACACAGGTTTTGTTTCAACCGAAACACTCGTATACATGCCTCACAATTCTGCTCCAGGACCGTTGAAGATCTGGTTCGATCTTTAACACTCGAATAAATTGCCCGAGTCCTACCTGATAAGACGGCAGTCATAGTCAGAAAGAGACACAGCTCAATCGCCGCCCTACGCATCGATCTTTGAAGCCGCCATCATCCCTGCAGTACAGAACCGCTCATGTAAACTATTGTCTGAAGAAATGAAGAACGCTGAAACCGTGACTGAATATGAGGTAAGAAACGTTTGATAATATCAGTGTCTTACGTTAACTTTGTGTGACCTTCAGTACTTTACTGACCTTACTTTATCCTCATCATCTGACTTTACGCTACAATTTCTTACCATAAATTGTATAATTAAACCTTATCTTATACCTAAGCATATCTGGCGCTAACTCACCACGACCTTCCGAGACAAAGTCTTAAGCACAACGTCTGCTACGAATATCATCCCTATGATGTATTGTCGGCTGACTGAACAATAATTCTACGTAGCATTTAAGTAGCGTATACCAATGTAGAAGATGTTAAAAGGAATTCGACAGACGAATCGAAAGATTGTTGGCTTTGATGAATAGTTGGATGGACCTGCATGTGGGTGATTGGATAAATGGAACTGAACATTATACGGATCCATCCATCCATCAATCCATCCATCCGTCGATTAATCAATCCATCCATCTATCAATCCATCCACCAATCTCCATCAGTGCGACAGACGTTAAACTCAACACCAAACACTAAGAAGACCGAAAGACATAGTCACATAATGTAAGCGAATGCTATACTTAAAGAATCAAACCCAAATCGAATATCTATATGTGCGTGCGAGCAAAGTTTAACTGACTATCATAATAGCCAAGAGATCAATCGATAATCGATTACCCGTCTGCCTGCCTGTCTGTCTGTCTATCTGCCTGCCATTGTGCCTGCCTGTCTGCCTTTATGGTCTGCATGCCTGTCCGCGTGTCTGTCTGTGCTATTTCCCGGTTGGTGATATTTATATTTCTAACTTAGCAGCTGAGAATTTTACATTTTACACCTCTCGGTGATTATCAACTGGCACTTTTTTAAACATATTATTATTGTCCAATCATTGTAGTTTATTATTTAAAGTTAATAGAACCTCATCTTATCAGTCTCTGTGTCGTATGGTAATTGATATGATCAGTGATGTAATGATAAGAAAGAACAACGTAACGTAAAATGTGTGTCATGTGCAGTTTCTGCATAGATTTATGATCTCACGGAGACTCACCCCTTAGTAGGAAGTATGGGAAATCAATAATTATCTGGAATAAATTATATTAGAGAGTTATTAGTGGTGCAATTCTCGTATCTGCACACATCGTATCCAATACTAAGAACCACTCATCTCAAGAGGCTCATGAATTGTCATTTATGGGAATGGACAGGGAACACCATCCACGTCTTATAATCTCCCTTTCTAAGACAATGCATGTCTGTCTGTCTGTCTCTCTCTGTCTCTGTCTCTGTCTCTGTCTCTGTCTCTGTCTCTCTCTCTCTCTCTCTCTCTCTCTCTGTCTCTCTCTCTCTCTCTCTCTCTCTCTCTCTCTCTCTCTCTCTCTCTCTCTCTCTCTCTCTCTCTCTCTGTCTCTGCCTGTATGTTTCTCTCTCGCTCTTTGAAATTTCTCTGACTCTTCCTCTGTGTCTGTGTCTCTGTCTCTATGTGTCTCTGTCCGTCTGTCTCTCTCTGTCTTCTTCTCTGAATAGAGTCATAAAATGCATTTCACAGGTTCTCTCACGTCTGGAATTTTGAGCCACATAACAGCTGCAAAGAGATCACCAATTCGAAGAAGCGTTGCCCTCAAATCGATTACCTCTGATTCCGCCGCCGCCGCAGACACCGAAATCTACTGCAGAACTGCAAATGATAAGCGAAAGCTCAAGTTCCAGTTGGTCCAGATGAAGAACCCTATGCAGCTCCGAAAAGACTTCAAACATTATGGAAAAAGAACAATACATGACCTCAAACATCATGAAGCCGGGAGCCGTACTCAAATCCACTCAAAATAGAAATCCTGGCGTGAAGCTTATCAACTGGATGCCTTACACATCTACCGAAATGCATTGCACCACCTCCACCTCCTTCCTCACCCGCATCTCCACATCCACTCCACCTCCAACGCCATTCCCAACTCCACCTTATAATGGATGACCATGTAGATTCGATCCTGTCCAGCAGTTAAACCACATCTATGGCGAATGGAGTCAATGATACGAAAGAGGAATGTGTCAGTCAAAAGCATCAGCTGAAGAAAGCTTCCTTCTGTCGAGATGAAACAGCAGCGGTGGCGATGAAAGAAAGCATCGAGTGACATCAAACCTTATCGAGATGAATGCCAGACATACTCAAGCTGATGTTGAATTGATAGGCCTACTTTTCCGCAATAAAAAAAACAAAAAGACGGAAAAGGCATCAAACGATTATCTCGACATTCGCCACTTCCACTATCTCCTGAAAACTTCGCCTTCACATTCTGCTCAGCCTCCATCTCCATCTCCACCGCCACTTCAACCACCTCTTCCATGTTGTCCAGATGATGATCCCTATGCAGCAGCTACGAAGAAAACAAGCATCGAGTGACTTCAAACAATTATGAAACTGGATGCCAGACTTACTCAATTTGAAGACGAAGATACTTCTGTGCAATAAAAAAATAAAAGGTAGAAAAAGCAGAAAAGACAGAAAAACGATTGTTCCACCGTCGCCACTTCTTCTACCTCCTCCACCCCACTACCACCTTCACCCACCGCCACCACAATATCCTCAACCGCCAAGTCCGAGCCCTCCGCCACCTCCACCACCACCTCCTCCACTCCACTGCCACTTCCACCTCATCCTACACCTCGCCTTACCTCCACCTATGATGAGAGCAAGACCCATGCGCTGCAGTATATATATGGAATCGGAAGTCTTCATTGGGATTTAGGCGGATATTGGATTGGGAGGATTCTTCGTGAGGTTATACTGGAATAGAAAGGGAACGCCTCCACGTGGACTTGGCATTAACTTTTGTGGGAATGGAGATTGGAATGGGTTTCTCCATGAGGTTTCCCGGGATAGAACTGGATGCGCCATCCACGTGGATTTGGCATGGTATAATGGACACGCCTATGAGAAGTTCTCTTGGAGAGGCGCTATATAAATTGACTGACTGACTAACGGACTGACGAACTGACGGACCAGACTGACTGACCGACTGACTGACTGCCTGACTGCCCGACTGACTGCCTGTGTGTATGAATGCATTAGCTAATGAGGTAATGAATGGATTAGTGGAAAGAAAGAAACTGTTCGTCATCCGAATATAAACATTAAACGATGGATAAAAAATAACTTAAACGCTGAGACATTTAATTAACTCAACCGAATCACTGAAGGAAAAACTGAAGGAAACACGCGCGCACCTCATAAACCTGGAAGAAGCTCTACTCCCGCTGAGAACAAAACTACGACATCAGACTTGGAATACGTGCTCAAGATGCGAAGAACACCCCCACTCCTCCTGGAAATGAAAGACTCTACACTCGGAATGAAAAACAGCACCCAACTCGACCTAGAAATCAGGATCCGTTACTACTCCCATGAACGAACATCGTAAGCTAACGTTGTATGCGACAGGTTTCTGCAAGAAACAAGAGACAATCTCTCCACCAGATTTCTGCAAGAAACAAGAGACAATCTCTCCACCAGAGGCATAATTCGAATGATCGAAAGTGGACCGTTCGATGCCTAAGACATACAGACAAACCTTGGATCCATCATACAAGTGACCGAAAGAAATCTAAGACGATATTTATTTGGACCGATCGTCGTCAAAATGCAAATTGTCGTCCAATATTCGTCAGAAATAATTGAACAGCAACGGATGTGGAAGATCCAAAGCGCGAGCCTACAACAGACTTCAATCCAGTGCTTTGAGGGCAACTGGAAGTTTGCAACGTCATCCGCTTAAGGTAAGACTCGCCTGACGTTGCTTAACCATGCTTAGTCTCTATATATCATCATCAACAACAACCATGGACTCAATGCCCGTATGTGTTTGAAACCTTCTTCACAATGTCTCTCCACTCGAGTCTGTCCTGGACTGTATGCCCCAGCTGCTGCAGGTTTTTTCCACACCAATCCAAAATGTCATCCGTCCAATCTCGATGCGGCCTTCCTATTTTGTTGTTGCCCTCCATTTTTCTGAACATCAGAGTCTTGATCTTTCTATCATCTTTCATTCTGCAGATATGTCCGAACTATTTCAGTTTTCGTTGGATGACCTTCTGCATCAGGTTCTCAGTTATATCCACCCTTTTGCATACCGCTTCATTGTTAATCTTCTCTGTACATCCTATCCTCAAGAATTTCCTGTAGCATTTTCTCTCAAATGCTAACACTCTTCTTTGCGAATCTTTCTTTAGTACCCATGTCTCGCATCCAAACATCATGCTGCTGAACACGCATGTCTTTAATACCTCCAACTTTGTTTTTCTCCAAATTTTCTCCATTGCTTTCAACACCGCTGTTCTCCTTGCTATTCGTATCTTTATTTCACTCTTGCAATCTAGGTCAAATGTCATTTTCCAATAATTATGCCTTGAACTACTCACTACTGTGGATTTGAGCAATCATCATCTTAGAGCAGCAGAAGTGAATAACTAATCGAATAGATTCTCATCCATTCAATTTGACGAATAATTAGTCCAAAGGTTTACTTCTAATGCTAGGCTGATTGGCTACAGGATTGAGCTAGTTCCAATTGTTATTGATTTGCGAAATTCAGTAGATAATTCCAATTCGAATTGTAATTATTAATTAAGAATCTAATTTTCTACACATCTGTGAAGAGCTTATTAGGCCATGTACATGCATAGCGCTAGTTTAGCAGATCTGCTTAAGACACTGTCTTGTTCAGAGCTAACATTTCGACTGCATCGTATGCTCGTAAACTTCAAGTTCCAAATCGCTTCTCTCTGAAGCTAAGCGCAGTGCACCAGCATATTCACAGGCGTAGTGTCAAGTGGCATGCATGGATTGTCCAGTGATAGGCCTATTGATAGCAATAATAGTAATAGCAATAATAGCAATAGCGATAATGACAATAATAATAATTATTATTATTCATTCATTCAAACCTCTTCAAGGAAACTACTTAGAGGCGCTCCCGACTCCAGCACGGCCAAACAGAAGTTTTTACGCGCTTATTACTATAATAGTAATAAAAATAATTATTATAATTATAATAATGGTTAATTATAATAATTATATTGATCATCTAAAGGATTATAGTAATACTATTTTTAATAATAATTATAATGATAACAATCGCCCATAAATTCAAACTTAGTATACAATCCATGACCTCTTGATTTTCGTGCCAGCCTCTTACCATTCAGCCATCTCCTCCTCATCCCTTGATTCCCATAACTACATCCACAAGAGATTACTAGAGAGAGACCAGGAAGGTGAGGAGGCAGAGGACCTTCAGTTCTTAACTGCTAAGGACGGTTTGTCGGAAGTCCATCTTATAGGTCTCGTCTATTCTCTGTGGCAATTTTAATCATAATTATGCATCATCTATGGTTGTTATGACTGTGATGTTGATTGTCTGTTTGTAGATGACGGATGCTTCGTGCACATCGCCTCCCCCCTCCTAGGAGCAGAGGAGGTAACGTCATAAGGCGATTTGCATGGGTAGAAAAAACAAATGTCTTCGTACAGAAGATTGCTTCGAGTTCTTCATCTAACAGGACTGGAGCAACATGATTAGGGAACCATCTGCTCGAAGTCGCCGTGATGTTCAACGTTAAACGTAAGAACTGTTTAATATGACAACATAATAATAAATAAATTAATAAATTAATTAGTTCATTCATTCATTCATTCATTCATTGCGGAAATGTAGCCTATAGTCCATAGAGATCTATAGCCTACTCGGGAGCGTTCCGGAGTCCCGACCAAACTCTAAGCTTATAGCTGAAAGGACGGTCTTCAGTCACAGGAGAACTTCGTATTCTACCAATGAATTTGTATAATATTATCATGTCAAATGCTTCCAAAAGTGCAAGCGACTGTTTGGCTCTGTATACGGACGCGGGATCCACGCCCCTAATTGCAAAGGGAGCACTAAGGGTTGGAGTGGTCGGCTGCTTTCGGAATCCTAGTTATGGTTATCGTGCAAAAAATCTTACGATTTGATTTTCACGCCATCATAATTATGATGTCTCGTGACATTAGACACAATGGTTTGATGGAAGTGACCAATTACAATTACTGGAATTACCATGGTCCAGTGTCTTCAAATCTGAACAGAAATCTACACTTGTCTTGTATGATTGTTTCATTTAGTTAATTTGTTGATGTTCTGTTTTCCTTTTCTATAGTGAACATGTGTGAAAGGATTCTCGTTACTGCAGTCTTCCAGACTCAGAACACGTCCGGCTCGCATTGCAAAGACTGAACTGAAGGAAAGAAGGAAAGATACGACACGGGACGAAAAAACTGACATCCAGCTCGTCCTAGAAATCTAGAAGTGGATCGTTCGATGCCTAAGACATACAGACAAACCTTGGATCCATCTTACAAGTGACCGAAAGAAATCTAAGACGATATTTATTTGGACCGATCGTCGTCAAATGCAAATAGTCGTCCAATATTCGTCAGAAATAATTGAACAGCTATGGATGTGGAAGATCCAAAGCGAAAGTCTACGACAGACTTCAATCCAGTGCTTTGAGGGCAACTGGCAGTTTGCAGACGTCATCCGATTAAGGTAAGACTCACCTGACGTTGCTTAACCATGTTTAACCTCTAGAGTAGATTTTAATGCTTCATAAACAGCATTCCTTAATGTGCATCTGAAAGATGTGGTTTATCACATTTACGCATAAGTAGGGATAGCCTACTATAGAAATTCACGAAGTCACGTACCGGTAACCCGTGAATACCGTCAATTTTTCCATTATGCCTTGAACTGATGTGAATTTGAGCAATCATCTTAAGAGCAGCAAAAATGTATAAATAGACCAATAAGATTCTCATGGCTTTGCTTACCAATTAGTCAAACAGTTAATTCTAATTCTAACTACAGGATTGAGCTATTTCCAACTGTTATTGATCAGCGAAATACAGTAGCTAATTCCAATTCGAGTTGTAATTTAGCTAATTTAATTTCCTACACATCTGTGAAGAGTTTTCTATATAGCGCTAGTTTACCATATTTGCTTAATTCAGACACTATAGTTAAGAGCTAACATTTCGACTGCATCGTATGCACGTAAACTCCAAGTTCTAAATGACTACTCTCTGAGGCTAAGCGCAAGGCACCACTGCACCAGTATATTCACAAGTGAAATGGATTGTCCACCCAGCCAACCAGCCAATTCGGTAACCTTACGGGTCCCATACGGGCTGCCATACGGGCCCCGTACGGGCAACCCGGCGGGAACCCGGCGGGTTTTGTCCGAGGTTTCCCGACGGGAACCATACGGGTTAGCCCGCGAGCAGCGCCGGACAACCCAGCTCATACCCAGATGACTGATAATGTATACCCAGAATGCAAATTGTACTCTAAGCTGTGTTTTACATGGCTCGACACACCAAAACAACCATTTTAGTCATATTTGCAGCATGTGTTGAGTTTCATACATAATTTCAAAAGTCGTGTAACAAACTTAAAAATGACCAAATAAAATTGCTACATCCTTATTCAAACTCAAGCAAAAATCAAGAGGTAATGATTTGCTTTATATCTTGAGTTGGAATAAAGCTGGAGCAATAATTATTATTTTCTTCCATTTTGAATTTTGATGCAAAACTTTTAAAAACATACATATAACTCAATATGTTGCAAAAACCACATTAATGCATGCTAACTAAATTAAAATGAAATAGGCGCATCAAAATAGATTTTAAAATTGTGCTAATGAAATGAAACCAGGAGTATTTTAAACACATTTTTATAAGAAATTCCTGAAAAATTAAAAACACAAACTTATGTTTTCATAAGTTAGTCTGGGTGGTATTCAACATAATCTTGATTTCTGACTGGTCTACCAAACATCGTTAAAGCAATAAATAATCAACAATAGTTGTGAATGACACCTCAGCTTACTCAACATTATTTATCAACTTTATTAATTCAACATTAAAAATATTGATAACATTGAATAATGTTCAGTCTCTGTGAAAGGCGCAGATTTCAACGGCTGATTTCAGTGCGACAATCCATGACATTTTCAAACCAAACAAGAAACTGTCCTCGACAATTTCCTCGTGCTGTTAAAGGAATATTTTGCGTCACCACACCTGAATTTTTAAACATATCAAATAAGTTTTGTTTAACAAGTGACAGTAAAATTCACAGACATTGCAATTTGAAATTAGTTTTAAAAACTTGCTGTACCTTTTAAAAAGTTAAAGCCTTGAAAACCAATTTAAATAGTAAATGTCTCACATAATAATAATTTCAACACATGAAACAGGCTCAAAGGATAAATTACTGGTCATGTCTCATATCATATGCAGGAGGGCTTGCATTGGATATCATTCCCAATGCGGATTGCCTGCAGGGTCTGAGCATCTGCTAGGAGGGGGTGCATTGATGGACTGGCCCCGTGTCTGTAAGAACACTGTTGTTCCACCTCAATCCGACTTGTATTCAAGCAACGCTGAAATCCATGCAATGGTCAATGAATTACGACCTTAAAATACACGTTTACCACGAATTTTAAAGAGACTAGCATTGTAGATGATAAAAATGTAATCCCAAAGATTGCGTGTGCCAGTACATGTAAACAGCTATGGCCATACAAGAAATCCAAAAAGAGCGCTGCGGTATTAGCCTCAATTTTTTTATGTACTCCTATTTCAGCAAATTTTCTCCTATTTTTAATTTTATTAACCTGACCGTAGTTGCTTAGATCTCGCATTGATTATTTACTTACTGAGCGCATTGTATCATGGGATACGGCTCATAGGTCGTAGCGCTCTATTTTAGTTAAGTCGTTGGCAATCATATTGTTTTTGTATACAGGCACCGTGAGGCACGCAGTCTTCGAGATTCCCGGCAAAAGCATTCAGTGCACACCGGGCAGAGTTTAGGGCCGATATGATTAACAAATATAGCAGTTCCACCTATAAAAGGTGAACTTAAACACACATGGACACGCAGCAATGCATAAACCAATCGAGGCCGAACCTGTTTTACTCTAACCCACGCGCGTGGTGTCCATAGCCCTAACTCAATCTCCGTCACGCCTAGTCGTATTCCGACCAAAATTAGACGCAGCATTTACCTAAAATGTTGATATTGACAAGTATATTTCTTGGCGCAATAAATAAAACGTAATCTTACCTTCAACATAAACAAATCCCGATCTCCTAAAACTCGTGCATTCGAAACGGCACACAAAATGGCGTCGGAATAAACCAAATGCGGCTATAGGTACCGATAGAGTCGGTAGACGGCGACAAGCTCGCGGGGTGCACCAGAAGGGTCCCGGAGGGACACCTCGGACAAACCCCGTCAGAAAACCGCACCGGATACCCGGGAGAAAACGGTAAGGGTCCCCCGGCTGCGTGTTCGCTGGGCAGTGATAGGCCTACTGATAGCAGTAATTAATAGTAGTAGCAATAATAATAATTAGTAATAATAATAGTATGCAATCCGTGATCTTGATCTTCGTGCCAACTGCCAACTAGTGGCGTAGCCAGGAATTCATGATGGGGGAGTTTATGGCCGGATGCCCTTCCTGACACCAACCCAACAGTCATGAGCGCCCGCATAAATTTTTGCAAGACGGGCAAAACACGATGGTCACGGTAAAAAATCTTTCAGCAAGAGGTTGAAGTATGCAAAGCAAGAAATTAAGAACATGCCTGTGTATGTTTCGAAGAGGTTTATTAATGCAAATTTCTCAATTTCACTTTTTATAATTTTTAATATGAGTAGTTTTTAGTGCGAAGAAATTTGTTAGAAAAAATCAAAGAGCAGTAGTGAAAAAGTATATTTTTAAGGGGCGCATTAAGTCCATAGAATGAACAAATGAATAGGTAAATGAATGAAAAATAGATGCCAGTTTTCCAGGGACAACTGCTTCCTCTCGTTGCTTCTATATTTTTAATCGTAATTTCTTGACTTCTAAGGCACCACTCGAAAAGGAAGTAGCAGGCACCAGCTTATTCATGAGCGCTGCATCGTTCTAACGGTAGTCAGAAGAAGGTTCGAATCCGGTTGGCAGAGGCGAGGCAGAAAGGCAGAGTAGCTGTTAAGGTGGTTGTCATTTAGGATTGAAAGGTGGAGGATCCGAGTAGCAGATGAGTATATATATAGTGTATGAATTCTCTTCAGCAGGCGACACCGTCAGTTTTGGGTGGAAATTCCGAGAAGAGATACAATAGAGTCCCTTATAAAATTTTACCTACGCCTTGGCCTCTGTAATTTCTGCAGACCTACGACTCGCGGGGGGATACTTTTGCACGAGGGGGGATAGTCCCTCCCGTTCATCCGGCCGGATACTTTATTTCGCAAAGGGGATCCATTTATTAGAGGGGATACTCTATTATTGATAATTTATGCAGTGTGAGTCTACATTGCAGCAAGAATTCAATCAAATAGCCTAGGCTATAAGCCTATAATCAATAGGCCTATACATGTATACAGGCTAGACGTACTTTTTGCATGGGCGCCTTCGGGAGGGTAAACCCAATGGTCATGGTTACAGTTTTTAGCAAGAGTTTGAGGCAGACAATTAGAAGCCTGTTTATTTTTAAAGAGGTTTCTAGACGTCGATTTCTTAATTTCACTTTGTGTATCATTTGTATTATATTTATTAGTTCTCTGATGCGAAAAATTTGCTAAAAACCCAGAAGTACTACTTATAAAAATTGGTGTCGATTTTCCAGGGGACAATTAAGTGCCCCTCTTGCCCTATGTGCGGGCGCCCATGACAGCAGAAAATAAATTAAATCATTTAAAAGGGGAATAAAGTAACAAAAGGAAGAAAACAATTGTTACCACAAACAATTGTTTTGTGTTTCTTATTTAAGTAGATAAATAACCTTTTAAAAAACATTTTAGGCCAATGGGGGTTTAACCCCTAAAGACCCCACTGGCTGCGCTACTGGTCCCAGCTAGCATGTTACCATTCAACCATCTCTTCATCCCATATCACCACAAAAAGTTACGGTCACCAGACAGAGACTATATATATAGCCTATATAGAGATGAGGTGGCAGAGGACCTGAACTGCTAAGGACGATTCGTCGATAGATGGCCGCCTTATCAGCCTCTATGGTAATTTTAATCAGATAATATTGTAATTATTGCTATGACTGTGATGTTGATGATGATGTTGATTGTCTGTTTGTAGGTGACGGATGCTTCGTGCATATCGCCTCCCCCCTCCTATGGAGCAGAGGAGGATAAAGTTAATGGGTGATATGCATGGGTAGATAAAACAAAATGTCTTCGGACAGAAGATTGCTTCGAGTTCTTCATCTAACAGAACAGGAGCAAAAATTAGGGAACCATCTGCTCGAAGTCGCCGGGATGTTCAACGTTAAACGTAAGAATTGTATTGTTCAACCTCTTTAATATGCCAATATTTTTTGATTAATTAATTAATTAATTAATTCATTCATTCATTCATTCATACATTGCGGGAAATGTATAGGCCTAGTCTATAAAGATCTTTTAAGATAACAGTTACTATATGGCCTTCTCAGGAGCGCTCCCGACCCGGCTCTATAGCTGAAAGGACGGTCTTGAGTTACAGTAGAACATTGTATCGTATACGGCTGGCATTCCCTCTCTTTTCCCCAACCATTCTGCTACTGGCCATCTTTTCGCTGATGATGTCCAAGCCTATGTGCATGGACCCCCTTCAGCTCAACTCTTTCTTGCGAGCCAAATAGACGCTCTATCTCAGGATCTTCATCTGTGGATGTCGTCCAATCGTCTTTCTTTGAACTCTTCCAAAACCCAGTTGATTTGGTTTGGCACTTCCAAGCAGCTCCAAAAACTTGACTACTCGGTACTCTCTCAAACTTTTCCTCACTTCAACTTTTCGTCTAGTGTTCGAGACCTAGGAGTCACCCTAGATAGTTCTCTAACTTTTACCGAACACATAGCCAAGCTTACTCGCTCTTCCTACTTCCAATTAAGGCGGCTCAGGGCTATTCGCAAATCTGTTTCATCTTCGATCTTTACCTCCATTGTCCACGCCTTTGTCTGTTCTCGGATTGACTATTGTAATTCTGTCCTTGCTGGCCTCCCTAAGGTCCGGCTAGCTCCCCTACAGTCCGTACTCAATGCTGCTGCGAGGCTCATTGCCCGTCTTCCTCGATTCTCACACATATCTACATTCATGGCTGAACAACTTCACTGGCTTCCACTCTCAGCTCGCATACAATTCAAAGTTCTAAGTTTGGTTCTCAAGTCTCAACGAGGCCTTGCTCCGACGTATCTTTGTGATCTCATACTTCGCCCCATTTCGGCTACTTCGCTGCGTCCTCTTAGGTCCTCAGATCGGCTTGACCTCTTTGTTCCTCGCGTCAGGACCGCCATGGCTCAGTCCAGATCATTTGCCTGCATAGGACCCTAGCTCCCTATGGAATGGTCTTCTCCCATCCGTTCGCTCTGCCATCCTCTCCGGTAGTCTTTCGTCATCTTTCTCTTGTCTAAAGACCTGCCTTTTCTCTCGGAGTTGCACGCACTGGGAGCGCTTCTGAAAGGCTCTTGCTGCAAGAGGCGCTTTACAAATGGTCAGATACGATACGATACGATACCAATAGATTTGTTATAGCACCTCTCTAAGTTTGTGACTATGATTTTCATCATATTTTTTTATTTTTATCCGAATTAGTCAAGGTAACGTAAAACAATTCCACACATAAAAGCATTGAAACTGTTAGCAGTTTTGATTTTTATATAAACGTTCAGATGTAGCTGAAAACGGGACACTGCAGAACGCCAAAGGCCTCATATTATATAGAGCCGATTATCATATCAAATGCTTCCAAAAAGCGCTAGCGACTATTTGGCTCTGTATACGCGGGATACGCGCCCCCTAATTGCAAAGCGAGCGCCGAGGGTTGGAGTGATCGACTTCTTTCGGGACCCTAGTTATGGTTCCCGTGCAAAAAATCTAAAACTTTGCTCCCGACAAAATTCCTGCGGACACTCATAATGCTGATTACTGTTTGCTTTTCGCGCCATTGTCTTATGTCTCGTGACATTAGACACAATGGTTTGATGGAAGTGACCAATTACAATTACTGGAATGACCGTTCCAATGTCTTCAAACCTGGACAGAAATCTGCACTTGTAAAATTGTTTCGTGTTGTTAATTATCTGAATTTCTTGATGTTCGCTGTTTTCCTTTTCTATAGTAAACATGGGTGGACGGATTCTAGCTACAGCAAGCCTTTCAGCCTCAGGACACGTGAGCTCGCATTGCAAAGACTGAACTGAAGGAAAAGGCAAAATAAAAGAAGGCAAATAAATAAGAAGAACACAAGGAAATGGAAAGGAAAAAAGATGGAAAAAGGATAGAAGACATATGGAAAAAAAATGGTATGAAAAACGAAGGCAATTAAATAAGAAGCAAAAAGGAAATGGAAAGGAAAAAAGATTGAAAAGGATAGAAGACATATGGAAAAAATAAAAAAGGTATGATAAACGAAGGCAATTAAATAAGAAGCAAAAAGGAAATGGAAAGGAAAAAAGATGGAAAAAGGATAGAAGACATATGGAAAAAAATAAAAAGGAATGAAAACGAAGGAAACTAAAAAAGAAGAAATAAATGGAAATGGAACGAAACAATGAAAGACGAAAGAAAAACCAAAAACCAATAGAGCAGGGGAAAGAAAAAAAAGGGATAAAAAAGAAAGAAGGAAGGAAAGCCGATCTTCAGACTTTCTGTCTCCTGGTCAAAAGCCGGTTCAACCAGGTGTGTATGTATGTATGTGTGTATGTACGTATGTATGTATGCATGTATGTGTGTGTATATATGTATGTGTGTATGTGTGTGTATGTATGTATGTATGTGTATGTATACATGTATGTATGTATGTAATATGTATGTATGTATGTATGTATGTATGTATGTATGTATGTATGTATGTATGTATGTATGTATGTATGTATGTATGTATGTATGTATGTATGTATGTATGTATGTATGTATGCATGCATGCATGCATGCATGTATGTATGTATGTATGTATGTATGTATGTATGTATGCATGTATGCATGTATGTATGTGCTTAGTATGCATGTATGCATGTATGTATGTGCTTAATTAAGCGCATTTTAAAGACGCTTCACAAAGGCAAAGAACGCATGAGTATTAATTAATTAAGGCAAAATTGATCCATGTTAAGACATTTGAAAATGTTGCTAAGACGAGGAGCTAAATTCAACGTCACGTGCTCGTATGTAAAGCTGTTCGACGCATGTTCCAATATAGAGGGAGAGTCGGGTCTTGAGAATATATATATATATATATATATATATATATATATATATATATATATATATATAATGGCCTTGATTTTACACACACGCATATATATATATATATATATGTATATATATATATATATATTTACACCATCGTCACCTGCATAGCTCCACAAGGCTCTAAACGCGTTGACCTCTTCAATCAATTGATTTGCCTTTGGACATAAAATATTTTCTGGTGTATGCAAGTGTGGTGCCGACGAACATCCCAAACCAGAATTATAGAGTCGTATGCTTTTTTTTCCTTTCATGATACAGACTATCTTTTTAATCTGTCGTTACGTGTAATAGATATTGTAGTAAAGAAACCTTTGTTGTTTTGTTGTGTGTTCTACAGGTTCCGGTGGATTCAGTGGCGGCGCGTTTCTCCTCGACGTAAAGAAATTAATAATGAATGTGTTTCGGGTTTCCATATAGGACTCTTGTGTGAGTGTATATATGTGTGGATGTGTGTATATATGTATGTATGTATGTATGTATGTATGTATGTATGTATGTATGTATGTATGTATGTATGTATGTATGTATGTATTTATTTATTTATGTATGCTGATTTTAGTCAGCATGGAACAGTAGACTATCTGTTAGGAGATTCTCGAATCTTATATCCGATTGTAAACACAATAAAATGTAAAAAATGTATACGAATCAACGTTTTGTCCTACTTGTACAGAAATGTCGACCATTATTTGAAATGTTGCGCTAATCACTGTAAGATTTCAGTCGCTTTCCTAAATGTCACATAATTATTTCAGCCATAATAATAATATTATTAGATCCGTATCATATCAATAATTATTATTGTTACTGTTATTGTCATCGCTTATTGCTACATCTACATCATCATCTCGACCTCTTCGTCCCACGAGTCAGGACCGCCATGGCTCAATCCAGATCATTTTCCTGCACTGATCCATCCCTATGGAATAGACTTAATTCCCTCATCAGTTTGCTCTGTCGTCTGGTATAGTCCTTCATCGTCTTTCTCTCGCCTCAAAACCTGCCTTTTCTCTCGGGGTTGAACGCAATGGGACTCATTATGGGAGCGCTTCTGAAAGGCTCTTGCTGCGAGAAGCGCTTGATAAATGGTCAGAAACAATACAATACAATGCAATTTTGTGCGTAGGTTTTAAATTGGTCTTTGAGCGTCAATGTTATCATCATCAGATTAGGCTACTTATTACAAGCCTACTATAACCTGAGACCTAAGTAAAATAAGTAAATATGCATTACTTATTGAACCGGCTGCAAACGCACTGTGGAGACATCGCATAAGACCAATCTAAAAGTGTACAATTGATCACAAAATATTCATAACAACCTATGCAATTAAAAGGCATAATGGTGTAGCCTATAGGCTGTATTGCTGTAACTTGCAGATAATTCACGACTCTCACGAGTATCACTGCAGGCTCACAGCCGCTCCCTATAGCCTATATTTCCTATCTTCGGCCTAGAAGGGGGGGATTCCTACCTGCACTACCACGTACCAGGATGTCGAGCAGAATTCACACTGTATTGATGTCCGTTGGATCAGTGCCCCACCAAGTCCACCGACCGGAGGGAGGTCTTCACCATCGTTGATATCGAACGCAATCGATGAAGAGAAGCGACATCGAAGAAGAATCGATTGACATTTGACAATTGTATAATCCAAAGAAACCGACAATCTCAACTAATAACTATTAAACTCTCCGACTAACAAACTGCATTGCTATTGTACTCAAGTAGCTAGCACTGTAGACCTACGGCAACTGAACTGACTACGATCAGCGTCTGTATAATAGCCTATACTGAACTCCCTGATCTCCACGCGCAACTTTCCGCAGTGCGTTTGCAGGCGGTTCAATAAAGTACATACTTACTTACTTACTAACTTACGCATGAGACCTTCGACTGACCGCAAACCGCTGAGGCGCATGGCGCTAACAGTGTGCGTTTTCTGCCTTCTCTTTTTTCTGATGACCTTTTAAAAATGTAGTCATACTTACTTGCTATTTACAATAACCTTTTTTTCATTCTACCAGTCGAAAATTCTTTAACCGCATAGTATAAAAATAATATCACGCTTTGTCATATCCCTTCACGTAGGCCATTGCAATTTAGATACAATGTTCCTCTCCCCACCGAGATGCCTAGATTAGACACTGCCGGTGGTGATGGAAAGACCCCCTCATCAGATCAATTCATGGAAAAATTAGGAAAATGCATGGGTTGAGGCGATGCGGTCCCTACAGAAAATTACACGTAGAGGGCTAAACTTTAGTCATAGGGCCTACATTTATAAGACAAGGCCTGTAACACCATACATGTAGGTATGTCGTTTTAAAATCACATTGCAGTTAATCACATTTCTTTGAACGTTTACACTTTATAGTGTGTTTATATAAACAAAATGGAGGAGGTTGCCTGTGAGAATAAATTTCTCACAGAAAGGACATTTATTTTTGGTCACTCACTGAAGCGACGCACTTAAGCAATTAAGACCTTTGCCCGGGACAACCGTCAACAATGTCAACCACGTCAACCGGATAAACCTTCTGAGGCCGCGAGCAACCAATCTCATGACACCCGCGTTTTATAGCACCAAGCCCCGCAGGTTTTTATCGGGAAAATCTGGACAAACAAAACGTTCTATCCCTCCTCATCCTCCCACTATTCAACAATCCATTCCCCACACCCACTCATCACCCTCACCCAAGCAAATGAAACCCATTCGCTTCCCTCTTCTTTCTCTGTCTGTCTGTCTCTGTCTGTCTCTGTCTCTGTCTGTCTCTCGGACTCTGTCTGTCTCTCTCGGTCTCTCTCAGTCTATCTCTCTCTCTCTGTCTGTCTGTCTGTCTCTCGGACTCTGTCTCTCTCTGCCTCTCGGTCTCTCTCTGTCTCTCTGTCCCTCTCTCTGTCTCTGTCTTTCATGGCTGATTTCCGATTGAAAAGCGTCTGATAAAGCTCGACAGGAAATTGGATTCACGTGAACTCGCGCCACTTCTGTAGACTGTGCAGACGACTTCTAATTATAATTAAGCGACGAGTTTACATTCGCCAGTGACGCGCAGCAACGAGAAACAAACTTTTGGATCATAGCAAAGAATTCATATGGAAATCAGATTGCAATGTTTATAGTCGACCGAAAACAGCTTTGCTTTACGCCAAAAGGTATATTTATAAGTTGATTAATTACGAACTTACATGTAAAATGCACGTTCACTTAAACACACTAAGGCTATGCTGCCTATGCACATTCAAATACATATAGACACACACAAGGTCTCACATGCACCCATGTTGCAATTTAAGCTTAACTATTATTTTAAAACCGATATAGAAATGACATAGTCTATCATAATTATTTTTTCCCGAAGTAGTCCTATACAATTTTGATCTCTCAGGGGTCTTAAAAATTATGCTAGGAACTGTTGATGTTATTACATGTATTATTAGTTTTATTTTATTTTTTATTTTGCTATCATCATCATCATCATCATCATCATCATCATCATCCTTGTCATCCTCGTCATCCTCGTCATCCTCCTCCTCATCATCATCATCGTCGTCGTCGTCGTCACCACCACCACCACCACCACCACCACCACCACCACCACCACCACCACCACCACCACCACCACCACCACCACCACCATCATCATCATCATCATCATCATCATCATCATCATCATCATCATCATCATCATCATCATCATCATCATCATCATCATCATCATCACCACCACCATCATCATCATCATCATCATCATCATCATCATCATCATCATCATGTGACATTAGAATGTCTTAGAATGACTATAAGACTTTAGAATTGCAGTCCTCAACTGAGTCATCGCTAAACTGCTCAGTTTCTCGCAAATTCTCCTCTATATTCGAGACACGTTGCGCTGGCTCCCAGTTTAGGATGTAATATATGATCACATTCAAGATCATCCTCATGGGACGAACATCGATGGTCGCGACGGCTTCCAGAGTCCATCCGGAAAGTCCGGGTACCCGGTCCCAGGCGTCACCAGCCAGTAACAGGCCATCGATCCATATGTTCTGCAGCTCGTGGAGACTTGATGCTCCCACACTTCCGTACATCAACGTCATCGTATTGGAACCGTCTTCCATTAACAATCCGCATAATTGCATCGCAATGATCGTATGCAGCTCAGTTAACATTTTCGATTATAAAATATAAGCCTATATCTTAAGTCACGTCTGTTAAGATCTGTAGGCCTATGTTGGGTGGTCACGTCAAGCGGTTTTGCGAGAGGTTAATAGGCCAATATGGCGGTATATTAATGGCCATATTAATGGCCATACGTGGTCTATACACACACACACATTGGCCTACAACATGATAGTCAAACATAGCGTAAAATACCTACGCGTTTGTAGGCTATAGGATATACTATAGGCCTATATGATCACTGCAAAATGCACAATTCGTAAAAGGTTATTATTTAGCCTAATGGTAGGCCATGACTCATGCATGAGCTTTTCGTGCAAATACGAACAATGGACCTACTTGTAGGCTGGCGATATTATTAGCGAAATGCGATATGAATATAACAGATGGACGTGCACTGTATCCTCTTAATGGTCAGTTCGCTGCGGCGAGATGTAGAAAATCCGGAGAGAGATTCGTCTATAAAAAAGATCAGAAGAACTCAAATAGAGAGGAAGATAAGGCGGGAAGAAAACACACGGAAGCAGACGACCGCAAGAATCGATCGTCTGCCGAGAACTCAGAAGAACAACGCAATTAACTGGTCACTCCCTTACTCAGATCTGTCTGTCTATCTGTCTCTCTCTGTGTCTCTGTCTGTCTTTCTATTGTCTCTCTCCCTCTCAATCCGCTTTATGGGAAATTATGCCCCTCTCCCTATCTCGTCGACGACATAGGCCTAGGCCCTAAATTCAGGGTGAAAATCATGGGTGGAGTTTGGTTTCCGCCGTTCTTGAAGGGGTTAAAGCCTTCTGGGGGGGACTAAGCCCGGGAAAATATATAATTTAGGCCTACACGGTAAAAAATGAATCTGGGTCTTCTTGGGGGCTTAGCCCCCCCCTATCCCCTGATAAACTCCGCCCATGGTGAGAATTGCCGGGGGAGTTGGGGGTTTCAACCTCCCCAGTCTGTCTTAGAGCCCCCATAGTAAAGTCTGTTTTTCACACCACAATTCCAAGTGCATAAGGGTTCAACCCCCGTCCTTTTCCCCATAATTCTTACACTATAGCCCTAATCGCATTCTGCTTCCTTTGGATTTGTTCGTTTCGATCTGTTTGCACCTCCATTTGTATAATTATTCGTATGTATGCATCTCTTTCGCATCGTCAATCGGTTTGCTTTGCTGCCTGCCTGCAGGTCATAATAATATTATCGTCTGCTTGCTACGTCCTTCTTCCCGCCCCTCTGCATGAATGCCGCTTTAATACATGTCGTCTGCTTGATTGATCTTGCCCAAAGAGCCGACCAAGAGAAACGGAAGTAACGATTTATCGCATCGACTAATCTCATCATGAGACTTTTAGACAAATACGGCCTGTTTATATAGCGCCATGTGTTATTTTCTCGCGATAATGCGTGTGTGCCGAAGTACAAGAGTGCTTCCGGCCACGCGAAGACTTAGGCAACTGCATTAACGCACATACAAAGGTCGTCAAATGTACGGATCACGAAGCTACATGGACAGATTACGCGGTCAACAATATTATCATTATTATCAACAACAGAGAAATTCAATAGAAATAGCACTACAGTGCTGTGCTAGCACCGCCACGTGGCAGTTTTGCTCACGAAGACCTGGTATCACAGGACTGCAAATAATTGTGTGCTCACTGGAAAATGCGCATGGCTATTAAGTTATTATCATTAGCAGACGAGAAGAATGCAATCCTGTTGGCATTCAGATACGTGACTTGCAGAAAGTAGCCATTTATAGGCTACACTCTCTAAATGTCCACAATAGCTGTCCTTCCCCTCCCAACTGCGGACGTCCTTGACTATTGACTGCATGGATGTCATATTGCACTGCTTGCTTTTCCTCTGTTTAACGACTTCTTATGGCACGCAGGCCGTTGACGTCTTAATTGTTCTGCTAAAAGTGCCTTTCAATCGACAGTACTGTTATTGTGACATCTACAGCCTATTAATTAGTCCTAACTCTTTTTTCAGATTAGAGCAGGCGGTTTTTAAGGAATTTTTAGAACTGCACAGCCCCTAGCTTCTTTCCTTTTCCATCCTCCATGATAAATTACTTCCACTCGCAGGACAATAATCTTTTTGACTAGTTTTTACTGCACAGAATTGCTTCTACAACCGCACAGATCCATTTAGAATTGCACATTTTGTGTACAACTGCACGTTAAAAAAGCCCTGGATTAGAGCAACCGTGGACATAAAATTCTAGTGATCAATGAGGTACAATAAAACAGGTCTATCATGTAGTGTCACCAAGTAATAATTGCCAAAGAAACTGCACCAGTCTCCAGAATAGGTTATAGATATAGTCTAGGGTAGACCTACTCGAAATAAACGATCGAAATATCAATCAATCAATCAATCAATCAATCAATCAATCAAAATTTATATAGCGCCCCTTCAAGGTACCTACTCAGAGGCGCTCCCGACCGAGATCAAGCAAAAAAAACAGTCTTCAACAGTTTGTGAAATTGAGAACAGCTTGGGAGGTGTCGCATAGTCAAGGAAAGTCCATTCCAGGTTGTTGGACCAACCACAGAGAACGAACGCCTCTGCATTGTTGCAGAGCGAGTGAAAGGAACCAGTAAGTGACCATGCATGGACAGCAGAGCGCAGTGCGCGGCAGCCTATGCAAGTTGGAAAGAGGGAGGCAAAGCTCACGCAGATAAGAGGGTGCCCAGCCTGATAAGCTATTATATATATATATATATATATATATATATATATATATATATCCAGATTTTTAAACGTCCGATACTATACAAACTTGTGCTAATTCAGTCTTGTCTATTATAATAATAATGTTCCGCTTTGTTGTAGCCTATATTGTCTTAATTGTTGTCCAAACCGCCTTTTAGTGTGCGTTCCGTCTTGTTGTCTATTCCGCCTTGTTGTATGTTCTGTCTTGTCTTCCGCCGTGTTGTCTGCTCTGTCCTATCCATTAATTCCGCCTTGTTGTATGTTGTCTTGTTGTTTATTTCGCCTTTGTATGTTCTGTGTTGCTCGATGAACAGCTAATTGATGTCAACCAGTCAAGCGATGCTTAATGCATGTGGTCCCCCAACCCTACAGTGGTCGTCTGTCTCCGACCTGTAGTCTGTTGTTCTGTGCGCCTACATGCAATAATTTACTGACGCATGCATGCAAGTCACGAGATGTCGCTGGCGTCTTTGTCCGCTTTGTTCTGGTCATAGTAATTATTAAGCCACACTGTATTTAATGCATTACTTGTTTTGTCTGGTTGTATCGTGTGTCGTTATTCGTTTTGCTTTGTTATATTCATCATCATCATCGTCGTCGTCATCATCATCATCATCTGCAAACGGACCAATAAATTATTTGATTTAATTTGATTTGATCATCATCATCATCATCATCATCATCATCATCATCATCGTCATCGGGCCGTTCATTACCCACGCCCCGTTCATTACCCACGCCCCATGAAGAAGAGCCACCCGAATGTGGAGAAGCCTCTGGGAAGGGTAATGGCATTGCCAGAAGCCGATACCCACATAAAATTTGAAACGTGCAACTATTTCAGTACAGCCTCTGCCTAAAATAAGAACTTCATTCGGAAAGCAATTTGCATAGCATTCAACAGAGTAGTCAACCAGCATAGGCAAGTCAACAGAGTAGTCAACCAACATAGATAAGTCAACAGAGTTGACTTATCTATGAGTAGTCAACAAAGGATGATACATGCCAAGGAGGAGCTTGCTGAAAATTAACACGTGAACAAGTAGGCTACTCTACTGTATTTTACTAACCACATTTCACATCTATCTGTGACCATGTAGTGTAATGTCAACCTGATTTACATGTATATTAAACATAAACAAATATGTATAGCCTACATCCTAAGGTTAACTTTAGACTTTAGTACTTCCTTGGACTGAGGTTATCTGCAGGGAAAAGACATTTCCAAATGCACACAAAAAAGGCGAGGAAGAGAGCAAGAGTGAGGAAGGAGTCCACAGCAGATCTACAATTGCTACAGCTCTTTTTAGATGAACCCTTGTATGCCGGAGCAGCAGTATCAGCTGAATTTGCATGGACCCCAGAGACGCCTTATCAGCGCAACAGACTACAATGACGCACCACTAAACGAATTCATCTGAATAGCCAATGGAACTGAATTACTCCAAATCACGAGTGAAGGATACCAAGCACAGCGCAGCGGGCCAGTCTCCTTGGAGAGATGGCAGAGACAAACTATAATAGGGAAAAGCAGCCCGGGACATAATAAAGGACGGTCTCTCGGAGTCGTGGCTGAAAAAGCCAGAGATGAGCAAGCGTCACGAAAGCAAAGCTTGTTTCTGTGATTTCGCGACTGCCAACAAATCAGTCTTGGTTTATCGACATTTCCATCTGTGTCCGTCTCTGTTCGTCTTTCTGTCCGTCTGTCTCTCTGTCTAACTGTCTCGGTTTATCTGCTGGTCTGTGTATGGCTGATTCCATCAATTACATCTATGTTGTTGTTGTTGCTGAGGCACAAATCTTTCGGTGATTCGCGAATGAATTTCTGCCGACATCTCGACCATTTATCATGCGCGTCCATTTGTGAATTAAATGGCTGATGAAACGGAAGCCAGTGTATATAGCTCGGAGTGGAATCCTGGTCAATCAAAGCACGAGCACCAGGAACAAACAACAGGCGTACAAAAAAAACCTGTTCATTACCAAATCTCTCTCAGATTGCAAATTAAAAGCCTGTAACTGCTGACAACCCATTAATGAATTCACGATCGCTGGATCTACTGGAATATCTCTCTCACATTTGTTGTGTATTCGATGCTGAATTGATAGTCACCAAAACTTGTTTCAATGTAATACTGGCCAGTGAAATTAAATTATTCTAGATCAACCCTTCCTTAAAATTATTAAAATTCTGTAATAACTGTTGATAAAGAACCAGTAATTTATCACAGTTCAATAGAGTTCATAATATTTATCGATGTGAGAAATCCTCCAAAATTCTTAAGAGATGACAACAAGACAGCTGATCAGGAAAAGAATCCACAGAAGATTGCATCGACTATAGTCTCAAACATCGGCGGCAAGACTAGTGACATCGCATATCTAGTTACACTGTTAAAGAAAACATCACTTCGACCCATTTGCATTCTGATAAATACATATTTCGTCAGTTACGTTGCATGGTCTTGCTGAAAACATCGACTTTGAATCTACTATAAATCGTTGTGCTTCAATGAAATCACGCAGAAAGCAATTTATATAAACTAACAAGTTTCTGCGTAAAGCTTGGATCAATATCCAATAAATAACATTAATATATAAGCCTAAATTTATGTAACTCAAGTAAGTAGTCAAGTTCACAAGTTTAAAAAACGTTTCTGTTTAGATTCCTGATTCTGCTTGATGTATTCGGCTAAATCGGATGATATAATTAATTTACTGTATACATTTAACTATGTAAGTACAGGCGCCCTCTTGAAATTCTCCTTGCCCTCCCAGGCAATAAAACCTAAATCCGCCACAGAGATGTATATATATAATTATATATATAGATACATATATAAAACAATAATTATACAAACACACACACATAAATATATATATTCTAGTGGTGCTTCTTGATTCTGTTCTGCACCATAATTGCAAACTGGAGCGTTAAGTTGGAAAGCATGTCAAGTACCAAAACCGCCGACCACAGACGCGCTTCCATTAGCCGCACTCAAAACTGTAGAGAAAATGATGTTTCTCAGCAACAGAAGGAGGATTGCTCAATGCTCATATCAAGACCGACTGTCCAACTTGTCATTCTTTCAGACAGCTCACATCATTTCAGCCAGCGAAAATCACGCGTTGAGAGGTTCTTAGAAGATACTGCTATAGAAATGCTCAAAGTGCATATATATATAGGCCCACATAACAGCTAACAGTTAATGATGCATAAATGTAAGAGTAGCAATAGAATAGCAATGATGTAATAGCATCTGATGCAGCACAGCTAGTATGCACATCTATTCATGCATGCATCATTGCATACATGTAGGCCTATGTGTTTGTATACAAGTATGTATTTGGTTATAAATGCACAGCCTTCTAAGATATTAAAGGAACTAAAGCAGCTATCAAAAACACCTCTACAAAAATCTGTAAATTTTTAACCCTTTAACAACGAGATGCATTAGTTTCAAGTTTTAAGCCTTGGTTAAATCTCTAAAAGCAGCTACATAAATATCATATAAATGCAAGAGCCTCACGAACATTAGTTGCTGCTGTCAGCAAAAACCGGTTCACTAAGACTTGAGTCCAACACGACGTAAAAGGATACTTGGTTCGGACGGAGAATGTCATGCAGAAGTTGTCGCAATGGTTCGTAGACGACGAGACCAGTGACACTGCCGACAAAGATCATCTTGTGCCTTGCTCTTGTCAACGCAACGTTCAACCTTCGAGGGTCTTTCAAAATTTCACTTACCTACGTTACAGAAACAGTACATCAACATTTAACTCTAACATAATGCAAGTAGTTGATTCAATAAAGATACCTATATAAAATAATAATGGTACAGTGATAAATGTACCTCGATACAATTCCAGACAATTAGACTCCAAATTGCCAGAAAATTAGTGCAATCTTTGTGGACTATGAGAAAGTGTTTGACAGAGTGGAATAGACAGAAGAAAACTCAAACAATGAATTGGAATGACAATAAAGATGATGATGAATGAAATTTTGAGGAACCAACAGCTTTTTTGTCAAGATTACCTTCGAGTCTCGCATGGATGACTTCACGAATGACACGATGATCACAGACTTATCACGACCTTGGTATTGATCGATCGTATTGACTTCCGTCTCACTCAGGTTTGATCTTTCCAGCTTCTGACGCAAAACTTTCACCTGGTGTCGAAACGGTGTGATTACACCTACATCATCTTCTATTACACCGGCCTGCAACAGTAACAGAAACTTACTTCTATGCTAGACTACTTTTGGCAGTTACTGAGGAAGCAATGATTTAGGTTGAGTTATAGTCTTATAGATCAGGGGTTCTCAACCTTTTTCGTCCCGCGACACACTTAAACTTGTTATCAAATTTGGCGACACACCATTCAAACGTCATATGTAAATGTCGTAAAAATATAAAAAGTGTCAAAGTTAAATATGTCTATTTATTTCAAATTTGCTTTCAAACTTATTTATCCTTCTAAAATGCTAAACTGCCGACATTTTTAATAAAGGAAAATAACTATAGCCTAATGAATTTCTTTTCAATTTTTATGATTCTAAAATTCTAAATTATTCTTCTGATCCCAATCTATAGGCTAGTTAATTTGTTTCTACAACTCGACGTCAATTTAGTCACCTAATTACTAAGACCTTGTAGGCCTAGTCCTAACAGTTAATGGGATCTTTGTTCTTGAATTTTTCGTTGGATCATATTAAAACGCGGTACCACAGTTTTTGAAAGTGCAATTCGTAAGCAGGCTGAGAGGGCACCTCCGACAAGTTTGTTCCGATTCTTGTGCTTTATGTTGATCATCTGAGAAAAGCCCTGTTCAGATAAGTAGGAGCTATGAAAGAAACCAGCTCCATGATAGCTTTGCTTGCAAGTGATTTGTAATGTTCTTCCTTGTACGTCTTTGCCCAGAACTGAGTTCTATTATTGCTTATACATATATGTTCTTCATTCTGGAATCACATTGCAGCTAAACAAATGTTTCCTGTTCATTGTTGTTCAATTCAGCTCCATTGATGTTTTCTCTGAGGAATCGGTTCAATATCCAGTTTTATCCACAATGTCTTCTTAATATCAGCATCTAAAGAGGATGGCTAAATTTACGTTTTCTTACGATAAATTTGTCCATTTCGATTGCTGACTTAGGTTAACGGGTAAAAGTTTTCTAACAGGTGCGATCGCAAACGTTTTTACATAGGCCTGTGTCATATCCGTTGAACATAAACGTCATAACTCCAGTCTCCAGACCGCGGTAAAATAGATAGATAAATAGAGCGCAACAAATCCTCATTGCAGTCATACGCTAAACTTCTAAATTACATGTAGGTAAAGTAAGTCAGTGTATAATGCAAGAACAACGGACGTGTGCTGTGAGAATTTAGTAGACTGCTGTTATTTAGGATTATTTCATGTAATCATAGGTCTACTGCGTTGTGTCAGTTTGGAAAAAAACCGAAGATAATTTATTATCACTATTATTAATTCGCGACACACCAATTCTTCGCGACACACCAGCGACACACCGCCGGACAAGTCGCGACACACCAGTGTGTCGCGACACACCGGTTGAGAACCCCTGTTATAGATAATCAATAGTCTAGGGTTCTAGGACAATTACCCCCGGATAATTACCCCTGGACAATTACCCCATAGGACAATTACCCCCAGACAATTACCCCATGCATGCATACATTATACACATACATAATGCAAAGTGAAGCATCATATTCCCTGAAGACAATGATCTAACACACAAAGATGTATTAAATATGCAGCACAACAGACCTCAGAGCACCGTTAAACATCGAAATATGGAAGTAAATTTAATTAAATCGCACAAACGTGCATTGCTTATTTCCTTTTTCTTTTGATTGGTGCTAAAGATTGGTTACACAAAGTGAAATGACGGTAAATATCTCTCAAAATCCATCTATTGTAACGGCGAGTTTTACCAAGTTAGTTGAGTAAAGTACAAAACAAGATCTGAACAAATCTGCTAAAAAGTAAACTGCCAGTTCAGCATATTATTAACCACTAGACTATTACACACAGAATTGAAACACCATGTCACAGAGAAACACATGAAGCTTCGACAACTTTTTCTTACTCCGACAAACAGTCGAACTAATTCCAGGATTACATTGGCTTCCACGTTGCTCTTCACGCCTGACTGACTGTTGCTCTCTTGGAAATGCGGACGTGAGATGGCGTCCGTGTTCAGCCACATCACAGCGTCACCTGTCTCCGCACTGAGGCACTTCTCTTGCCACTCCCCAATCTGACCCTGCAATAGAACAGTCATCAGACTTGGCTAAGTGGAAGAAACTAAAGGAAAGCAGAGCCAAGTAACTAGTCCAAGTTGTAACTATTATAATTATGGAAATATGAACCTAAATTTGTACACACTTTTGCTTTTGCAGGGCTACGATTGCACTTTAATATGTGATTAAATCTGTCACTGATAAGTGATTAGAAGTACAATAAAGATCAGTAATTATATATTACTATGTGCATAGGCGTGTATCTTTATGTATGCAGGCAGTCTTGCAAGCTGTGTATGTACGTACGTATGTATGTATGTATGTATGTATGTATGTATGTATGTATGTATGTATGTATGTATGTGCTTTATGGTTATGGTTATGTATGTACGTACGTACGTACGTATGATCAATCAATGATCTATCAAAAGATGAAGCCGAAATCTGGCCAATCTCCATATTGGACACAATCTGTCAAGTAATCTGCTGCTTAGCAAGATGTACCCACACACACACATACACAGAGACACACATGCATATATATATATATATACATGTACATGCAAGTTTATACACATCCAAGCATACTGGTGTGCACACATACATGTACACATGCTGTACATGTATAATACCTCTGATTAGCGTGCACACACTGAGATAGGTGCTACATAAATTTATAGATACAACACAATACAACAACAAACCAACATAAAAAAATTAATTATTAACCCCCTCCCCCCAGAGATAAAATGATTCTGTACTCATGATGTGCAAAAGGGTGACACATAAATGTTTTGATGGAGTCTTACAAATTAGGCATAAAATATAAATAGTAAAGTGATGAAAAATAAGTCGGATGTATAGCAGAATGCCCAAGTTATTGAACAGATGGATGTGCCTTCAGTTACATCACGACAGTCTGTGAAATGCAATAAGAAACGATTTTATGTCAAGAAACGTCACATAAAAATGCACAGAACATTAATAAAAACCTTCAGCGATGCATTCCTTATTTCGAGTCGTGACAGAGCCACAGTCGAGCTGCCACACTGAAGAGCTCCTTCGTATATCAGCGAATTACTGAGCCTCATGATTTCGCTGAAAGCAATAAACAGTCGTATAACTGACTGGCGACACTTCACTTAACTCCGTTGAATGCACATGTATGAGGACGCCCACGAGGCTCAGACTTAAGATATCATTTTCATCATTATTAAACTGTCGTTTATAATACAATGTACATTATATAAATATATGCATCATATAGACAACAAATAATAAATAACAGGTTCTACAAAGAATTCTGTTAAACCTAACAGGTAACTTCAATCTTGGATCTGTTCCTGATAAATCAGTAAATTTAACAGTTCCACTAATTAAGAGATAATTCATTTTCCAATAAGTTTTCATAAAAATGTTTAACACCCAAATATTTTCAAACTGTTTTAACAGAAATCATTTAAATTAGTTAAATAGACATGTAGGACTTGTGGGCAGAGCTTTTGTGGTGCGTTGACATACACACATATGCTCTCACCCACAGTCCCACACAAATCCTTAAATTACCTACTATGTAATAAAACCAGTGGAATCCGTATTTACCCAGAAAGAATCATATTTACAAATACTGCTTTTTGCAATTATCATGTGCCCCAATTTGTTAGCATATTTATTTAAGATCAACAGAAGTGTCTTGAAGTGCATGTGGGTGAATTCTACAGATCAGGACTAGTGTGCATAAAGGAACAAAAAGAAAAACTCCTTTTTGGTTAAGTTGGGACAAACAGATGACCTGAGGCAGCTGATCCACAGTTTGCCCAGATGGGACCAAGCATGAATGGAATGCAAAAGTCCCAGCTCTACTACATCCATCCTCATCAAATTCAACCAAACCAGTAAACCACCTCCATAGCCGGAAATTCTGTCTAAACTTTCTACAAACTCTTGGAAGTTGTTAATTTTGCAAGGATGGTCAATAAATAACAGGTTTGTGTTACAAAATAAGTCACGGTGTAACGCTATGTGAAAGTTCCTCCCACCCCCCACACTAACAAGTCTTAACGATTGGTGGTAAAAGACGGATTCGTTTGTGATTTTTTGATCTTTCACTTTGGGGAATTGTCACTATATTATGAGTGGGGATACTACGGAATGGCCACTCCACGCCGGGGGTGGGGGGACATAGAAGGGCATGCATGAAGAGTGTGGTGGTTCCGAGGAGAACATCTGAATAGTAGTTAGTTTTGAGGGGGGGTGCTAATAAATGCTCTGAATGAATGCACGATCCATTTAAGGCCAATAAAATATAATGTTGTGTTTCCGGTAACCCGACAGACCCTCTTTTATTGCCGCGACTCAAATAATTTTGTAAAAAAATTTATTTAAAAAAAAATTAATGAAAAAAAGTTTATTAAAAAACAATTTCTCCAAATTTTTTTGGGACATAATACGGTGACATTGCCTTCCGTAAAGAGTTGGATCTTAGGCAAAAAATGTTGTGTTTCCGGTAACCCAACCGACTCACTTTTATTGCAGCGACTTGGAAAATTTTGCGTAATTTTTTTATTTACATTGACATTGCCTTAGAGTTTCACGCCTGCCTAACTACTTCCTGGTTGCCAGTCTTGAGAAACCTCTAGCCTTATCATTCTCACTTGAGTCACCTCTAACGGTGACTAGGGAAAATAAATCTAGCAACCTCTAGGTGTAACTAGTCACTGGCTCGATCAGTCTGGAACGACCCCTAGCAGTGATGTTTTGTTCGCGCTCATCTTCCCATTCCCTTCCCACTTTATCTTACCAGAAAGGATGTCAACAAAATGAAATTAATAGAATTGTTTTCTAGAGCAATTTTAGGTACAGGGAAATAGGCAGTTTATACTTGCTTAGAACACGTACTTTGTTGCAGCAAGTACCTATATGCAAAAAAGAGTATTTCGGTATAATTTTTCGTATAGTCACTGCATAAAAATATTTTACCAAAATAAAAATATTTTTCGACCTACCTACCCAATTTTTTTAGCTCTGTTACCGGAAACACAGCATTATTTTTTTTGGCCTAATCAAATTCATCAAAACCACCTCTTAACTCCAACCTCCCAGACTTCATCTAAAACATCTACTTCTTCCATCCAGCATCATCCTGTCAGAAACACTGATATATCTACCTGTTCATCCTGTACTGAAGATTCAGTTCATAGGCGGCGCCACCAACTTCATCCAGAACAGAAAACAAACTCTGGCCAAGACCAAGGTCCCTAAAATTTAACCAATGACACACAAAACAAATTCTTCAGCGAAGCTAAATATTATAGGTTTACTTAGGCACATATTTATACAATATTTTCTCCAAGGTACATTTGATCTCTTGGGATTGCAAAAATTGGTGGTAATATTCTGATATGGCTAGTCTTTGCAGATGGTTTTGTCAATGGGAAAAGTGCTGCAGACCGGAACTGCATTGAAGCGCTACTATTGAAATTATTCTAATAATTTATTACAATCAATATTATTTTTTTAGTATTACATCACCATTATTATTAGTACTATAATTATTGTTAGTATATTAATTATTGAATTACAGCGAGAAAAAAGCGGATAAGATTTTAGCTTACAATAAGACATGTCTGATTATGGCAACGCTACCATATGTGTGGACCACATGCTGCGTTCTGCCAGCCTTAAGTGCTGATTAAATGCAAATTGAATTGAATTAAATTGAACAATCGAGATGCACATAAAACAACTATCACATTTTATCTCAATTCACTAAATTTAGAAAAACAGCTCACCTGGCTTCTCTACTTTGAACAACAGGTGGCAGCTGTTTAGGGTCGCCAACCAGGACAAATCGAGAGGCGAGGTAGAGAGGACCGAGGCAAGCGGGAAGCAGAACCTGTGATGCCTCGTCAACGATGCAGACGTCGAAGGTGCGCTGACTGAAGATCGGATGATTGATGCCGAGACAGGTGGTCGCAATCACAGACTTCAAAACATACGGAAAAGTAAAAAACTTGGTAAGTTGCAATATCAAACATATTATGTGTATTTATGCATGTTGCAGGTTGCGAATAGGTTGCGAATATGGAAATGTTCAGTTGGACCAATAAACTGGTGGTTATGGTAATGGTTATAGCACTGGTAGCTCCGTCTACCGTCTACAGATGACTTGCATATTAAAGATTTCGCTATGTCAATGACATTTTTACAAAATCTTCAATACACGCAAAATATGAATTATTTATTACATTACATGATAAAAATACAAATCATCTTTGCCTGTCATTTATGATAAGGATGATGCCTCAGCAAATTGTCTTTATAGGTCTGTTCAATTAACTCTTTAAAGCACAGCTGCAATTGTTTCCAAGTCACTTCTAATACATCTGAAGTCAAAAGGTAAAGTATGCATTTATAACACAATCAAGATTTTTTAAATACCTTAGAATTGTAGAAATCAGTGAGATCAACAACTGTCTTGAATCTCTCAGTGAGTCTCTCGGCTGCATAAGGATGAATGGATGAATGGATTCGATCCAATCGACCGATTCGAAGAAAGTCAACTTTGTGCTGAAAAATGAGCAGTTCAAATGAAATTAAACAACTGTAAATGGCTGCAAAAGCATAAAAGGTGCCACAAAAAATCCTGCTACTATCATACAGATGGCCTGTAAGAAGTTCACTTGAATCACTCTATCATCCATTTTACAATTGCCCTCAACCTTTTCCTAGAATCTACAAGAAAACTGAAAGTGCTCAGATCATCTGTCAATCTCGATATTCTTTAATTTGGGGAAGATCTTCAAGAATCTGAACTCTACCAATCAGACCAGTGACTGTAGAATTCTTTTTCGGCCTCTACGACCACACGCCGGAAGAGCCGATGAACATTCATGCTCCCTTCCGTAAAATCACCATTCGCCAGAAAATTGCTGACTGTTCTACTTCAAAATAGACAACTCTCCACACGGAATGAGAGCTTAAACAATCTCCAAAAGACACAGGTGTGCTCAATCTGCTGATATTACAAACACGCAAACAAAGGAGACTCTTTCAACATAGGCGTTCAATCCATTCATCCTTCTTATGACAATACATCAACGAAGCAGAGAATGACGTCATGGCCCTAAAGAAGTCGTTAAAGCCATCTTATCCCTGCAATCCCTGCTCTCACCCAATGAGTTTCTTGATCATTATGCTA
Source organism: Lumbricus terrestris (assembly GCA_949752735.1). Taxonomy (NCBI): domain Eukaryota; kingdom Metazoa; phylum Annelida; class Clitellata; order Crassiclitellata; family Lumbricidae; genus Lumbricus; species Lumbricus terrestris. Next base: position 20,333,352 of record OX457036.1, read on the forward strand.
AAAACAGAAGTTATTCACCAATCCACCAAGGATGCCTATCACCCAACTTGAACTCCAGGCATTTGAGTCTTCCTGGCTTAATTTCGTTTGATGAGGTCCCTATAATCTTTGAGGCCATTTCAATTTTAATTAATCATTATGATGAATGGTCGAATAAATGGTGGTTACAGGCCAATGGACAGCAAAATATTATAGAAGTAACTCGAGCCTTGACTGTATTGCCAGAAATAAGCATTATTATTATTGAAGTTGATAAGCTACTCAATGACTCATCCACCAAGCACTGAGCTATACTCCTCTCCCAGTCTGGTCAATAAAATCCCTTTACCAAATGTTTGCACCCATCCTAGTCCTGTTACTAAGCTGTTTGCTATTCACAGCTACTCTACCTGCCTTGCAACAAAAAAATCAGGGCTTGACCTTTCTGATCTTTGTAATTACCATCCCATCTCTAATCTTTCCTTCGCTTCCAAACTTGTTAAATTGTAGTTCACCAGCAGCTTAAAATTCTATTGAATTTAACTCTCTTCCAACTGCTGTTCAGTCTGGCTTCTGCCACCTCCATTCTACTGAAACAACGCCTTTATATAACTTTAGAGAAAGGGCTCACAATTTCATCCTCCCCAATAAAGACTCGTTAAACTCTATCCCAAGAATGTTATTCAAAAACATGTATTAACTATTTTGACCATAAGCTTTAAGCAGCCATACTGTTAATGTAAACCTACAGCGTTCTGTCTGTTGTTTATTGAATTAAACGAATATACATATTTAAAGTTTATAATGACATAATCTTAGCACTCGATTCTGCCTTCATCACTGCTATCCTTTTGCTCGATTTTAGTTCTGCTTACGACTGTGTCGACCATTTAATTCTCCTTACAGTACTGTAATTGCATTTTTTTAAATCAAAGCCTCTGTCCTTCTTTGGATTGCACATTTTTAACAAATCGTTCACACCTGGCATGCCTTGGTACCAACACCTCCAAGACTTCCAGGTTGTTTAACATAATTTTTGGTGCCTCAAAGGCTTCATTGTTGGCCCCCTTTTGTTTACCCTATATACCTCTAATATTGGTAACATTGCTTCTGAACATGTTATCCTTATACAATATACACCTCAATGCTAATGATACACAACTACACATAAAACTCACCTTCAAATATAATGATAATGTCAAATCAAGCTTAATCACCAGTCCTATATGGAGGTTATACTACACAGTACAAAGTGCTTGCATTGCATCACAAGACATTTGTGGGGTGCGGTGGTGTAGCAGGTATGTTCGTTGCCTTGCAGGAGGGTTGCAGGTTCGAATCCACCTCAAATCGACACCTATGGACCTTAGGCAAGTCCTTCACTCACAATTGCTCAGCGCTTCAGCATCAAACTCCGATACAGTGTCTGCACTGTAGTCGGGAGTGCCTCTGAGTAGAAAGCTTGAAGCGGCGTTATAACAAGTGCACATACAAAAAATAAATCATTGTTACTGGGTGCACTTGGATGATAAATGACGTCAGGCAATTCTATTACTCTCACCGGAATTAGTTTTACAAGAATGTTATCAACTGCGGAATGAGTGTAGCTTGTCAGAAGAACAGACAATCCACAGATAACAAGAATACGAATTATCGCCACAATAGCCGACGTCTTTCCTACCAAAAACAGACAGTCATCAAATCCGTAAAATTATTGGAGGAAAATAATATCAAGTGTAATATTAATTTCTATTCCACTTCAAAAATCATAACTAATCAATTAACTAGCCAATTCACCAATTAATAAATTAACCAAACAAAGATAAATATATATAAAAAACAAAGATAAATTCTGGACATCGTCTCTCAAAGACCAATTGTCTTAATTTTTCCTGAAACAACGCACAAGGAGCTGAAATCGAATCTTTCTCAATCAGTACTTGTAAAACTGAAACTCTTGGACGGAACATCACAAGATGCTATGTCAAAAGGAACCTAGTTTACACTACCTGATAAACTCTAAAACAATTAATCAATGCACCATGTCGTATTTAATAATATTCGTTTTTATTGACATTCAATCTGACACACCGCAGAACGATTACAGGTACAAGTTATACGAAATACGGCAAGCTTCGCATGACACGCAGGTCGGCTACAACAGGATCGATATACTTAACACTAATGGCCTAAGTGTTGGAACGCTCCTGATTCGGCCAAGCCAGGAGTGGGAGGGGCGATCTTATTTTCAGCAGATCCCGAGTCAAACAACGCAACAGCAAAGTGCCACTGGCAGCTAACAGAAAATTCAAATAAATTTTTTGCCCTGAGCGAGGCTTGAACCCGGGTCACGATAATGACTCTCAGTTTATCGGCCAACGCTCTCTCCACTGAGCTACGGACCCCCCATTACCCATCAGCTGCCCACTAATACTATAGTCAGAATTGGCAGTGATACTTCTTTCTTTCAGTGATATCTAAAGTTAAAAGTCACTAGCTAAAAGCTAATATAAAATTTAAAATACTGCTAAGATGCATTGTTATATAATAGCATAAGCGCATACCTGTTCCTGGATACCCTTTGATGAGCACGTAATCTTTAGTCATTAACACCTGTTAACGACACAGAATCAAGAAAACACTAATTGACATCATTATGGTCACTGCATCGAATCTGTATTCTAAATTAATTTAGAGTTAAAAGCTACAGTGACACAGCCTATGGAAGAAGTTTTTCTATAAGAAATTCTAGGATGTACGGCACAATCAGTTTTGAATGTACAAGAAATTCGCTATGACTAGCCTTGAAAAAGAAAATCTAAAAATATCGATTTAATGCCTAAAACTATATTGGTAAACAATATCGGTACTGCCTTAAGAATTGCTGTCTGTTGTGGTTTGTTCAGCTCTTTCATGATATGTTTGACTGCAAAACAAGAAACCGAAAATGTTTAAGACACTGTGTAAATTTCTGAAGTTCAACTGTCGTATAAAAATTTAAACCTAATTCACACATTCAAGAGTCATCTGATAAATACAAATAAGGTAAAGCAATAGATAAAAATGAGATTGTTTCAAGCAGCTGAAGGTAGAAAATGACAAATATGACATGACTTACAAAAATTGTATACTTATACCATACATATGTATGAAAGCATATACTTAAATCGTAAATTTATATAGCGCCACTTCAAGAGAAACTTCTCAGAGGTGCCCCTGACCTGACACCAAACCACAATCAAAGAGAATGGTTTCAAATGCTCGATAATTACACAGCACCCATTACGACCCTCAAAAAAAGTACTGAAACATAAGCCCTACTTAAAAGATCCGAAATGATACAAGTTAACATAATTTTTCATCAAGCTCTTGGAAAAATAAACACATGATATGATTTATTTCTTTAATCAAAGTGGAAGTCCGTGACAATGCCTAACCTTTTTGAATAACACTCTTTGACAGAGTTAAATTGAATTCTGGACATCGTCTCTCAATGACCAATTGTCTTAGTTTTTTCCTGTAACAAAGCACAAGGAATTGAAATCAAATCTTTCTCATAAAAAACCGAATTATCATGATTCTCCCAATAATACTATTTATTTATATTTAATATTAACACACCCCCATTGAATAAATACAACATAATTCAACATCCGATAGATTAAGGTAGTTGTCCATTATTGTATTAATTATAAATATCATTATAAATACAACATAATTCAACACCCAATAGCTTAAGGTAGTTGTGAATTATTGTATTAATTATAAATATCATTTTAAAATAATCAAAACAGCACTCAGCATCCAATCACTATGGCAATTTGATTATCCAATATCTTATGCTTATGGCTCGTGCAGAAATGTACAAATACCAAGACACTCACGAGGAATTTATGTTTTCCATGAGGCGTGACAAGTTTGACAAATTTATTGTCATAGAATTAAATGTATCGCATTTGTCCAATCGATAAACTGTTTCCGAGCATTCTTCGTACTTGCGCAGATCTCTGAAAATTAATCAGCAACAATTCAGAAAAACAATCCAATTTTTGCAACTTGCAAGCATATGGAAAATGATATTTCTAAGCTACTTTTGGATTTTTGGTGGCAACCAATCACACGTGGCTGCGGTTTCAAAACTTTTTTAAAACTTATCTACCTTGTTAATCATGCTGCTAATGTTTCTTTATAGAATGAGTTTTGTAAGCATGTCCAATGGCACGTATTTTGAACTTATCTGTCTTTCTGTTGATCATATGATGAGGTTTTTTAGCATATGTGTTTTAAAACTTATTTATTGATTTGGGTAATTTTTACTTGTACATTGAGTTTGCTGCAATCTCAATTAATCAATCAATCAGAATTTATAGCTTTCCTTTAAGAACCGTACTCAGAGGCACGTTTGATTCAGGCTCGGCGAAAGAAGTAGTCTTCAACAATGGTGCAACTGTGAACAGTTTGGGATGTGTCGCATAGTCAGATGAATCCCATTCCAGGTTGTTGGACCTACCACAGAGAAGGAACAGCTCTGCATTGTTGCAGAGCAGACAAAGAGGACTGGCCATGAAGACACTGAGGAGAACACAGTGTGCGGCGACCTGTGCAAGTGGAAACGCAGAAGGCAAAACTCGTACAGGTAAGGGGTGCCCATCCTGATAAGCACTTCCATAATAATAAGATCAAATGTCAAACTAAATGTTGGGATTCAAATATCAGACTCCACAGCATAATTCACTTCCTAACTGTGAACACCACAAGAGGAAAAATAGCAAATGGTACAAGATGAGGGCAACATGCTATTATCCGAATAAAATGGTTAGAACGGGAGTCTCCAGATTGAAAAGTCTTACAACAGCAAAAGGTCACCAAGGGTCAAATGCATATGCAGTGGTTGTTCAAAAACCTACAAAAGCATAATGTAAATTAATTTCATGTAGCTCATAGTAAGGAATGCAATAAGAAATGTGTAAAAAAAGCATGTAATTGTGCTTACAATGTGGACTTGTTAAAAAAAGTAATTGAGGGGGATGCGCCTTGTGATACAATACATAAACCAGACCATAGATATGTAAACAGAGATAATCTTGAAAAATAAACACCTAGTGCTATAGAGACCACAGTTTTGTAGAGTGCATTAACCAATTATGGTGTGTTAATACCTTTGAGGACATATCAACCACTGTATCAGGTTTTTGTATTTGGAAGGAGGGGTTTAGGTCAGTGGCTAACACTCTATCACAAAGAGCACATTGACGGGGATCATTTCCAACTACACTCCCAAAGATTCGCTCAACCTTCCAATCAGCAGATGGTATTGGTACCTTGAGAACTGATGTTAAGCACAGCAGCTTGAAAACCAGAAGCATGTACGGTAGATAAGCCCACACCGCAATTCTTTAAAAAATCTTTAGATCAATATAGCTGGGTATCTTAATAGATAAGCCAAGTTCGGCGCAGTAACAACCAACCTTTCAGTGGCAAGAACGACCCGGTGTTCATCAATGCGAGTGACAATGCCGGTTGCCAACGCCAAGTGCGTACCATCCTCTGAGCTAACGAGCAGACTGTCATTAACAAGGATTCCAACATCGTTCAAAGCAACGGAACTGGAATACATCAAAATCAACAATGTTCAGTTCAGGTCAAACGTTCAGTCAATCATTAACACCCTCATTAATAACCATCCAAACCAGTTTCACCACACTTAAATTTTTTTATTTATTAATATACACTTGTACCTACAAAACATAACATGTCCCTGCCTTCCTCGATAAAAGAAACAAGAACACGAGTAATTCTTTTATAATATAGCGATGACAAAATAACGATGCAGCGAGAGCCTAGTCAAGAGTTGCAGAAGAAACAATTGGCCTTCTGATGAATAGCTTTAGACATTTCAAGCAGTGCAAAATTGAATGCAAATGCAAGAAAGTGTTAATTCATGATTTATGAAAGTTTTCCAGAAGTTCCAATAGATGCACAGCTTTTACCTCTTTTGAGTTGCCCATCTCTCAAACACGTGGACAAAACTGTCTGCACCAAGAGTTTCGCATTTGTCTCTGACTAGAGCAAGTTCACTGAGGCAGTCACCTTTCTGTTCTCTACAAATGTACAAATTACATAAATAGATCCGTTTTGAAGTCAGTTGATCAATAAGTTATTCAAAATATGTTGACGATTAAACTAGCAAAAAACTACTCAGCACAATTATATAATTTAGACATTTTTTCATTATTATTCTGTGTCTCCTAGTAATCATTTACAAATTACTTTCATGCCATTACAATCACAAAAAGGAAGACTGCCTCATTGTAGGATTAGGCTAGTAAAGATGTCACATTGCTGAATAAGATTGCACAGATCTACTGAATGAAATACAATATTCATTTGCCAGTACAATAATTCATTCACTCATTTGATTATTTATTCATAGTCATCTCAAACTACTGTCACATCATTTGTTTTCACTTTATTTAAATTTTTTTAAAGGTTATTTATCCACTTAAATAAGAACGAAAAAAACAATTGCTTATAGTAACAATTGTTTTTCTTACTTTATTCCCTTTGTTACTTTATTCCCTTTTTATTTACTGTAATACTGTTGGGTTGGTTTCAGAAAGGGTGTCCGGCCAGGTAAAAAAATACAAACCTCCCCATGAAAAATTTCTTGCTATGCCACTGTTGGGTCAAATGCCCTTCCCAGTGCCGAAGTTTATACGAAGATGACATTGATCATCTTTATTATTGGAGCTAGAAAAAAATTATGGCTGTCAAGACAGAGCTGGTAATCATGTCTTGACCTTTGGTTAGAAGCAATCATCAGTTGACGCCTTGTTCATTACAATTATAGCAGTACAGGAGTTTCCAGACGAGATTCAAATAGAAAAGCAAAAATACAACAGACATCTCAAATCTGAAGCAAATCGTGGATTGGCATTTTCAAATATCTTCAAGATTAATAAATCAATACATAATAAATGTGAAACTAACTGCATTTAATAATTGAGGCTATAAAATCTGAAAAAAATGCTATGAAACTTGCCGTTCTTGACTGGTGTGCATCCAGAGCACAGCAGCGCCCTCCTTCCGACTAATTTCCACCGACATCTCAAGGTGCAGCATTTTGCACCAAAGAGAAAAGAAAGCAAGATGCAACGGGCTGAGGTGCGCCAGAGTGGTTGGAACAAGACCGGCCATAGTCTGGTTCAGAGATCTCTGTTCAATGGAACTTCACAAAGAAATAAAAACAGATTTCATTAATATAACATACCATTTTTTTTTATCTTGCAACCAAATCAGTACAAGTCGTGATTACATCAAATTTTCAAATGTGTTTGTGAAAACAGGAGACCTAAAAGGGAAAGAATGTTCCGATAGCAGGGACACCTGAGAGCAAATGGTTGGAACGATGCATCACGGCTGTGCATAAATAATATAAAAAATATATATTATTAATTATTATTATTAAACTGTCACCTAAATAAAAAGAATCTTGCACGAAAGCGCATAACAGGAATGTCTACTCATAATAAATCTTAAACAAATAAGTCTTCAAATGTTTCTTGAAGAACGATAAAGAAGATGATTTGTGAATAAATTCCGGAAGTTTGTTCCATTCAATTGGCCCAGCTACTGCAAATATACGGTTTCCAAATTTCCTGGGGCTGAACAAGTGACTACAAAGTCACCTTGAGATGAAGATCGTAGTCCTCATCTGGATTGGAGAGATGAACATGGTGTTACAAGTGAGGACACATAAGAAGGAGATGCTACAGTGCTCAAGTTGCAATTTAAAAAATGCACCAAAGCAACAGATCAATTTCATTGACATCAGAAAATATTCTATAATTAAAGAAAGTCAAAAACACAACGTACTGCTGATATAAGCTGCAGTTAATAAGCTGCTCACAGTTCGAACAAGTCCGTTCACTGTTCAAAGGATTTGGCAAACTTCCGATTGTCCAGGGAATTGCAATTCCTTCGACGGAACCCGTGGTCTCGGCACAGTCCACCTTCTCCAGGCTCTGCCGCAGATAGAACGCCAACTCGTTTCGCAACTGAATTAAACCTGAAATGCAATTTTGTCGCATGACACAAAAGAACGCAATAAATGGAAAGTGCTTTAATAACTTATCCACAGCACAGTATCAAATTTCAACAGGGCATGCTGCTGAGCAGGCATCTTATAGAGGAGCTATATAATTATTCTACTGAATGAACAGATGTATTTGTCCAGGTAGGTTGCTTCAAGGGGAATCTTTGATTGAATGAAAATGAACTTTCTACAGAAATAATATAAGGCTAACACCAGCTCACTCATAAGCACTGAATCACATTAGAGAAACTTACATAAATAAATAAATCTCCAGCTGTTATTATGACTTATTGACACAATTCCAGTCATTCACTTGAAACCGTTATTTCATCAGTTTTTTTTTATATGAACCCGGGCCACTTACTGCATGGGTTTATATCACCCAAAAGCCCCATTGCCTACCTCTTGCTGATAATTTACATCACAAGACATTTATAGTCAGAATGTTGTTCTCAAATTGACAGTTGATTGTTGGTAAGACGTATGTACACCAAAATGTGATATGCAATTGGTCAATGATATACTTATTTACTTACTCAGTGTTTAAAGCGTAAAAAAGAAGTGCCTGGACGCTACCTTTTCAGGTGTCCTGGCCAAATAAGCGGCAGGACAGCATAGAGATTTGAAAATAAGTGCCTGGACGCTGTCAATGACCATCCAACCACATTTTAAGCCCTGCTTACTTACATACTTAGCAATATTCTAAAATATAGGATATTAAAAGATGAGTATATATCAGGTATTACACATCCACTGAACTCTGTAATGTAACATCATGCCACTTGAAGAACCATCTAACAGTGGGTGACGTTGTGTCCCAAATGACAGCCAATTTCTAAAGTTGAAATAAATCTGGAATAGATAGTCTCCAACCATCTTATATCAGATTCGCATTATGTAACGATATGTATTAGAAGAATGCTATGGCATATTAAAACTTAAAGTTGAAAGAAAGAAATTTTTAAAAATCAACAGGCTAATACTTCGATAAATTAAAACAGAAATTTACCTCTTTTATTGGCATAATTAGCCGGTATAAGTTTCATGGAAAGGTCTTTTAGGTAGACAAGAAGACCGGCCTCAGGGTCAGTTCGCCGGTCAGCAAACATCATTGTGTAGAGTGTCACCTAGATCACAATTGAATACATAAACAGAACATTTAATCATGCACATCATGCTCTGCAAATGTCCCTGTAATTAACAATTCCGCAAAAAATCAACTAAAACGACACACAAGATAGGTATTATTATTATTAATATTTCGGACGATTTATATAGCGTCTCTTCAAGGCAGGCTACTCAGAGGCACCACATCACAGCCATGGCTAAATAGGACAGTTTTGATATTCTTCAGGAACAGAATGGATTGACCTCTGGGGAACTAAGCGCAGTGTAATAGGGAGGCCAATCCAGGTTATAGGACCTGCAGCAGAGAATGAATGGCGCTGTCCATGAGCAGTGAACCAGAAGCTCAGTTTGGTTCGCCGACTGAAGGGTGGATCGAAGCTGTGTGTATTAGTTATCAAAGGAGTGGTCTTTGCTGCACATACTTGACATTTTAAAGAGTAAATGAGATGATCCAATTCAAACGGTAACTAATACCTTATACATTGCAAAATCCTGGAAAACGAACAATAATATGACATCAGCACTAAAACCGAAATGCAATTCTTTGTATTTTGTATTTTGCCATTTCAAACATCACTACCCAAATTACTCATGAATGGAGTTTTGTTGTTAAAGATATCTATCAAATTCGAACTATTTACCTCCATCCAAAGATAAACAGGGAGTGGAAACCCCTCAAATTGCCAAATGCCAAAGCTGTTGGTCAAGTATGCAATTACTGAGAAAAGACAGCCAGAAAACTGTATATACATTATACAAGTTTATTTAGTTACCATGTCATGTCCTAAAACTGCTCAAGAGCTGGGCTGTGATCGATTCTGAATATATATCTTGAGATTCAAGTGCTACATAAATGCTCTGAATAAAAGAATAAACAAATGAATGAACAAAATCGCAATGATCAAACCTACAAAAAATACTGCCAGCAGTCTTCTATGAAAACTGGAACAAGTGCACACAAAACCAGGGAGAACTTGTATTTCATCTCCTATATACAGTGTCTGATTGCAAGATTCTGGAGCAAACCCAAAAATGTTTAGGCCAACCTGTCCCTGGTGTTCTGCAGAAAATGACGTCTTTCCAGTCTTCAACTCAAGTGGCACAACTTTCTGCTCCACTAGTTTTTTGCTTCGATTGTTTATCTAAAACAAATGATAAAACATTAGATTATTTGGCACAGTATAAAGTTAATTGAATCTGCTACTGTGTTATGGCTGTGTACGTAAAGAACTGAACATGCATTAACAATTAGCTTTCTACTCAAATGACCTATTCATTAAAGCATGTGAAATAACTTTCCATGTAGCATAATTCGCACTCAAATGTATAATTGAAATATGCAATACTAACGTTCACATACAAATATGGATAGCATGCATCCAAGATAAAACTCAAGACATACCTGGCTATACTAGTAAACCATATAAAACATTTCCCCCCAATTAGCTTTCATCAATATCCTTTAAATTATTAACAGAACACGAAATCGCATTTAAAAGCTCAATTCAAAGTTCATCAGAGTTCATTACACTACAAAGATATTTATAAATCAGGCAAAACTGCCAAAATCTCACCTTGACATTAACCGTCAGATCAACTTTACCTTTTATACCATACCTGTGAGAGAGAGAGAGACAGTAACCACAGTATCAAGATTTACAGAATTGAAAACATTTCAGTTGTCTGTTTTCCAAAGTTGTTAACTGGATATTCACAACGAATATGATCTGACAAGTAGTGCATAATTTATAATGCAAATATACATGTATGTACATCACAAAATAAATGTAGTAGTATTTAGTAAAGTGTTTGCACTAGACCACATAATTTTAAGTTCCCAGCCAAAGATGATATGGACACCTGTACCTCAATGTGGCACGACAACTAGAATCTATATTATAATTCCGAAACACTTTCCATATGTTTGTTTATTTGTTTGTACGCTTTTGACTCTCCCCTGCAGAATAGGCTCGGAAATGAAAGAGCGTCGGTTTTAAAAAAAAATTGCAATCGATTCTTACCCAAATTATAAGGTCATCGCAACTATTTTCAGGTTTTAATTCAGTTTAAAACAAAAGTTATTAGCGTTTTAAGACAGATTTCACCAATAATGATCACGCCAGCGCTTTTAGTCAAGAGTCTACACCACATGACGTCATACCCGCCCAGTAATAATTTCCATAGCGCCCCGCAGGGACGGGTTACGTTTGGCTTTTTGAGGAAGCGGGGTGGGCTAGAGGGTTGGCGAAAACCCTAAATTTAGCGGTCAACGTTGGGTACCACAGTGGAGTAGTGTTTAAAACCCTAAATTTCCCGGGCAACGCCGGGTTACACATCTAGTATTCAATAAAGGAAGATACTACTACAAGAGTATAACATCGTGTGAATTAGAAAGTACAGTGTCCTCAATTTGATCCATTGAAGACTGTTTCAAAGGGATACAGTAGGCGATTGGGGGAACACTGGAGTCAATTGGTTAGAGCAAAAGCCTTGTAGCATAAAGGGTAAGGCTATGAGTCTCCACTGAGATGTTATCTGTGTAAGGACCTTGGACAAGTCTTTCACTCACATTTGCCAACTCCATCGACGGATGCAGAGTCATTAGAGAGCAGCATTTAATAAATGGACAATAATAATAATAATAATAATTTCTTCCTGTTTTGATGTTGTTCGTTGAAAATATTAAAAGGATTATAATAATAATAATAATAATAATACAAAGGTCACACAAGATTACAGTTCTGATTTTATGACCTACATGTAAGTACAACAATAGGGTTCCAACAGGATTGTAGAGAATAAGAAGTAAATTTCGCAAAAGTAGGTGAAACCCTGAATAAAACAGGTAGTAGACTGGCCTAGTTAGCTACACCGGTAAGCAAGAGCGGCATTCGTCTGTTGGTTGCAACGGACTGCGGTTCAAGCCCCGGGCTGGGAGTTGACATTCAGAGATTTAGATATCTCGGGCTAGCACGTGTGGGACGCAGGGGCGCAAGCTCCTGCGGAGCGACCTTCGGCAAGTTGCTTACCCATCGTCTGTGAGGAAGGCAACGGGAAACCACCTCACTCATCTCATCCCCAGGGGCGTAAAGCCAATGAACCTGCCTTCGGGCAGAGCACCATCATCATCAGCAAACCAGGCAAATTGCTCAAGCTTAAAAACAAACATGCCAACACAACTTTCATGGTTCAACATTACAGAAAACAAAATGCTAAGCAATGTATAGTTAGGAAAGCAGAGTTATGAAAAAAGGAAGAGGCAAGTGGAAATATAATGTAGTCATGTTACCTTGGTGACCAAATATTTTCTTCAATGTCCCTAACATCAGTTACGACAATATCGCCTTTCTGCTCAAATCTAAAAAAAAACAATGAAGAACTGCGACTAGAGATCAAATGCTTCTAAAAATTTGCAAAAATTGTGCTTCTAACTAAAATAATAAACTCCATGCCATCATCTTTCAGTGGATATCACTAAAACTTTCCCAGTCATGAAGTCTTTATTAGTCGTACCTCATGCGTACAGCATACTTTAAGAAGCAATATAAAGAAACTAGATAATGTTATGAAACGTATAGGTCTCATACATGTAAAAGAGATTGAAATAACAAGCAATAACCTCAGAAGATACTGAAAGGACATAGGTCTCATAAATATAAACCAGATTCAATCAGCAGTCAAACACCTCAGATTATAACGAAAAATACAATAAATAAATAAATAATTGCTAGGCAGAACGTAACAGATTCAACCCGTTTTCCTTATTCCTTACACCTCATACCTTCATGAGGTTATTGTAAGGTGCTATATAAATGTTCACATACATACATACATACATATATACAATACATACAAGGATGACTCGCACACAAAAACAATGTTTACTATTGTATCACGAAGTCAGCCTGTAGGCACAAAACAGAGCAGATGAGTTCGAGCAGCTGGGCACCACTAAGATGACACAATTAAGGAAGTATTTCTGAGAAGTGTATAAAGGACTGAAGGTGTTATCTTATTTCCTCGGGGCTGTCGTGCTGAATAGCTAGAACTGTAAGAGGCACTTTACAAATTCTATATGTGGCATGATATAATAAGTCTTATTACACTACTCACATTACATACAACCTTAGCAATTGCCTTTATACTACAAAAATCAACTCACAAGCGTTCGGTCGATCTATTGTCTGGCCTGAAGTAGCTGTTGACAAAGGTTTCGATCTGAGGCAAATATTTTTCAATTTCACTTCTGAGTGCCTGTTCCTTCATGCCCTGTGCATACATATCATGCAGAAATGCTGACTGCTGCAGCACTGTATCTACAGCACTTTTGATTGCTTCCTTTGACTGCATTCTGTTCACAAGAATCTGTTAACAATCACCAAATCAATCAACAAGAATCAAATCAACTGAATCAGTCAAGGAAATCATAGAATACAGTGATTAATGGATTTCAGTCTGAAGCAAATATGTTGATATTTGATTTGTTGGTTGCCAAAATACAGGATTTGAGTTTTGATATGAATGCTTCAGTTTGGTATGTAAATACCAAACACTCCTACATTGACAGATTATATCAATCGTATTGTATTGCATCCATCAATTTGTAATGCACCTCTCACAGTGTACACCAATCAGAGGTGCACCCAGTGGGTGGTGAATATGTTTTAACATAGTCATTCGATTCTACCACTCCCTTTATGTTTTGTCTCAAAGGACGGAGGACTATCTCAAATGAGAAACAAACCCACGAGACTGTGTTTGACTAATATCCAATATCTCACAATTATGTTGGGTTAGATAAATCACCTATTCTAGGCCTATCACAACAGTGATGAGTAGAATCATGATTGATACCTTACCAGTAACTCCTACAAACAAGTTGCTGAAATGTTAACCGTTTAACGACGACAGGCATTAGTTTATCATGCATCCAAGTGCATGCTTGTCACTAAAGTGTTACGATAAAAAATTTCCTTTTGCCTGCTCTTGTAAATATATCTTGCACTAACAAAAAACTGTACTAAAATACCAGCACCTACCATTTGAAAAATAGTATGTATAATGCTTCCATACAACAGGAATGGACTTGACTTGCCAGAATTCTGCAAATGAAACAAGGGAAGCTTAATGAAATAAACAAAATGATAGAATTTTCAGTATAAATTTCATCACGTCTGTGTATCCTGATTCTATGTCATATGGACAAATAAAGAACTTGTAAGCATAAGAAGTTATACATGATAATTACAACGATCATTTTGCTAAGTATTGCAATAATCTAATTATGCGTTTGTCCTCAAAGCCTGCATTGTCCTAGCGGTTGAAGAACTTCATGGCTGGAGCACAAATAATTATCACCAACGACCGAATCAAAAGACAAGACATTGAACATAAACCATCAGTTGATCCATTTCTCATACCATGACAGCAAGTGGCCAGACCCCTTCCTCATAACTTCACCCTCCCTTCAGAGTCATTCCCAAATAATGAACTTCTTACACAAATTTGCTAAAGTATTAGTATTAAAGGAACAAAAATTAACAATCATGTTCCTTTAAATACACGGGCCTTTACTTTAGTGCGCTAAAGACTAGATTATCGTGCAAAGACACTTATACAGATAAAACTAAGAAACATGTGATCACATAAGCCTGTTGTTTATCTTCAATTTGGTTGCCAGACTTACACCGGTGAATAACATTTTAGCGGCTTTTTTGGGCAGAGACAATGAAATCTCAAAGATTTACATTTACTTACAGAAGCAATGCAACATGTGTGTCAACCATACCTTAAACTTTTCATTCAGCACAGATCTGAAAACAAAATATCCATTTGAATGAACTTAATGAATCCAGAATTTTATTTTCGGACATAAATTACTACGTGAATCAAATTGGTAGTCACTGTAAGGTTTTGAAAGCTGTCACTTGCCAGTTATATACATAGTTACATACAAAGTCAAATCACTTTAATTTACTATCAGCTTATTGCAATCATACAGAGCCAAAATTCAGTAGTCACCTAGATAACTTCTATAAATTTGACAAACCAAGAATTCAAGCACCCACCCATAGCACAAACAAATAAACTAGGCACTTTATTCAGTAGCCAATATAAAAAGTGTACCAGAGCATACAATACGCCTTACCACGAACAGCAGTTTAATAGCAGCTAAAGAAGTTCTATAAAGTAAAAGGGCACAATTTATTTTGGCTTATTGTAAGCCGAATACATAGGAAACTAAACATCTGCATAAGACTGCCACTTTAAAAGTACTAGATAGTTTAAGAGTAAGCCCATGATATAATTCCTCTGCTGCTCCATCATGCGTGTCCAGTGCCGTTGTTCACTCCGCAAGTTGAACTCATCTCGCAGAGAAACATCACACTAAGCCGCACCTTCTCTGCGGCTAGCCCTCCTGCGACCTGAAATGGGCTCCTAGTACTCTTCGTCAATTGCTGGCGTCTCTGTCTCTCATTATTCACTGTTCTCAAGACTGAACATTCTATTTGGCCAGGGTTGAACTGGGAGCACTACTGAGTGCACACATTTGAAGGGATGCTACATAAAATACCTGTAAAAGTAAATATTGAACAAGGCATCTTCTTTCAATGCAATTAGTATATATAAATACATTGTGCTTGGATATATATATATATATTTGTCTGTATGGCACTTGTTATAGCGCCCCTTCAAGCTCTCCCTACTCAGAGGCGCTCCCTTATGCAGAGCGGACAATGCATCGAAGTTTCACGCCGAAGCGCTGAGCAATTGTGAGTGAAGGACTTGCCCAAGGTCCTTACGCGGCGAGGTGGATTCGAACCTCGAACCTTCCGGCTTCAAGGCAACGACGCCACCACTACGCCCCACAATATATATATATATATATATATATATATATATCCAAGCACAATGACTCACCTTCTCATGCAGTGTAGAGACGACACAATGGTTGTTCCTGAAATCAGACGATCTGGATTCACAATAATGAAATTCTCTCTGTCCGTCACATGACATGTGTTCGTGTCATCAAAGCGGCCGACGATGTTCATGATGTCACCCGGACGCACTGCAGTGTCATGCCTTAATAGCAACAACAGAGGACAATGACTTCTAGCAGATTTTAGCAGTTCAAGTCCATGAACAAGGTAATCAACTAATCATCGTAATGAATGCTAATCAAACATTTTGCAAAAGTTGTCAACAAAACTCCTATGAAAGAAACGTGGTTGAGAAATAAAGAATATTACAGTTGAATAATAATCTAACAACGTAATCAGACACCTTCTAAATAGAGAAGCTTCTAGTTCACATCGTGCAACATTGTTTGCAATAAAACACATCGTGCAACGTTGTTTGCAATAAAACACATCGTGCAACGTTGTTCGCAATAAAACTCATCGTGCAACGTTGTTTGCAATAAAACTCATCGTGCAACGTTGTTTGCAATAAAACACATTGTGCAACGTTGTTTGCAATAAAACACATCGTGCAACGTTGTTTGCAATAAAACACATCGTGCAATGTTGTTTGCAATAAAACTAGGGCTGTTGATTTAATCACGTTAATGCGTGCGATTAACGTGTTAAAAAATTTTGCGATTAAAAATTTCAACTCATTAATCGTACGCGTTAATTAGATCTGATTAAAATGGAATCAGAGGCAGAGAAACACGTTTTAAACGGAAGGCTAATACTTAAAGTTAGTGATACATTCTTTGGCAAATATTCCAAAAAAGAATTTGAGTATTATCGTAGCAATTCTTTGCTCAATTATCGCCTGCATGCGAACCAAAACATGCGTTAAACGCTAACGGCCGCATCGCATCGTTCACTAAGGTTGTTGCCTCTTTCCTCACCCCGTCAGACGCCAGACTACGTTGGTTGAACTCCATGAGATGGCAAGACCAATGGATTTCAGATTTCAAATGATAAATGTTTACAGAAGGACAACTGAGACGAGGTTTGGCAAGAACCGCAACCTCTTGTGAAAAATTGTGACTAAATAATGAGGTTCAATAGTAGACCTACTATTGTTAATTAATAAGAGCATCCCTTGAACCGGCAAATGTAAATCAACTGGCATGCCTATACAATAGGCTGAATAAATAATTGAACTTGATTTTAATTAAATCTGGCTCAAATGAAAAAATTTACAGATTTTGAGCAGTTGACTGATTTGAACAGTGTTTCAATTCTGTCTGTCATACAAAACTGTTCAATACACTAAATGGAGAAATTCAATAGGCGTAAGCCAAAGGTTATTAAATATGTTTGCAATAGAAAGAATGCATTCAGTCATTAAAATTTTATGCTTCAGGGGTCCATAGAAAATAGTTAGATTAATATATTTGAAGGAAATGTATTGCGATTAATCTGCAGTTAATTGCGATTAAAAAAATTAATCGTGCGAATAATTTTGATTAAAATTTTTAATCGAACAACAGCCCTAAATAAAACACATCGAGTTGTAGGTTTGTTCGACTTTGAAGTGAATTTGCTCGGGTATTTTTAGCCAATGAAGAGACTTGAGGATAGAAGCGATATGGTAATACTTGGAAGTTCAGGTGGTCAATCTGGCTAATGAGCTTGAAAGATTAGCAGACGCTCGAGTTGTGTGGATTTAAAGTTTAGGAATAGGGCATTGCAGTAGACGAGCCTTGAGTGGACAATGGAGGGAGCAATTGTGATTGCTTGCAACTAGAATCAGGACTTCAACATTGGGACCAAGCTTGCTCTCCTAAGTTCTGCATAGTAAATTATGCAGGTAACGAAATTACCTTCAACTTTTAAATTCCATTTATAACCCAGAAACCTGCAATGTTTCAGGTTTCAATATCTATCTATGCCACGAGGTTCCTAAAGTAACTGATATTGTCAGCTAAAAAACTCAATTGGTACTCATTCACTAAAACATAAAATGGCAAGTTGTTTTCCCAGCATTATGTTAGTCTCCATACAAATTAAATCAATTGCCAACGGACCTCAGCATTACTAAAAGCAACAGGTCCACTGTTATTCACAGCCATTATCAAACATTATCAAACAAACTACCATCTATAAAAGTTTCATAGCTTATGTACTATCTGAAGTAAATACTTGAAAGTATAAAAGCGTTACCAGAATCCATGAAGAACTGCCAAACGGTTAATGTTACCAACGGCACATTCTAATTCAACCACGGTTTCGTTCCTAAAGGGAATTCAAAAGCAAATGAAGCATAAATGTAATTTGTGTATCTTAGACAAGTGAGCAAGTTTACCATATTAAACATTTAGCCATATAAAAGTAGATACAAACGCATGAATTTTTTTTTCGATAATGAATATTAATCTGAGGTTATAGATATTAATCTGAAGTTATAGACTTTGCGAGTTCCTGTACCTGTTTTTAATCACAGACACGACTCTGTGTCGATTAAACTGATGGAATGGCGGGGGATGACTTGTACGTGGAATCTGCGAGGCTTGAGACCTGAAGCAGAAATTTTTTCAATTAAAATGTGGAACAGAATTCTTCAGAACATTAAAGTTTCATGTTTCAAAGTCTTGTAATATTAGAAATGGATAATTCACTTGCAACGAATTAACAAGTTTACACAATCAGATGCTTTCAAAATTCAGAAGCAAGAACTGGACACATACTATGGTTCAGATGACATAAAGTTCATGCTTCAAATTCAATGGATAATGGAGCTGCGTTTTTGAACAAAATAATGAAAACCCATCAAATTGTTATAAAAAGCACAGCACACAGATACTTGCCAGTTTATCTGAAACAGGCAAATGTCATAATTCTAAGCATTAAAAGTTGAAACAGACACACTGAAATAGTTAAACTGAATTTTGAATAAATTAAACTAAAGTAAACAAAGCATAGTACAACAGTAGATGTAATCAGTGTTTAAATTCAAATAGTTACTACACTATAAAGTTCATAGTGAATTATCTATTAGTTCTCTTGAAGTGGCGCTATATAAATGTACGATTACAATCTAAAGTTGCACACCCAACGCATGATATAAAATGTATGCATCAAGTAAATCCTAAATATATATATAAATTATATGCAGTAAATTAGTAAGCCAGTGGTTCTGGGAGCAACACATTAATCAACTATACCTGCATTCATATACTTTGGCAGGACTGTAAAACTGTAGCCTCACAAGTTTTTTTGGGGTAACTGAACACTGACTATACGAGCACTGTAAACAACATGTTACTTGAACCTCTTTATACAACTAAATCTAACAGAATAGTAGCAGAGTCAACTCTTCTCTTGCAGAATAGAATATTGATAACTCACTGGCTGCAGTCTGAAATCTTGAATGGCGACATTTTCTCAAATCTCTGACACAGGTTTCCACCTGATCCATCGGAAGACTGAGAATCTTTGGTATATGCCAATGAAGATGGTGAAGATGGCACTAACGAAGATGGTGAAGATGGCACTAACTTCATAACACATTCAGCCGTGATATCCTGCTGAGAGATGATTTCTGAGATGTTCAACTGTTCCTTGTCTTGCGACAAATCTTCAGTAATAAACTGGGTGTTTTGCGGATGAGGAATATCTGTGGAAATCATGGATTGCTCGTTCAGAGATAAAATGTCAGAAGCTTCTGTAGAATGATTTCCAGGAATCCGATCGTTCTGATCAGGAACTGTGTGGTCAATTCGTCTATCGTCAGTCTCCTGAGAAGTTTCCTCTACATAATTTTGTGAAGAAACCATTTGAGCAGACATTTCAATGTCATCAGCACACAACTCATCCAACACCAAACTCTGATCCGCGCACATTCCTTGAACTTCCTCCAACTTACTTGTACGAACCAATTGTTTTTTCATATGATTACTCAAAGGTTTAGGTGCACGGCTCACAGAAGGAAAGTCGGCTTTGAGTTCACTCAAAATGGCTGTCAGATTTTCATCGACATCTAAGTTCGGAAACTGATTCACAGCCTTCTTAGATTGTTTTTGACGTGAGAGAGAGCCAGTGAATGTGTTATCATTACAGAATCCCATAGATGACATGGACTTCCTTGTAGTGACTGCATCAGAGGCAGCCTTAGTATCCGTGTTCTTGCATGCATCCTGATATGTGAGCCTTTTAGTTACCTGATTCTGATTGAATACAGGTTCCTCTGATTTTGAGATCCTTTCCGGTGTACATCTGTGATTCCGACGCTTTCGAATTGGCGAGAGACCACCAGAGCCTCGTTTAGACTTTTTACTCC
Organism: Lumbricus terrestris; assembly: GCA_949752735.1. Taxonomy (NCBI): domain Eukaryota; kingdom Metazoa; phylum Annelida; class Clitellata; order Crassiclitellata; family Lumbricidae; genus Lumbricus; species Lumbricus terrestris. The sequence continues at coordinate 20,353,789 of OX457036.1, forward strand.
CTTCAGAATCATCGAAAAATGGCAGAGAAATATTTTTACGTTGACTAACTACATCGGAATGTAGAGGTACAGATCGAGAGTCAGTAACTTCAAATTCATTCAAATTTCTACCACAATGACTCGCAGCTGTATCTGAACTATCAAAAGCTGATTTGCTTTTGAGACGACTTTCAAACGAATGTCCGCGTTTCTGCAGGTGCTTCTTTGGATTAGAAACCATTTTCCTTTGCAAACCATTCTCGTTTTCTGGTGAAACAAAAGATACGGAGGTAGATGAAAGAAAACTTCGGCCAAATGTTTTGTGTGAATTTCTTGGTGGCAAACTATACTCAGGAGTGTCAGGAATGATTTCGCAGTCCGAAGTGTCCACGGCGGAAATGGCACACTGCTTTGGCGTGCCAATTACAACCGAGTCATCCCTTAGCAACTCATTTTCATTGAAACATTGGCTTTGTATACAATTCTTTGGCAAGCCAACTTGGAGCTGTTCGCCAGAGTCTGAGAGACTGCCTTGTGATTTAGCCACGTTTGAGGCAGGAACTGATTGCACTTGATGATTTTCGCACAAAGCAGTCTTTTTAAGCGAAACATCTCTGACCGACAACGAAGGACCAGAAATCTTGGAATTTTCAGTTTGTAGTCCAGATTTGTCAACATTTCCATTCGCCCGGTTTCCTCCAGCACAACCAACATTCGTCTGCAAAAGATAAACCATAAACGATTCTGAAAAGCATGTTAGTTATTCACTCTCACTTTGGATACTCGACTAGCTAAAAATTATTTCGCAAGTCAAATTAAGACTAAGAGAATACTATAGATGATAATGATCATTATCAAAAGAGAGGCGCTCATAAGCACTTGCAGAACATTGCTCATGTGCTTCGGCGTGAAACTGTCCACACTCTAGTCACGAGCTCCTCTAAGTAGAGAGCTTGAAGGGGCAAGATATCAAATGCAATAAATAAATTAAAGAATAAATACTTAATATAACTGAAAATTCATCATGGCAATAATAGCAAAAAAAGCTATAAGCATATTAACAGCCTATTACAAACATCAAAACAGTTCCATCAAAGCAGTTTTTACATGTTTAAACTACCTGGAAAAAGGACGAAATCTTTTTCTGACCTTCTCCAACCTGAAACAAAAAAGCAAAAGTATTATCTGTTAACAATATACAAAAATTATGCATGGAACAGTTAGGATTATCTACAGTCAAAATGTGGCTTGATCAATGCATAGATCAATGATACATTTGCATTGCATAAATTTACAGTTACCTGCAGTGCCCCTCCTTTTATACAATTTCAAAACAGCTGCATGTTTCTGCAATAATATGCAAAATTCTTTCTAATCAAAGGTCATTCACTCTAAAACAATTCCGGCACTTTAAAAACATCCCACTGTCGTTAGATTTATGATTTTCTTAGCAGCCCAATATACAATGTCAATCTTTCGTTGCCACAAAATTGGCAATGCTAAAAATATCTTATACACTGGCAACTGACTAAATTAAAATTAGCATCAGACAGGCTATTTTCACTTGCAAAAGGTTACAGAGCATCAGCATGATGCCAAGGCAGAAATCATCTTGGGTGTTGATTGTAAACAATATGAATCACAATGAGACAAGATGAATCACAATGAGACTAGATGAATCACAATGAGACTAGATGAATCACAATGAGACTAGATGAATCACAATGAGACAAGATGAATCACAATGAGACAGTTTCAAGCAAGACAAAGCAATGTGGAAAAGTTAATTAAACCCCACAAGAGCAGGCTATGCCAAAGTATTGTGGTGTCAAATTTACACAAAAGTGACAGGAATTTGAGCGTGACAATGGTCTCAGAATGAGACAAAGAATGGAATTAATCAGAAGAACAAGTGGATTTAGGAGCCTGGATAAAGCTGGTGAAATTCAAAAGACCTTGAAAAACCTGCAAGGTTTTGGAAATGAGATACAATTATGCAAGTGTGATGTGCTAGGAATGCAAACAGATTTTCTGAATCATAAGGGAACTATGTGCAAGGGCTTTGAAAATTATAGGCTGCCAGTTATAAGACTAAATCACTCATATTCACTGAGAAAAAAACCATATTCAAGATCATTGACATTTTAATTAAAAAAGTGATGCAAAGTTCAAATTCAAAAAATTCAGTAAAACCGATTCAATAGCTATTCAGTACCCAAATCTGATATAATCACGCCCATTGTGGATTAACGTATACATGAATCACAACACCATGTAACATCATTATTTTCACTCACCGTTGAAATAGTTTTGCTTTTCCTAAGTTTGCTCATTCTCAAATTGAACCTACAGCCACAAAAGACAGAACAGGTAGCTATTTCTACTATCTAGGCATGTGAGGTCCAGAGAACCATAATGGAGCCAAGTACACCGTAACGTTTTATAAAAAACCGACACTGCACAAATTTAATATCCTGGATACAACTCACTGCAAAATAATATACCATGAAGAAGTGTAATAGTAAGCGGTGTAATGTCAAGCTGAGAATCATGCATTTATGATCGCTGATGCTCTTAGCTGCCTATTCAATGGGGCTGGTGATGCCATTAGAAAACATGCTAAAAATCTTTGGCCGCAGAAGTAATTTCTTCATGTGTTGCGTGGCGGAATCTTCCGCCGCAGAAGCACCACATTTTTTAAAACAGCAAGGTTTGTACCGTAGCCTACTAACACTTTTACTGCATTTGCGGCACCTCATCTGGGTCTAAAGAAACGCAGACATTAAAGACACTCGCTGTGAACAATGTGATTAACCACTCAGTTGATCCAAATCAGCGTTCCCCTGAATTTTACAGTTTCAATTTGTAATATTCTATACAGTTGCTACTGTTTTGATAATATACAAGAACTCGTGCTCTTTGCATGTTTACCGAGCGCAAGAGATCAGTTTCCCGCCATGTCTTTAAGTGGACGCGTTTTTTAATCAGCAGGGTATATTATGCAAACAAATGCATTAGGAAATTACTTTCGAAAACAAATGCATTAGGAAATTACTACGTATTTCATGGACAGAAATGTTGACTAATGAACGAGTTAACAAATTAGCAGGGACAAAATGCGAGTTACTATACATGAACTTAATTAATTGGAGTCTATAAACAATAATAAACTCTAAACCATGGTAAAAATTTCCGGGTTGAGAATTTCAACCCCAGATCGACTTTCTTAGGGCCAAAGTTGAGTCTTCGTCGCACGCTTCAACTAAACTTATTATTATAATAATTTCTAGGTCCGAGTTCTCTTGATTTTATCTCTAGTTTTAACGACGTAGGCCTAGGGCGCAACCTTTTTCTAGTGGCGGATCCTTTAATTCTCAAAGTGCGTGAGTTTCTCGCGGAACTCTGCGCATTTCACTCGCCCATGCATGCAGAGTTAAAGATGTACAATTATACGTAGGCCTACATAGTCTAGCCTACAGTTCTGTTGTAACTCGTAAAATCATGCAATGATTAAATGTAGGCTACGTACGTTAGGTCTATATATGCCAGCGGTTCTCAACCTTTTTAATGCGGCGACCCCTTGGTAACATTTTGAAAGTTGTGACGACCCCCAACGACAAGATTGATTGGATTTAACCTCCCTCTACTGCATTTTGCTCATGATGTAGGAAATACATCATGATTTTGCTACCATTGTCCACTGTCATGCATTTTCATTTCATAATTTGAAAACTGCTTTTTCAATCATTGTTTGAGGTTCCTGGTTCTTGCAATTCTGAAAGCTGCCATGGGCTTACTTATTCGGCAGTTGAATTTCATGTCTTATCGTTTTGTAAAATTTCAATAGCTGTCACAATGTCATGCTGCTGCTGGAACTACCCATGTGTGCCTTCTTAGCGTCATCATCGTTGTTCTAAAAAATACTGGTCATGCTTTTCTGCATAGTTAGGTTGTTTAGCATCTGAATGGATTGTTGGGTTTTATCGAATCGACCGACAAAATGTCGGTACAAATAAGACATTGTAGCTTCTCTATCTAACTGCAACTATTAAAGCAATAGGCCTAGGCTACTCTAAAAAATTGGTCAATAAATAGTTATTTCTTGACACTTATTTCGCCCAGCTGATTTTATTTTGGAGGCTATCGATTTCATAAACTTCAATTGTGTCCTTAATAAATGCACCTAGCATGGGGAGGAACTTGGGGAGAAATGTGTTCTTCCCCATTATCGATTTTTCGAATTTCCACGCTTCAATGGTAGCATTTCAGGCTGTCATTTTAAGCTCTGATAGTGTGGTTTTCAGCTCTGATAGTGTGGTTTAGTACTTCCAGGGTATCGCCTCTCATTATTTCAGCTCTGATGGTGTGGTTTAGTACTTCCAGGGTATTGCCTCCCATTATTTAGACAAATTTAAAAAAATTCCTACACTGCAATGGTCGTCATCTCAACAAACATTTCCCATAATTTCAATGCAGAAAGACATGGCTTAAGACTTCAACAAGTCACCTCCCCCTTGCTTTTGTTTTACTTGCACACTAGTGGTAACACTTTAAGCTGTCATCTTAACGAAATTACTCATGATTTCAATGCTCATAGACGTGGTTTAAGACTTAAACAAAATATTTCCTCCCCATTCAATTGTTCAATTTTTTTTACCTTACACACGGTAATGATAGAAAAAAGCAACTGACATTTGAATAAAATTGCTCATTATAAATTTCTACATTTTATGAAATATTTCTGAAACATTGCGATATAGGCCGCTCGGCCACATTACAAATCTTGGGAAACGTCCTCTGTCCCTCAAAGTCTCCGCCCGTGTAGGCCCATAGGCTTCACTAGCAGAGAGCATAGTAGACAAGGCTTGGAATTCTAAAAGGGCTCTAGAAATCACTGCTAGAAGCAAATCATGTAACAATTTGCTAACCGGTGTTTCTAGACTAATTTGACCCTGCTGAAAACGAAAATCGCTGTTAGCAAGCTGGATTTTTGGCCGTTCAATGGGAAAACAAGATGGCGGACAAAATGGCGGTCAGTTGCTTCAAATGGCTATAAGTAAAGTATTGTATGTGACAGGAACACGATTTTAGACCCTAAATTAAGATTATAGGGTGCAAGGAATACAATGGAACCAAATACACATATGTGGCACTGCAGGAAAATCAAAATGGTGGACAAAATGGCGGCCAGAATCTTGAAATGGCTGTAAGTGAAGTTATGTATGCAGTGGAATCATGATTTCAGGGTCTAAATCAACATTTTCGGGGTCAAGGAATGCAATGGAAGCAAGGTAACATATGTGGCATTGCACGGAAACCAAGATGGCGGACAAAATGGCGGCCAGAATCTTAAAATGGCTGTAAGTGAAGTTATGTATGCAGTGGAATCATAATTTTGGTTTGGGTCCACTATTCCGAGGGTCCACTATTCCGAAGGTCCACTATTCCTAACCCTAAACCTAGCTCTGAACCTAACTATAACCCTAACCCTAACTCACCCCAACCATAACCATAACCCTCAACCTAACCCTAACCCATCCCAACCATAAACTTAATCCTAACCCTCCCGAACCCTAACCATAACCCTAAACTTGATCCTAACCCACCCAACCCCAACCCACCTTAGCCCAACCATAACCCTAACCCACCCCAACCATAACCACCAAGGATAACGAACAAAATATAGCGCGCCTATTCGGAATAGTGGACCTTCGGAATAGTGGACCCTCGGAATAGCGGGCCGTTACCCATAATTTTAGGGTCTAAATCAACATTTTCGGGGTCAAGGAATGCAATGGAAGCAAGGTAACATATGTGGCATTGCACGGAAACCAAGATGGCGGACAAAATGGCGGACAAAATCTAAAAATGGCTATAAGTGAAGACATATATGCAACTAAATCATAATTTCAGGGTCTAAATCAACATTTTCGGGGTCAATGCATGTGATGAAACCAATGTCACATATATAGCACTGCCTGGAAACCAAAATGGCGAACAAAATGGCGGCAAGAATTTCAAAATGGATGTTAGTGAAGTCATGCATGCAATGGGAACTTGATTCAAATTTTTTGCCAGGTCTTTGCAAGATGGTATCTGAGACCTGTGCAGTTGAATTTATCCCCAATGTTTCCTTATTTGACTAGATATGATCATTCAAATTATCGCAATGCCTTCAGCAAGTATTAAACCAAGGAGTGTTGTTCAAAAGACCACTGACAAAATTATAAAGGAAGATTGGCATATCATGCAGTGCCTTATGATATCGTATCAAGCCGACTGTCCCATGGATCTGGAAACACGATTGTGCCATGGACTTTTCTCAAAACCAATTGGATTGGATTCTCTCCGCAAAAGTAACTTGTCCAGTTCGCATTTCTATCTATAGCAGAGGCATAGCATTTATTTATCTAGAATATTTTATGTAGCGCCTCTTCAAGGTAGGCTACTCGGAATCGCTCCCGACTTAACCACAACTGAATAGGACAGTTTTTAGATTCTTAAGGAACAGACTTCAACAGAGTGGAGTGACCCATGGGCTTGCAATAAGCGCTGTGAAAAGGGGTTGGCCATTCCCATTCCAGATTTTAGAACCAGCTACAGAGAATGAAAGGTGATGTCGAATAGCAGACCGCGAGTGAACCAGCTCAGCTTGGTCCGCCAACCGAAGAGTAGATCGACGCTGGACATCCGAGGTTGAAAAACAGAGTTCTTTCAGACATAGTGGGGCTAGTCCATCAAGGCATGCACTACCTAACCAACACACAAACCCTGCAGGCAATCCGCTGCGGTAAAGGGAGCCAATGCAAGACATCCCGCATATTGTACGAGACATGACCAAATATTGTGATATGCCCATAAGTCGTGACGCAGTTCATCCGACCTGTTGCAGACAAATTATTGATGGACAGGCAATGGTTCAAGCGACGGGGAACCTCCAAACGCGAAGACATTTGTTGACCTGACAGGTACAGTGGATACCTGTGTACAGGTAGCCTACTGTTGATCGGCTACAAGAGGGCTAATAATTATTGCCTTCGATAGATATAGTGGACATTGCTTTTAAACAGTGAAATCGTACAGAAAATTATCACCACAACTCTGTCACTGTGTGGTGTCTTGAAATACTCCGTTGTCGGAAAATTGGATGAATGTTCTTGGTATGCTTGAAAGAAAGACTAATCTAGCTTCATTCCTGTCCATTCAGCTTTCAGCAGCCACATTTGGAGATATGGACTAGAGCGGTTGCTGGTGGTTGCGTGAAAAAAGATAACGTGTTGTCCACTGCCGGGTCGTATGTGTTTGCTTTGTATTTAACGGTGTTTTGGTGATGGCAGGAACATCAGCGGAACAGAAGCTCATCCAATTCACGTAACTATGAAGAATTGAATGGCCTTCATGCTACAGCTGGGTGTGATTTGACATATTTAGCAGGAATCAGCTGACAGAATGCATGAATAAACTAGGCCTACTTGAAAGTTCCCACTTACTTTCTACATTTGAAACATTCCCTTATGAGCTCATTACCAAAGTGTAAGTTTGAAAAGGCCTATTTCCTAGATATTGATGTTCAGATATCATCCTCATCTTCATCAGATAGAGTGTGGTGGAAGAAAGTAATCCTTACCAGTGTGCGCCAAAGCCACATTGTAGAGTGTGTCTACAACAAATCATGTGAAGTTGACAAACGTAGCATCAGTCCCTGCTGCTATCGAAGTGCAATCTTGTCATGTGCACTCAGGTGCAATTGCATTGACAGCAACAAGGCCTGAATTGACTCTACGGTACCCTAGGCCTATATCCGTCAAGTCATGAAAAGTTGAAACTATTGATAGGTCAAGTTATGAAAGATTGAAGCATGCATACTGTATATCCATAAAGCCAGCAATAGTTAAACTGCAGTGCAGTCATAGGCTAATAAAAAATTTCACTATAGGTATGACAATTTCACTGCATAGCACTGCATGTGATTTTGTTGGAAGCATCTGACCTGGAAATTACTAGTCCAGACTGAAATCTAGTCTCCATCGCATATGTTCAATACATCCCTCATAACCAGTTGAGGTTTTTGTCCACCATTTTGTTTTTGGTTTTCTGGCAGTGTCACATAATATATTCCGTGTCTTTAATTTCATCACTTTCCTTAATTCCGAAAATTCTCATTTGCATTCTGAATTGATGTATTCATTAGATACAAATATTCACTAACAGCCAATTCAAGAATCTGGCCGCCATTTCGATGTCCAGGCAGTGCTATATATGTGACATTGGTTTCATCACATGCCTTGACCTCGAAAATATTGATTTAGACCCTGAAATTATGATTCCATTGCATACATAACATCACTTATAGCCATTTTAAGATTTTGTCCGCCATTTTGTCTGCCATCTTGGTTTCCGTGCAATGCCACATATGTTACCTTGCTTCTATTGCATTCCTTGACCCCGAAAATGTTGATTTAGACCCTGAAAACATGATTCCACTGCATACATAACATCACCTATAGCCATTTTAAGATTTTGTCCGCCATTTTTTCCGCCATCTTGGTTTCCGTGCAATGCCACATATGTTACCCTGCTTCCATTGCATTCCTTGACCCCGAAAATGTTGATTTAGACCCTGAAATCATGATTCCACTGCATACATAACTTCACTTACAGCCATTTTAAGATTCTGGCCGCCATTTTGTCCGCCATTTTGATTTTCCTGCAGTGCCACATATGTGTATTTGGTTCCATTGTATTCCTTGCACCCTATAATCTTAATTTAGGGTCTAAAATCGTGTTCCTGTCACATACAATACTTTACTTATAGCCATTTGAAGCAACTGACCGCCATTTTGTCCGCCATCTTGTTTTCCCATTGAACGGCCAAAAATCCAGCTTGCTAACAGCGATTTTCGTTTTCAGCAGGGTCAAATTAGTCTAGAAACACCGGTTAGCAAATTGTTACATGATTTGCTTCTAGCAGTGCCATTTTGAGATTCCAAGCCTGGTCTATAGATTCTTTGAGCAAACCGAGGACCGGGCATTGCTACATTTTTTGGGTAGAATGGTAAAAAGTGGAATTTACATATTAAACAAAAAGATTAAATTATCTGCCGCGTTCCAACGAATAAATCATGACAAAAGTGTAAGTACAAATTTATTCTGTATTTTAAGTTGCTATAGTGTAGCGTTGAAATTGCCAGTGCATGAACATTTGTGCATCTGTTGAAAATTTCTGAAGGCCCCAGGCGACCCCTGGCAAATCGTCAGGCGACCCCCGTGGGGGTCGCGACCCACAGGTTGAGAACCGCTGATATATGCACTTCTGGTGGAGTCAGCTAGCTGGCTGTTTATACGGAACAGATCTCGAGCGTAATGGTTTAAAATCAATAATTTATTTAAAAAAATTGTTTGTCTGACTGGAGAGTTTAAAACGTAGGCAATCTATAATAGATTTCCATTTGATGCATAAATTATGCCTTCCGAATAACAAGTAGGGCCTAGGCCTATTCGAACGACATAAACATAATTAAGGAAAACAACAAAACATTTAGGCCTACGTAACAGGCCTAAATGCTATTTTAAGCAGCAACATGACTGCTGTGAAAGAATCTATTCATTGTTAATACTTTTGTGATTTCAGTTGGTGCCATAACAAAATTTCCATCAAACAGCCGCGGAACCTCTGGCCGACGCCCGTAGAACCCATGGCCATGGGTTCGGAACCCCGGTTGAAAATCACTGACGTACCTACGTAGGAAGGGTCTATATAAACAGTGTGGGCTTATAGGGCGACGAAGAAATACGGTGAATGCTATTAGGCCCTATATTAGTATGTCTAGGCCCTATAGGTCATTTAAACATAGCTGAAACAACAGTAGGCTAAAATTAACAAAGTTGTTATTTATATTGCGCTGGAACGGTACCCTGTTAGGCCTAGTCTAAGTTGAAAATATTCACAACGCTTGGTCAAAACCAAATCATTAGGCTAAATGCATTTCTTGTTGCTGTTCAACGGCAATGTGCCATGTATACCAAGAATGACTTGTGTCGCACTCCTCGACCTTTCTCCAGGCTTGCTTCTGTGAAAGTGCAAGCAGTGACGCAGTTATCATTTTATATAAAAGAATATTATGTTCGACTGTCACGCCATTAGGCGTAGATTAAGCGAATTTAAGTCAGGTAGGATTATTGCTTAAATTAGTCAGGGCGCAAATGAACGGACAGCACAGAGAGAGACAGACTATTATTAGGCCTAATTAAGCAACCAAACATGTACAATGTCATAAAGTTATAATTATGTATGGCCACTGAAAAGCATAATACGTAATATGTATACATCATGCAGTCACGATATTCTGTTCGACTTCTGTCGAGAGCCTGATTTCCTTAGCACCTTGGTGATTAAATTTCGCAGTTACCCTCCGATTCTTAATATGATTCACTACTACAGCTTTTAATGACAAGAATGTACTAAAAGCAACTGGAAAAAAGTGGCTCATTATTGACGTGATGCCCACTATTTCATATGTTCTGACCCACTTCAGATTTGTCTTCACTCATCAGTGAAGTAAAGTTACATAATAATACTGCTGCTAGTAACTTCATCTTTCAAAGTTTGTATTTAGAGTCTGTGAGGTCTCCAACAACTGCGGGGACGCCTACAATATTTTTACCAGAGGGGCAAAACACAATAGTAATGGTTATATTTCCTACAAGAGCTTGAAAACTGCAATGGAGAAAATCAAGAACATGTTGGTATTTTTCATAGCGATATCTAAATGTAAAACTTCTGCCTTTCTCTGCACGTATAATAATTAGTGCTTTAGTGCGAAGAAATTTGTAAAAAAAGGTAGTAATTAAAATAGGTGTCAATTTTCCAACGGGGAAGAGTGCCCCCCCTCTTGCCCTATGTGCAGATGCCAACACAAAAACATCTTAACTCATGATAAATTTATTAGCTCACATTGCAAAACAGAAAATTTTCTATTTGAATTAATTTAAAGAACCGATAAAACTTGTATTGCAATCATCCTGAATGTTCACGCATAACTTCTAAATGAAACGACTGCAGGCTGGACTCGAACGGTTAGTGGCCAGTTCCGGTGTCATCTGATTCCTGTCCGACCTGTTCAAGATATTCTTCGTAAGTTATGAACGGACCCATCGTCTTCTCGTCGTAGTATTTCTTCAGCACAAATTTGCGGCCACTGTATCCACACGTGTGGATACCAGGTGGATCCTAAAACATAGGTTAGGAAACTTACCAGTTTCACATTCAGAAGTAAAATAAATGAGCAGCAAACAACAGATCTGGGATCGCACATATCAGATTGTCACAAAAATGACCTACTTATGCCTTCTTCCTCCGTGGCGTAGATAAGGGGGGTTTGGGGGTTAAAATCCCCCATTGGCCAGGGAAAACAGTTTTTTTAAAGGTTATTTATCCACTTAAATAAGAAAAAAACAAAACAATTACTTGTACATGTAGTAACAATTGTTTTTCTTACTTTATTTCCTTTGTTACTTATTCCCTTTTTATTTACTGTAATACTGTTGGGTTGGTGTCAGAAAGGGCATCTGGCCAGGCAAAAAAATCAAAACCCCCATCATAAATTCCTGGCTACGCCATTGTTCTTCCTCATTTTTCATCATGCCATTGCCTTCCCACACCCTTTGCACGTGTCTGCATTATAACATAATTAATATTAAGCCCTACATTAAAATCCTCTATTGATCTCACAATTGAGAGATTACTCCCTCCACCCTCTTTGTGGATATCCTTAACAAACAACTCCTTCTCAATCGTCGAAACTTTGCAGATTTTTAGTCCAACTAAATTCAGCCCAGTACTTATAATAATTTAACACGTTGACCGCTGATTTGCTGTGTTAAATGACTGAATGGGGGACGTGTATACATGTCCCTCGCGGCCAACGTGTTAATGAATGTGGCTAACCAATGTAACTGTCATAGGTAGGCACAGATATAGATAGAGATATATATTATATTTATTTAAAATTTATCATGAACTATTATGAACTGTCAATCTTGAACTATGACAGGACACACTGTATTATAATTGGACAGTATAACATTGTAGGAGGAGTTACTTGTATATATAAATATAGGTGTAGATTGATAATAAAGCAGTTGAACTTGAATCTGTGTGGAGTCAACTCGTGGCCTGTGGCCAACGTAGGGCAGAGAGGCTGACATTTGGTGACAGCGGTGGGATGCGAATGATCCCTGGCCACGCAAACTGAACTGAAGAGACTGTTGGAGTTTTGGAGAGACAGATAACTAGCAACAAGTTATTTTGTCTGAATCGTATACGTGAGACGATCTACGATTATTTTCGGTTGACAGTTGGTTAATGAGTGCAGCAAGGGCTGATCCTAAATAGGTCTGAGTTGCATTCGTTGCCTTCTGTCTGACGCCGATGCTATTTGGAGGAAATCAGTCGAAGCGAAGCTGATCGGTCTTCAAGTCTACAGTGCAGGCAGTGTCTACATCGGACGGTGTCTGTGTGGAGCAATTTAATTCCGGTCGCGAGAGGACGAGGAATAAGCCGTTCAACTGGTTGACGGTGACGATCTGTGACGATCTGCGAAGGTGACGATCTGCGAAGGTGACGATCTGTGAAAGTGACGATCGACCTGTGAAGGTGACGATCTGCGAAGGTGACAGCGACGATCTGAAGGTGACGGCGACGATCTGAAGGTGACGGCGACGATCTGAAGGTGACGGTGACAATCTACGAAGCTGATGGTGATGATCGGAGCGGACGGTGAAACAACCGAAGTCAACTGAACCTGTTGCTGGTTTGGGAGAAGACGACGGCGGAAGAAAAGAACTCTGTTATAGAAGATAAGTTAATTTTCTTGTACACGTGTGAAGTTGTGAACACTTTTGGGTGTGATTTTTGTTTGTTGGTGATTTTGATTGCATAGTGAGTTTCTTTGTGTGGTGATTTTGATTGTGTATTGAGTTTCTTTGTGTGGTGATTTTCTTTGTGTGGTTATTTTGTGCTTGATTTGCATAACAAGATGGAAAGTCTTACGAGTGAAAGACGTGCAGAAATGAACAGTATGTCTACTGAGAGGGTGAGACAAATGTTGAGGGAGTATGGGAAGTCGCAAGATGAGTTGTTTTTGCTTGATCGAGAGGCACTCTGTGATGAATTGGCCAAGGCATGGATTGCAGAAGAAGGAGAAGTACAGGTAGGCGCATATGTTGAATTGGGAGAAGAGAGCAGAATATCAGAAGAGGAAGAATATAGACCAAGAAGGATGAGTACCGGCAGAGAAGAGAGATTGAGAATGGAGGAGATGGCTCTGAGGAGAGAAAAGAGAAGAGAAGAAATGGCTCTGAGAGAAATGGCATTAAGAAGAGAGGAAATGGAGATGAGAAAAGAGGAAATGGCTTTTCAGAAACGGCAATTACAATTGCATATGGAGAATATGGAGAATGTGTGGAAGAAGCAGGAAGAACAGATTGCGGCAGAAAGATCAAAATGGAGAGAGCGTGATGAGGAAAGATTGAAAAGAAAAGAGGAAGAGGAGGAGACGCCTGTTGTCAAAATGAAAAAACTAGGTGATGCTATGAAACATGTATTACCGAAAATGCCTGTGGACTTGGCAGAGATGCCTCTGTATTTCGAGACTGTTGAAAATGCATTTCAAAGTTTTAAAGTTGACAAAGAGTTTTGGGTTAAATTATTGTTACCACTGATGTCGTACAAGGCCCGGGCAGTGTTAAATCGACTGTCTTACCAGGATCATGATGATTATGATCGTGTGAAAGATTACATTCTCAAGGAATTTAAACTGACTCCTATGGAGTACAGAGCCAAATTTATCGAGGCTAAAAAATCGCCTGATGAAACGTTTGTTTTGTTTAACATGAGGTTAAAGAATCTATTTAATTATTATTTACGCAGCAGGGATGTGAAGCAGAGCTTTGAAAAACTGTTTGATTTGATGGTTGCTGATAGGCTAAAAGAGTCTTTGGCTCCTGGCCCGTTGCAGTTTGTTTTGATGAAGGAAGGAACAGACTGTTTAAAAGCTGATGCGATCGCAGATTTGGCAGACCTTCATGTCAATAACAAAATTGGTTATTTGGGTCCATCAAAACCATTTTACAATCAATCAAAAACACCAGAGAATAATTCTTACCAGACTAGGCCTAAGGAGCAAGGTAACAGAGAATGGAAATAAAGAGGTTTTGTGAAGGAAAATGTGTTTTCAAGTAAGTATGTAAGACCTGAAGTGAAGAAAGGTTTCACGGAAAAGAATGAGAGAAAATGTTGGCACTGCGGTGATAGATCGCACACAATAAAAAATTGTTGGAAAAAACAACAGAAAGAAGTCTCAGCCAGGGCATGTGCACTAGACAAAACGGAGATGCCGAGGATCGAGGTGATCAACAGACGTGATAATGACATTGAAGATGTGAGAGAGATAGAAACTGAACCGAAGGTCGTAATGAAATGTGTGACCAAGTCAGAAAAGAATGAAGAGATAAATGTGAGGAACGAAGGAAGGAAAGAAGAGGTTACAAATTACTTTAACAGCAATCCAATTCTTAAAAAATCGACTTTGCAGCATGTAGGCATTGAAATAAAACAGAGTGGAAGTGGAAATAGGAGGATCAAATGTTTAGTTGACTCTGGGACAGAGATTCCAGTGGTATCCAAGGAAATAATCAAAGGTATGCCAGTGGAGGAGATGGGTAATGTAAGTTTGCAATGTGTTGCTGGAAAAGCTATTACCGCAAAGCTGGTTAAACTGGAATTGAGATTGGTGAACGAAGAGATGGACAAAAACGACAAATGTTTAAATATTGGACCTTTTATGCCAATAATTTGTGCAGTGGTTGACGATATGACAGGAAAAGAGAAATGTTTTTGTCACACCCTGAACTTATTGCTGAATTAAAATTGTTGCCACAAATTGAGGTACCTGACACTCAAATGCAAAATTTGAATATGTTGACTCGAGCACAGACTTGGAAACTTAAGCAGACTGGAAGTAAGGGAATAAGTCAAGATACTGACGATGCAGATGAGGCAACAACAGAAGAAATGAATTTGGAAAATTTATTTAGCAACTTGGAAACAGGAAATAAAGAGGCTGAGGAGGTTAATGTTTTGACACCTGAACAGATGAGGAAGGAAGTAAATTTGGTTGAAGAGCCAAACAAATTAGATAAAACTGAAATGGCAGATTTGCACTTGGACCGTTTGTTTGATTTGGAAAAACAGGAAAGTAATGCAGATAACGCGGCATTGGCACAACAGCCGAATAATTTATCAGCGCAACATCAATTACAGCAGACTCTATCTAGGTTTATCCGATTCTATGGTCTTTGCAAATCAACAGCAATCTGATGAATCGTTGCGGAAATGGTTCCTCTTGGCAAAAGCAGGGAATACAGAGTTTTGTTTATGTAATGGCCTGTTATATAAACGAGCAAAGATAACAGGGCAGGTTGTTTTCCAACTGGCTGTACCACAACAGAGACGGCAGAAGATTAAACAATTGGCTCACGAATCGGTGTTCGGCGTGCACTTCGCCGAAGATAAAACCCGAGAGAGGATAAGTTTATCTTTCGTTTGGCCTGGAATTAAAAATGAGATTAAAGAGTGGTGTACATCCTGTCATGAGTGCCAACTAAAAGCCAGAAATGTTGTGTTAGATCGAGTGCCAATTACGGCGATAGCTAGAGATCAATTAGCTTTCAGAACTTTCCAAACGGATAGGCCTATAACTGGACCCATTCAGCCAACGTCCTCACAGGAACTTTGCTATTGTTTATGCATAGTTGACATTTGTATTAGATGACCTACAGTATTCTTACTGAAATGTTTAACAGCAACAGCTGTCTGTATTGCACTTTTGTTAGGGTGTAGCCCACGATTCAATACTCCAGGTCATCCACCGAGTTTAGGAATAGTTGAGAGATGTAGCCAATCTTTGAAGAAAATGATACATGATGTGAATCAGAAAAACACAAGAAAATGGCACATTTTAATACCATTCACTGTCTGGGATTTATGTGAAATGCCTATTGAAATTGAAGTTCAAAGTAAACCTTTGCAGATAGATCATAAGCTTGTAACTATTGCACAACAAACACAATTGCTGAATGTTTTGAATAAACACATTGAATGTTTTTCTGACAAATCTGATTTTTGTACTGTCGTAGAACATGAAGTTAATCTGCGACCTGAGTTTGTGCCAAAAGAGTTTTCTGCATACCGTATACCACTGATGTATCGGCCAGAAATCGAGAGACAGATTTCTGAACTCATCAATATGGACATCATGAATCAATCAAACAGTCCATTCGATGACATGGGATGACCTACGAACATCTCAAGCTTATTGCGTTGTTTTTAATGCCGATAACTAATATAATAAGAAAACATAATCTGACATGGCTAGACTGTTAACGAAAACTCAATTGAAGCATTGTGTGTGTAACGATGTTTGTTCTTAAAATATTTCGTTTGGGTGAACCAGTGAATCTGTATTGTGACAGTAGTCATGCAACAGTAATGACCCAATTAGATCATGAAGGAAAAGAAAGGCCAGTTTCTTTTATTAGCCAAAAATTGACTGCCACTCAACAAAACTGGGCCACAATAGAGAAAGAAGCATATGCCATTGTTTGGGCTCTATCTAAATTGAAGGATATTATTTTGGGCTCACACATTGTCATTTTTACCGATCACAATCCTTTGACTTATTTAAGCACGACTATGTCAAAATCAGCCAAACTGGTTCGCTGGAGCTTAGCGTTGCAAAATTTTGATGTAGAGATTAGATACAAGAAAGGGAAATTGAATATCGTTGCTGATTGTATGTCTAGACTTTAGAGGAGTAATGTAATGTACATATGGATCCAGGGAAACATATGTAGTAGCTAATTAGTGTTTATTTTAATTATTATTGTGTTGATTTGTTATATATTATATTTAAGTTTACAAATTGTTATGATTTGAAAACTTAAAAAAAGGGGATTAGAGGTAATGTCATAGGTAGGCACAGATATAGATAGAGATATATATTATATTTATTTAAAATTTATCATGAACTATTATGAACTGTCAATCTTGAACTATGACAGGACACACTGTATTATAATTGGACAGTATAACATTGTAGGAGGAGTTACTTGTATATATAAATATAGGTGTAGATTGATAATAAAGCAGTTGAACTTGAATCTGTGTGGAGTCAACTCGTGGCCTGTGGCCAACGTAGGGCAGAGAGGCTGACAGTAACCATGAAATCTATGAACTGAATTAAATTAACCTGAATCGTCCTAGATTGATTTCATCAAAATAAGTTTGAGACTGTTCCATTTTGGCAAGGCTGAGTTAGAAGTGACTTCAACTAGCCATCCAGAAGAGGTACCATATAAATTGCAAGTCCTATCCCCCGTTCCATGAGGAACATAGGGAGGCGCTCATAAACACTTTTGAAAAATTACATTATAATCAGACAAAATTTATTAGGTTAGAAAATCTGTACCCAAAGGAAGTTGTCTTAATTTCATACTGCATACATAATTGATACCAAATCAACTTATAGTTATTAGGTCACAACTGAAGCTAATTTTTAACTTACGAGATTAATGTAAACCTTTTTAACTTACAAGATAAATGTAAACCTTTTTAACTTACGAGATTAATATAAATCTTTTTAACTTACGAGATTAATGTTAACCTTTTTAACTTACGAGATTGATGCAAACCTTTAGAACTTACGAGATTAATGTAAACCTTCGGGTGGCCAAGCGGACCTCCACTGTCGCTTGCAACTGCCCTTCGGTTGCAGACAACAACCGGATCTTCACGAATCAGATCAATCGCAAAACGATCATTGACCTGAAAACACACACATGATCATCAATCAATCAATCAATCAATCAATCAATCAATCAAGTCATGAACTCGTACTCTCCATGTTACAAGGCCCAGTTAGCTAAGTTGGTAAGACCGCAATTCGCTTCCCAAAGGTGGCTTATTTAAGAGATTAAAAAATCTTGGGCTGGCATGGTCCGTCCATTGGGACCTAAATGGCGTGGCGTCCATTCAAACAGGTGAGCGGTGGAAAAGGATCTCACCCGATCAAATCATTGAAAAGTGAACAGGGTCGAGGCCATAGACGGCTGCTATATAAAATCCGAGTATATTTACATTTAAAATGAAGAGCTGTTTTATGCCAAACAAATTTTTTCGAGGGCAACAGCCTCTGTTGTCATAAACCCTCGTCAAATCTGGATCCATCCATTTACAAGGTGAGTGCTCTGACCAATTGGCAATCATTTCCCATACTGGTAAACTTATAATGATTAGTCAAAACAATAATCTAGTCTGACTACCAAGAAAGGCAGCAAATGATGTTCTTCAAACTGAAAGGAATACAATCATGCAATATTAAACCTGAAATCTGACTGTGATATTCACAACATCTATCACAACATCTATAAATGTACTTATTGTACCATATCAATGTTCAGACCCGTTAGATTAGTCTAAGGCTCATCCATCACCTCTACAGCCTGTACTCAATGCTGCTGCTAGGCTCATTGCCCGTCTTCCTCGATACTCCCACATTTCTACATTCATGGCTGAACAACTTCACTGGCTTCCACTCTCTGCTCGAATACAATTCAAAGTTCCTATTTTTGGTCCTAAAGTCTCAATTGGGTCTTGCCCCAAAGTATCTTTGTGTGTATACTTCGACCCATCTCTACCACATCGCTGCGTCCTGTTAGGTCCACCAATTGGTTTGACCTCTTTTTTCCCTGCATCAGGACAACCATGGCTCAATCCAGATCATTTGCCTGCATAGGTCCCTCCTTATGGAATGGACTTCCACCATCAGTTCACTCTGCTATCCTCTCTGGTTGTCTTTCCTCATCTTTCTCTCGACTTAAAACCTACCTTTTCTCTCGAGGTTGCACGAACTGGGAGCGCTTCAGAAAGGATTTGCTGTGAGAAGCGCTTTATAAATGGTCAGAAACAATACAAGTCTCCTGTTTATATAGCAAAGTTCCTCTGCAATCAATATAATCTAATCTCAAAATCCACATGGGCAACAACTTCCTTGATAAAAGTATAATTTAGAGATTTGAAAGCAAGTGACAAAAAAAATGCAAGTTCAAAGTCTGACTGTTCTGCTTCAAGACAAAATTACCAGTTTCTTTGGAACCGAGAATCGGACCCGACGGTAATCATCGACGGCGAACTTCTGCAAAATGGCAAAACAAATACAACTACAAAACCCAAAAATTCTCTAGTACCATCAGAACTACAGTACTAGACTACGTTTTGCTATGTACATTTAAATGACAATTGTTTTTCACTCCAATGCCAATTTAGGCAGGAATCTTTTCCTCAATCCCACTTCTATTTAAGTAATATTATGTTCATCAATCTGACTTCTATACAGCGTGAATTGTTTTTGTCAATCCAACCTTATGTGACCAGCACTAAAACCCATGCAATGGCGAATAATTTATAACGGTAAAGCGACAGATTACACAAACTACAACTGCATATACAATGAAGTAAGTTTTTTCACTTGTATAAAGCACCAATGTAATCAAATGGATGGCAAACTGAAACATTATGATTAGCAGAGTTACTGCTGCATCACTTAACACATCTCGTATACCATCAGTTTCTGTTGACTACATCTTCTACCCAACCACATGCAATTCAGAGCTTTTGTAATAAAATTGAGAAGACTAGAATAGCCCTATTATATTTCTTCGGACTATTGTATTACATTAAGCGTTACTCAAGATCATTCCGATTCATTCCTATAATGCGGTGCGATCAGTTACGTGGTTAGGAAGTGCAAATGTGGTTTTTCGAATGCATTTGGCCAATTCCCATAATGGAACAGCCGGTTTTTTAAACTGTCCTCCAAACAGCACAACCGTCCATCCCGATGACCGTACGGTTATCTCATCTTAGCAACTAGTAAAAACAGTTGAAACCTGGCCAGTATGAGTAGCACGATCCTCGGTAGACTGAAGTGAAGTGCTGGTCGTATTGCATCTGACGAATGACAATCGCCATTTGTTTATAAAAGAACGAAAACTAAGCGCCGACCTTGCACAGGGTAAGGCCGCCATCTTTCTCAAAAGTCCTAAACAACCAAGGAGTACATATTCCGTCAGAGGGTTCTTGCTCTCTGTTATAGAATATCTATGTTATCAGCATAGTAAAGTATTTTATTTATTTATTTATTTTTTTCCTCAACCAAAAGTAGGCCCAACAGAGATCATTATTAGGCCTATTGAGTGAATTTTAGCCTATAATGTGATGCTAGATCACCAAAGTGGTGTTTTGCATCTGGTTATATAAAGGCATAAAGTTACCTACTTACTTACACAATTTTAACACAAACTATAGGTACGTCTATAATTTATAGGGGGAGGGGGTCCGTAGCTCAGAGCGCTGGTCGATAAACTGAGTATAGGCCTATTTTATAGTCATTATATTTCAAAGACATAAAGAACACTTAATTAGAGTCAATAACTAAATTTGAGTTGCCTTGCTCTGAACATTTCTTAGAAAACTTAAAAAAATTAGAGCCACTTTAAATTTCGATTAGCCTACGGCATATATTTTTTCAATTTAATGCATTTTTTAATAATGGAGACAGATTGGTTTTAACCCTCCCCCCTTCCGACAGACCTATAGCCTAGTCTATGCCATTGCCGGTGACACGAAACGGAGTATCCCCCTGAAAGCTATCCGGGGGATGAATCAATCTATCCCCCCGATGGAATTAACCGGTCTATACTATCCGGGGGGATAAACCATTCGCGATCTATCCCCTTTTTGGAGAAATGCGCATAATAAATTTTTTATGCTATAATCAAAATTTAAAGTGACTCTAATTGTTTTACGTGTCCTAAGCAATGCTCAGATAATGGCAACTCGAAATTTATTTAGTGACTCTGAGTGTTCTTAAGTGTTTTAAATGTTTTAAGTGCTCTAAAAACAGGGCAAAACAAATTATCTAGTAGGAATAAACATACCTGTTAGTGTCATTGTTCAAAACAAAGCAGATGAAAATTAATTTGCCAAAAAAATACACGCGGAATCGGTTTTTTCGACTTTTTTAAATTTGGGGGATATAATTAATACGGGGGATAGGCCTACTCTATTTCGTGACACCGGTATATTCCTTTCGGGGAGATAGATTAATTCATCCCCCGGAAAGCTTTTAAGGAGGGCAGAATATCCGGTGACATCGGCTCCTATACCTTGTCGACCCGCATTAAAAGGGACAGCATCCATAGGCGGAGACTCAATTGACCTGGCTTTAGGGGCGAGCGCGGGGCGAACGACGCGGAACGAGGGACCAATTAATTAAAGGCCTCGAGCTCCGAAGCGCGAAGCGCCGAGCATTGGCTTTTTAAAAATTTCCACACTGTAATTTTATGCCGTAATTTTAGCGGAATTGCACCTCAATACATTGCTGATAATCGTGGTTTAAGACTTTGAAAGTGTCTCTATATTTCCATTAATAATTTTTTTATTTCCGCACTCTGGTGGCAACATTTTAAGCTGTCATATCGACGAGATTTCTCAGTAGGCCTAATTAATTGCTGAAAGATCTAGTTCAATACTATTATGTACCTCTCATTGCCAGTGGTGGCGGATCCAGAACGTTTCGAAGGGGGGACCAAAATTTTCGGTCTTGTTGGTGGAACAGGGGGAAAAAATTTTCCGGGAAAAAGTTGATGACCTTTTTTTAGCCATCGACCAATTTTCCGGGAAAAAGATACCAACATATCCGCCAAAAAAGGAGATGCCATTTCCGAACGGGGGGGGGGGGGGCACGTCCCGTACGATTTTCTAATAGGGGGGGCCAGATGTCCTGTTTTTCTCTCCCACTACGTTTTTGAAACCAAATGGGGGCCACGTTCCACGCAATTTTTAAATGGGGAGGCCATGGCCGGATTGCCCCCCTCTGGATCCGCCCCTGCTCATTGCTTAATTTTTTGGATCCGCCCCTGGTACGTGTAGAGGCTATAGGCTCATCTTTGACAATACGGTCGCTAAATAAAATCCGAGTAAATTTACATCTAATTTTCGTTTGTGTAATTAATTTCGTTTTCATAACTATCAATGGTTGAAACCTGATCTGCTTCAAACTCCACCAGAGCCTCCTTCTCGATCGTTGGTGGACTGATAGGCCTACATCAGGATGATGACCTGAATATGAGTTCGATCGGTTTGTTGCGCCATCGTTTGATACATTCTGCATCATACGTGCAGCGGCGCTATAGAAGTTACTAACAGCCATTTTTTGTAATTGAAAATGTTTGCAATAATTATGCAGAATCGTTTAGGCTACTGGGAGCAAAAAAATAAGCGATGGACTCTATATGGACAGAAGGAGGAATCAAGTATCTCGATCGAACTGACGGATGATGTCAAGCCATGCAGACTTATCCACCAGACTCTACATCAAGAAGAAGGGAGAAAAACATTCGATCCGGGTGGTGGTGGGGGGGGGGGGGGGGTGAAGGAGGCTGCTTGCAGGAAGATGGAAGGTTTCGCTGATGGAGTCATCCCTCTATCGGAATTTATTGATGACCGAAGCCGCAGAGGCGGGGGCGGAAGGACGCGAAGAAAAGAGGATAAAGAGAGAAGGAGGGTGGGTGGGGTGTGGAAGAAGATGAACTGCTCTCAGTAGGATATGTACTTACAAAGGAGGAAGGAAAGAAAGAAGTATAGAGCGCAGGAAGAAAGGGGTTTGCAGAGTCAAAGAGAAGGAAAGAGACCGAATTGGCAGATGGGTATAGCCGAACAAACAGCCAGACAGCCAGACAGACAGGCACACAGACCAGACAGACAGAGGAACGGAACGCAAATAAATCACAGACAAATGAAATGGAGGAGATACTGAAAAAAGTGATTCTGTAGACTGACAATAAATTAATTGACGAAACAGAATAGTGGACCTAGAGGCTAGAGAGAGTCAGAGACGTAGGTAAACACACGGACAGAGAGACAGAAAAAACGCAGTGTGCCAGTAGCGATTCTGATGTGTTATTCTAACTCCTGCAGCACCATTGTATTTTGTTCAAGGTCATGACTCATGAGGTCACAGCCCAGATCTTGAGCGTCTGTTAATGTGAATAATAGCCTATACTCGTAGGCCTAAATCGTAATTAAGTTACCTATAATTAGTCTCCGTAATGAGGTTCTTTGTCTTTCTTTGCCCCTTTTCCGCAAGCGTTTGAAAACCATTCCTTGATTGTGGTTTGGTGTCAGGTCGGGAGCGCATCTGAGGAGTTCAATTACAATTACATTGTGCGGAAGCCACTGCATCATTCATGTATGGATACCTGATGCAGCATAGTTGTAATCGTAGCCCTAGGCTATATATGCAATATGTAGGCCTACATTGCATACTGTGGACTTCTTTAGCACTTTATGCGGTATAGTCACCGAAACATAGGCCGTACGCGGGTGGGGAGCCAAAAACAAAATTGGCGAGGCATGATTATAGGATGGGCAATTGGGCATAAAAAATGCAGATAGACTTAGGCCTAAGGCAGATAAGCCTAATAATCTTTACGTGCATACTCAATAGGCCTATATATATATATATATATATATATACATACATATATATATATATAATTTATTAATTTCTCGCATTTGCCGTAGTACGTGCCACTTCAGGCTTCTACTCAGTAGCGCTTCCTAATACCGTGCGGGCTGCGGGCACTGCATATGAGTCTAATGCCGAAGGGCACGAGCAGTACTATATTAATTGCAACTTCATTTCTTATAGTGCCAGCGAATAAGCTGGTCTCTCTGACGCGGCTTTTGTTGGCGCTGAATCGCTGGCAAATTCCCAGATTTACAAAATGCATTGCATTACAATTTATTAGCATACATGTATTGTATATGTTGTAGACCGCACACACTGACACACATGCAGGCCTACATGTATATTCGTGGCACATTCATATGCGTGGTCGGCAACATCGTCCATTTGAAGGGCATATTGTCCATGTGTGGGTTGTCCGTTTGTATCCAACGTAAGTCTTTCATGTGACCTTCATTCGTCTCCATACTTCTGTACATCCGATTGTTGGTCGGTTCGTTCGTGCCTGCATACGCATGCATGCAATCCGTTCGGTCATCCATTGCGAAATGAACCCAATGGAATTAGTCGACGCTGGCGGTTCTCGCCTCAACGGCGACCATGCACAGTCGAAAGTGGCGAGAAGCATTGAAGAGGGAAAGGGATAATAAGAAGGAAGAGGAGAAAAGTCCGAATCAGACGAAGCATTCGTACGCAGAGGAGTATTGGATGGAGCGAATGGGATGATGGGAATGATGGGGAAAGGCTGGGCAGAGGTGAAAGGAGGA
The DNA here is from genome assembly GCA_949752735.1 of Lumbricus terrestris. Taxonomy (NCBI): domain Eukaryota; kingdom Metazoa; phylum Annelida; class Clitellata; order Crassiclitellata; family Lumbricidae; genus Lumbricus; species Lumbricus terrestris. Next base: position 20,378,183 of record OX457036.1, read on the forward strand.
ATAGGAAAAGGAAGACGAGAGAAGAATCAGAACGACAAAGAAGAAGAAGCGACCGAAGTAGGAAGAAGAGGACTAAAATAAGAATTAAAGAGGTTGGGGTGAAGAACAAAAGGCGAAAGGGAGGATGGAGGAGTAGAAAAAGACGAAGAATGGAAGCGGGAGAAGGAGGGAGACCGATGAGCTAGAAGCCAAGAAGAAGACAAATGAGAAAACGAGGAAGTGGAGCAAGATGAGGAGATGGAAAAGGATGGAGGGAAAGATGGAATGTGTCCGGGAGCTTAGACGAGGTTTTGGCTTCATAGAACGGCGCGAGTTGATTGATTTAGTCGATCTTCTCCTCTATTTCCTTCTCATTTTCACTTTCCCTCTATCCTGCTCCCATCCCGTCTTGTCAATATGTCCTCCCCTCTCTGCTTCTTTTCCCTACCGCTCTGCCATTCACTTGCTTCCCTATAGCCTATCGGACCTATGTTTCTGTTTGACTTTCCTTTTACGTGTCCTTCCATCACATCCTTTGACCACAGTTCCGGTTTAAGCCGGAGCCCTAGATCCCACCAACAGAGCCAGGCATCCAGCAAAGTCTCCGGTCACATATCGTATCAATGACGTAGCCTATCATATCTGACTCCTCCTATGCATACAGCGGATCATGCAGTCAAAACTTAATCTCTGCCCAGGGCTGTTTTTAAGGAATTTTTAGAACTGCACATCCTCTTGTCTCCTTTCTCGTCCTCCATGGTAAATTACTCCCAATCTGAGGGAAAAGGCCTACTTTTTACTAGTTTTAACTGCACGGAACTTGACGAAAGTGCTTCTACAACTGCACGTATCCATTTAGAACTGCACATTTTGTGTAGAACTGCACGTTAAAAAAGCCCTGTCTCTGCCTGCAGCCATCCACTTCCTTCTCTATAAATGCATAAATTATACCAGCAACACCATAACAATACCACATAACTCAATATAGGCCAAACAAAGTTTTACATCCTAATACAACATAGCGTATTAAGCGTAAGGTAGCGTAACATTTCACACATTTAACATAATTATTATACGCAACGTGACGCAACGTAACATGACCCAATCAATATAGGCCTAAAATAATACACCGTGGTTCAATAAAAAGTAAGGCAACTGTTTTTCTTATATCTATAATGCCTGATGATTAAATCTTAATAAAATTTTCCAAATAGGCTATTTAGAGAATTTGACCATGAATAGGATTCCCAAAAATCACATCATAAGTTTGAACGGATATGGATATTTCAACTTCATCTCCCGAAATTTCAGTCTTCAGCAAGTCTGTTATGGTGTTTGTTGCAGTTTCGATGCAGATAGTTCCCAATTTTGGTCTTCTGTGATCCAGGAGTAAAAATTAATGGAGTAGGCCTATATTATCGCAACGTTCTACTGTCACAACATCTTCCACCTGTTATCAGAAATCTTTAGCCCCAGAAGGCTATTTTCTTTTTTACAGAACAGTGCCAGCCCACAGAGCCAGATAAACCATGGAAATGCTAGCAAGAGAGACAACAAGCTTCATTTATTCCACATTATGGCCTCCGAAGAGTCCAGTCCTGTCGTCTATAACATCGTCATTATGTAAGTAATCAAAGAATAGCTACTTAAAGTATCTTCACAAAAATATTAGACTTTTTCATGCTTGAAGTAGGGGAGACCGGGGTCGAAAGTAACACGGGTTGAATGTAACAAGCATCATTGCGGCAAAACTGAAGGGCGGGGGACCAACGTGTACCGATCAAAACGTAGATAAAGTCGAAAAACTAACGTGTACAAAATTTCGGCGCTGAATTATTGAGAATAAATTTTTTATAGATCACAGAATTTTTTTTGCACAAAAGTGAGTTTCATACTTTTTCATTATTTTTCTCATGGCCCGCGGTATTCACTTTTTACATTTTCACTGATTGCCATATGTAGAAGAGTATTCGTTCAGGCAGCGTTTATGTGAGCGATATAAGCGAAAGTTGGTGTTTTCCAAAGATATTAAATAAAAACTAGTCGCATGTGATAACGGGGATGGATGTAACACATCTGGCGGGGTTGGATGTACCATGTTACGACCTGCCCCAATGTAGGTTACTATAGAGGCCCAATGGGTTTTTAAGCCGGATTTCAACTTATAATACTAGATAAGACAGCCTAGTTCTTATTGGTAAAAATGGTAAGCATATGATTGTAGATTTATGAATAATAAAAAATTGTAGGCCTTCTAATTATTGCAGTGTAGAGTTGTTCCTAAAAGAATGAGGAACTACAAACGTAAACGAACGAAGGACATAGAAACAATACAAGAGAGAGCAAACAGTTATTGCTGGAATAAGTCCTGTCGCTCTGTTGCAGTGGAATTGAAAATCTGTCATATCAAACTATTAGGCTTATTGGTCCCTACTGGCTTATAAAGAAGCAGTCACGAAATGCCGGTAGCTACAGATGATGTTGAATCGAATGTAGCACACGGCAGAAATAGAAAGGTTCTTCGGCTGACGAAGGAGTTATTCTAATGGAGCATAGTCCATTTACATTGGTTTTTCACTCAGAGAAGGGAGAAAACTAGCATTTCCTGTCGACCTTCACTACGACCAGTAACGTCGAAGACGTTCAGATTGCCAGGAGATCTGCGGAAGACCTTGCCTCCCAGGCTATACTGTGTGTGCAGGGTTTGGTAAAGGCGGAGAAAGGTGGTTTAGGTGCACTGCATGTGGCTATTGGGAACATACAGCATGCACTGATGCAGATCGTCCGGGGTTACATGTTTGCGATCACTGCAAGTGACATAGCTATCCAAGACGCACCTATATGGGCCAAAACCATACACTAATCGCGACAGTAGGCCTAGCTCTGGCCTCACTCGAACATTGAAACAATATCTAAAAGTATTCAATTTATTACTATCCCAATCAGTGTTACATCTTACCCCGGTTAGTGTTACATCTTACCCCGATACCGGGGTCAAAAGTAACACTCAGAGGGACTCACTCTTTTTATGATGTCGGCTGTATTTGATGCGCAAGCCACTTGATACTTTGTCATTATATAGCTAAGATGTTAGGCTATCGTTTGATGCAAGAATATTGCAATTATATTTATTACAAATGCCAAAAAACATGCAAAATTCGAAATTTGTTACATTCATCCCCGGTCTCCCCTACTTTGTTACACAACCCAAAAGAAAATTGCTAGTAAACTGACATTTCGGCAGATGAAGTTGAAAGATTCATATCTTTCTATCCGTTCAAATTTATTACATGATATTTTGGAATCATATTCTTGGTTCAATTCTCTAAATATTGAGAAAAATTTAGAATGATTAATAATCAGGCATTGTAGATATATAAAAAAGTTTGGCTTACTTTTTTATCCATGGTGTATAACAAAAGGCAAAAGGGTTTTTAAATAGTTTATGACAACCGAAAAGTACAGGGAAATATCAAGTTAATTTTTCTAGTATTAATTTTTCTCAATAGCTTCGACAGTGTTCACTGCGACAATAAAACCATCATCAGAGCGATTCCACAAGTGTGCAATCAAGTTCTCACAATGGAATGCTACACCATAAAATTGCAACTCGGTCCTATTGTCACATTATAAGCCTAAGACCACATGTTTATAGAGAATTCCATCCATCCATCCATCCATCCATCCATCCATCCCATCCCATCATTCACAGATTATAGTAGTAGGCTACGCCAATAGTGGATTGGTCTTTGTTCAAAAACAAAATTAATAGGACGGATTTGACAACAAGTTTGGCGAATTCTCATGTTGAACTATTTAATGCGAAGAAAACGGACTACTCCTGTGTTCATTTTTACCGCATAATCACTATTGTGACTCATTGCTTAGGCTACACTACAAAGTCAATGTAAGCTCCCAGCAAAAATCACCAGCACACAGTAACACACATTAATTGTAGGAGCTTATAAATTGAAGATAGAACAATAATTTTTCTAGCGATTGCTTGATATTCAACAACGTCAATCAAAACCATTTTTGAATTAAGTAAGTTTTCAATCATGAATCAATGCCAAGAAATTTAAGGCATACCGGTACACAGGTATAACTTGATCCATAAACACAGGAAACGTTGAACAATGAACACAAACCAACACAAAAATCAACAAAAGATTGTCACGTTGGACAAGAGGCTACCAAAAACATGGCGGTAGCTACCGGGTATATAGCGATTTTCAACAACATAGTTGTTTAAAATTAACAAACTGAAACTAGGAGCTTTTAAAGTAATCCTTTTTTCTCTATTTTTGTAGAGCCACGTAATTTGTGCTTCGCAAACATGCAGTTAAAGAAATATGTCTTAATATGTCTTTCTGCAGATAATCATAGGAGTGATTACAAGAATAATGTATCAACTCTTTCCCAATTTCAAAAATCTCATCACATTTCACAAACATAGCCCTGTTTCTAAATGAAGTGATCTAAATACCAAATGGCCTCCAAAATGCTGCATTACGTCTTTACTTGACTCCAAGGTCTAACTAGGTGAAAGATTTTCCATAATTTCTCTTGTTAGCAAAATTTTTTAAACAGAGTCACTGTGCATATGCATATGCTGAAATTCTTAACCTGACACTTTGATATAACTCCCTTTCACATAATATTTCTCCATGATGGGTTTTAAAATTATAAAAAAGTTCGACTCCACGGGTTTCAAAATTATAATAAAGTTCGACTCCACGGGTTTTAAAATTATAATAAAGTTCGACTCCACGTGTAAATGCTTTGTCGTATAATTCAAACTTCGACTCTATGGGTAAATGTTTTGTTACATAATTCACACTAGCATAGCTCTCCCCCAATGTATGTTCTCAAATGGTTGAAATGGATTCTTAGATTAGCTCCTCATAGGCTACTCTGTGACATATGTTGTTGTCGTATTGTTTTTCTCCTGCATGGGCTTTTTCTATGCGCTTCAGTGCACTCTCTAATGTAAAGGGTTGTCACATGAGCGGCTCATATGAGTTGTCACTCATATGGTTTCTTCCAGTGTGGGTTTTTACATGGTAATTCAAATGAGTCTTCGATGCAAACTGTTTCTTACATAAATGGCACATGTATGGTTTTTCTCCATTGTGGGCTCTCAAATGGTATTTCATAGTACCTGAACGTGTAAAAACTTTCTGACATAAATGACACATGCATGGTTTTTCTCCATTGTGGACTCTTATATGGCGTTTCATAGCACTTGAATTAGAGAAAACTTTCTTACATAAATGACACATGTATGGCTTTTCTCCAGTGTGGACTCTTACATGGACTTTCAGAGTGCTTGAATGTGCAAAAACTTTCTGACATACATGACATATATACGGTTTTACACCTGTGTGCATTCGTATGTGGAAATTCAGGTAGCTCTTCCTTGCAAATGCTTTGTTACACAAATTGCAATTGTATGGCTTTATTCCATTGTGGCCCATTACGTGGTTCTTCAAATTAGTCATTTGTGCAAACGCCCTGTGACAGATTTTGCACGTAAATGGTTTTTCTCCGGTGTGGGTTCGTATATGGTAATATAGTTGATCCTTCCTTGCAAATACTCTATGACATAAATTGCACATGTATGGTTTTTCTCCTGTGTGGGTTCTTATGTGGGAATCCAACTGACTCTTTTTGGCAAATGATTTATGACATAAATTGCAGTTGTAGGATTTTTCTCCAGTGTGGGTTCTTAGGTGGAAATCCAATTGCCTCTTGTTTGAAAATGCTTTATCACAAAAATTGCACTTGTATGGCTTTTCTCCTGTGTGGGTTTTTATGTGTGAATTCAGTTGATTCTTCACTGCAAATGCTTTATGACATAAATTGCAGTTGTATGGTTTTTCTCCGGTGTGGGTTCTTACGTGGGAATCCAAATGACTCTTCTGTGCAAATGCCTTATGACATAAATTGCAGATGTATGGTTTTTCTCCTGTGTGGGTTCTTACGTGGGAATCCAATTGACACTTTTTTGCAAATGCTTTTTGACATAACATGCAGATGTTTCGTTTTTCTCCTGTGTGTGTTCTTATATGGGAATCAAGGTCGCTTTTCCATGCATATGCTTTGTCACATAAATTGCAGTTGTATGGTTTTTCTCTGGTGTGGGTTCTTACGTGGGAATCCAAATGACTCTTCTGTGCAAATGCCTTATGACATAAATTGCAGATGTATGGTTTTTCTCCTGTGTGGGTTCTTACGTGGGAATCCAAATGACTCTTTTTTGTAAATGCTTTTTGACATAACATGCAGATGTTTCGTTTTTCTCCTGTGTGTGTTCTTATATGGGAGTCAAGGTCGTTTTTCCATGCAAATGCTTTATCACATAAATCGCAGTTGTATGGTTTCTCTCCTGTGTGGGTTCTTAGGTGGGAATTCAATTGACTCTTCTTTGCAAATGCTTTATGACATATATTGCAGTTGTATGGTTTTTCTCCTGTGTGGGTTCTTTTGTGAGAATTAAGGTCGCACTTCCTTGTAAATGCTTTGTCACATAAATTGCAATTGTATGGTTTCTCTCCTGTGTGGGTTCTTTTGTGAGAATTAAGGTCGCTCTTCCATGCAAATGATTTGATACATAAATTGCAGTTGTATGGTTTCTCTCCTGTGTGGGTTCTTTTGTGAGAATTAAGGTCGCACTTCCTTGTAAATGCTTTGTCACATAAATTGCAGTTGTATGGTTTCTCCCCTGTGTGGGTTCTTTTATGAGAATCAAGGTCGCTCTTCCTTGCAAAAGCTTTGTCACATAAATTGCACTTGTATTGTTTTTCTACTGTGTGTGTTCTTATGTGGGAATCAAACTGACTCTTGTTTGCGAATGCTTCATCACATAAATTGCATTTGTATGGTTTTTCTCCAGTGTGGTTTCTTATGTGTGAATCCAGTTGATTCTTCCCTGCATATGCTTTATGACATAAATTGCACATATACGGTTTTTCTGATGTGTGGATCATTACCTTGGTACGTGGTTTTACAAAGTAATAATTTATATAAATGCACAGCCACAGATTTTGAACTTTTTCTCAAGTGTGGTTCTTATGTGGGAATCCAGTAGGCTATATTTTACAGATTGTTTATGACTTAAATTGCACCTGTATTTTTTTCAGTGTCAGTTATTATTTGGGAATGCAGTTGATTTTTCATTGTTTTGTAATAGAAAGTGAACTTGCATTGTTTTCTCTAGTGCCTGTTATTAAGTGCAGTGTAGATAATGCTCCGTGCAAACGTTTTGAAGTAAATCCACATATGTAGGGTCCTTCTTTTTGGCTCTTTGCTTGCACCTTCCCTTAAATGTTACATTAGACAACTGGTCTTTCCTTGAAGTCACTTTTGTGCCATATTTGGAGTTGTAATGCGTGGATATAGTTTTTTTAAATTTTACTTTGCCACATTTGTGCACAAAATGTAAATGAAGCAAGTTATAACAGACTTTGTGAACATCCAGAAATGCCTAAAAAAACATAAATTCTCCTGATTATTGTCAGGAAGAGAGAGAGACAGAGAAAGAGAGATAGGGAGAGGGACGGAGGGAGGGACGGAGGGAAGGTGGGAGGGAGGGAATTTCATATCAATCTGGCTAAACAGCTGCCTCTCAGGATGGCTAAAGGAGAAAACATTATTGTCTTTGTCATAAGAAGTGAAGAGACTATGTATGGCAGGTAATCTAAGGGTGTGAGCTCACTTTGGTAGAACTGCTTGTGAGAGATCATTTTGGTATATGGTACTATAGGTATATAGTACTCATAATCACAATCCGTACTTAGATGTGATCTAGCAAAAAAGCATTAGAGTTAATTGGAAAACCAACCTTCCTTATACGAAACTATCAAGCATAAGAAATAGCATCAGTCCACAAATGGATGAACTAGATCCCAACATTTGCACAGAGAGAAGGGTGAAATATTCATTCCAAACTAGAAACTGGGACAGAATTTTAAAAAATTTATCAATTCAACTCATACTTTGGCAAGGATCCTTTTCATTAATCCAGCTTCCAATTATGCAAGAATTCGTTTCATCAAACAAAAATTTCTTCAACTTAAATAACAATCATTTGTCATCAATCCAACTCCAATTTAAGCCAGAATCTTTTCATCAGGGCCACTTCTATTTAAGCAATAACAGTAATCATCAATCCGACTAATAGAGAATTCTTCTAGTCAAACCTAACTTATATTTGACCATCGCTAAAACCCCTCAAATGACGATCAATTTATAGAAGAATAAATTGATAGATTGCCTGCCCAAGCATATAAGATCAAATTATTTAAATCCAGAAGAAAAGTCTCTGGAGCCTCTTAAAACCTTTTATAGGGTTACTGTAGGACATTCTCATAATCAAACACTAAAATACTCAAACCATCCAAGCAATACTTATAATGGATTTCAAAGTACTATAGCAATCTTGGACAGTTTGTCAATAATTTTGTCAACTGAAAGCATAAAGCTGGTCTACAGTGATACGGTCCGAGTCAATAGTCCAAAGGTTCGACTGTCCGAAAGTTGTAGTAAATGTACTTAGTTTGATGGATGAAAATAATTCCTGCTTGATATATAAGCACACTGTGATATAAGCTTGATTAATTAAAATAATTCTTGCATAATTAGATGTTTTCCAAATGCGTCACTAAATTTAATGTTGACCCTAAATGACCATTACAACGAATAATCTGAACATAACAGACCCTGATGACGCTTTCCTGGATTAATGTCAAGAATATTGGCTTAAAATGAAGCTAGATTGACGAAAATACTCCTTGTTAAAAGGGAAGTGGGATTGATGAAAAGTGTAAGTAGAATTTTAATTCGTGAGACGATTTTATATCGGAGTAATGAGTCTTAATGACGGCCGGAGTATAATCTTCGAACAATCGAATTCCCGCTCTACCGACTGGTCATACAGTGACACGTACAGTCCCATGCACTCAGATATTTCTTTCTTCAAGATGTGCAAAGCAGGTCCATTTTATATTAATCTTTTCATTAATGTTAGTCTGATCTATTTCAGCCTTCACCATTTTCAATTTCACCAACTTTTCTTTTACCATGGGCTGCAATGCTAATTCTGATACCTTTATCGCTCAAAACTGACGAGCATTATGGTTATGTCAGGAATCCAGAAAATTATGTCATTGCCAAACCCTTTCCACTCACCAATTGGTCCTTCCATCTTCCTCCATCTTTTTGAAGATAAACGGCACAAATACGTTAGTAAACTTCTATTCTGGAATCAGTTGTTGAACCTGTTGAATTAAATCGTGTATGAGCCACATTCCTCAATACGCATAAAGTAAGTAAGTAAGTATATACTTTATTGACCCGCCTGCAAACGCATGAATGTGGCTATAACAACATAGTGCTTAACAATAAAAAAATATAAATAAATTATGGTGCGAATGAAATTTGTTAAGCTTAACGTTGAATTAGTGACTGAAGACAATACAATACAACCTGAGAGACATGTTTAAGTTAGAAATACTACGCAAGTATGATGTAAGAAATACGTATTCTGACAGTCATCATGTACGCAAGTAAGTTACAACAAAATGGCGTTCAATAAAGAGAAACAATTTCAATTAGAAATAGGATATTCTATACCTCCAGTGTTCGACCATCTGCCTTCCCTAAACACTATAATGAAATGAAATAATTTCATGCGATAATTTTATTTTAAATTTAACCTTTATAAGCTTACCTAATTAGAGCATGACTACTTGCGAGCGAGATATAATTAAGTACACGGTCCTTTAAAGTCTAAAGTGCCCATCGCTTAAGTTATGTTTGGGGGTTCCAAGACAATTGGTCTACCGACAACTCGTCTACCGACAACTCGTCTACGGACAATTGGTCTAACGACAACTGGTCTACAGACGAATAGTATTGATGAAATAGAAGCTGGAATCATGATTTTTTTAAAACTTTAATGGAAACTGGATTGATGATTTTATTCATGTATTTCGGCATGCATGCTTATACTTCAGATCTAAAAATACCTTCATCCAGTTTCTATTTCTCACCCGTTATTTTCGTCAATCCAGCTTCTATTTCAGATATAAAAAAAACCCTCATCCAGCTTCCATTACTTAAGCGTTTTTTCGTCAATCCAGCTTCTATTTCAGATCAAGAAATACTTTCATCAGTTTTTATTTCTCATACGTTATTTTCGTCAATCCAGCTTCTATTTCACCTGTAAAAGAGCCATCATCCAGATTCCATTTCTCTTGCGTTTTTTCATCAATCCAGTGGTGTAGTGGGGCGGGGACGCGGGGGGGACGCCGTCCCCCCACTTTTTTGCAAAATTCTTGCAAGATTGCACTTTTTGCTACAGTTTCTACTTCAATTTCCATGGCGTCCCCCCACTTCAATTTCCAGGCGTCCCCCCACTTCATTTTTTAGGACTACACCACTGCATCAATCCAACCTCCATTTCACCTGTAAAACTTTCATCCAGCTTCCATTTCTCAAGCGCTGGATCAGTTGTTTGTAGACCAGTTGCCGTAGACGAATTGTTCAGAGACCACTTAATTGTCGGTAGAGCCACGACCGTCTGATTCAGACTCAGGTAGAGCGCATCGTATAACACATTGGCTTGAAGAGCGAGGAACCAAGATCGCACCACGTGACCCCTTGGCGTGGAGCGCTGTGTAGGCTGCTATTAGCGCTGTGTACTGCAGGCTGTCTGTTCGGTTAGCATTTAAGATTTGGTCTATCACTCTATCATCTATGTCTTCTCCCAGTTGCTTTCGGTTTTGAGTCGTGAACGGAAAGCAGCAGAGGAGAGTGCAAGCGGAGGAGAGGTTGAATTAGGAGGGCAGATTGGAGATAGGAGATAGGTAGATAATAATCTTTATATACGCGCATACTCAATTTATGGTGTATGGGTGCCCTGCAATTCGATTCTTACCCATGGGCGTCCGCAGGAATTTTTCTAGGGGGGCGCAAATTTTTAAACAAATTTTTAAATAAGTGTCACATGGTCTAAATTGGTTGCCATTTAGGTTTTTATACATATGTGTGTGTATAATATAGTACGTGTGACTATTCGCGTTTCACCGGCTGGACCTGCTATCTCGCAGTGATCGCCTGAAACAATACTTGTTAAGAGCCGCTGTCAGAGAGACACGATACCAATTACTTGGAAATTATATAGGTGGCGCGGCTGTATGCATTTGATGTATCGGGGTCACAGTATGAATTTCTATATTAGCACGAGAATTTCTATATTAGGCCTACCACGAGAATCCCAAAAAAAGACAAATGGGTCCAACTTTCGCTGCAAGCTATTAAGACGCTTGTTCACCCCCTGATCTGCTCTAGGGTTGACTTTGGGAACTCCGCATACGCCGGTCTTTCTTCACTCAAGCAACCTCTAGAAACTTCAGTCAATTCTAAATGATGCTGCTCGCCTAATTGCTGGTCTTCCCAAGTTTTCTCACATTTCTGTCTTTATTCGGGACACCCTACATTGCCTTCCTGTATCGCAATGCATAGAGTTCAAGATTCTGACTCTTATGCGCAATTTTCTTCTTGGGGTAGCTCCTCGAGATCCTACCTCCGTGCTTTCTGTATCCATGTCTCCTCTCTCCCTGGTCGCACTGCCGTTCGTTCGGCAGCTAATGGCCTCCTTGTTGTTCCTCGCATGCGTGGCGCTACTGCCCAATCCAGAAGCTTTGCCTATGTTGGCCCCTTCTACTGGAACCGTCTTCCACATAAACTACGCCTTCAGCTTCTCAGTCTTTCTCTCCCTCTGTTTAGGAAACGCCTGAAGACCATGTAGCCTACTATTCGTTAGCGGCAGTGCTAACTAGGGTCGGGAGCGCTGCTGAATCTGTGAGCGGCGCTATATAAATGTTCAATTACAATTGCAATTACAATTACAACTTGTAGGACGCACCGATAATCATGTTGAAAATCGCGTTGTAATAATCACAATGCGGAAAATCCAGGGGGGCGCACTTGCGCCCCGCTGCGGACGCCCATGTTCTTACCGGGTTGTAGGACCTACAAGGATCGAGGAGGATACTGAAGTATACCCCGCAGTCGATCGAGTTGATCGATCAAGTCGATCATAACTCGGCCAAGTCGAGTCGATCGAAAAATCGTCGACTCGATCGACTTGCAAGTCGAGTCGATCGTGAGTCTTGCCAAGTCGAGTCGATCGAAAAATCGTCGACTCGATCGACTTGCAAGTCGAGTCGATCGTGAGTTTTGCCAAGTCGAGTCGATCGAAAAATCGTCGACTTGCAAGTCGAGTCGATCGTTGTTTTGTGACGCCCTCCCTAGCCGCTAGAGGGGCAGGAGCTCGTGCAATTGTGGCCTCACTTACTTGCTCACCTCCGAGGCTTCCCCCTAGCGCTGCGGCGTACTGCCGGGGCAACAGGAACCTACGCTCGGGAACTTCAGGTGTGGACCACAGGGAGGAACGTCTATGTTCCATACTTTCACGGTTACCAGGGCCTAAAGGACATATGCCAGCGGCTGTTTGTCGACGGGCAACAGCACCCTCATTTCGGTGCTCGTCTGGGTTCGTTCGCCCAGCGGCAGCTTTGGGTGAAAGAAACTCGAACTCCTGAGGGTCCAGTGGAAGGTACCTGGTCTTTTCGGTCGGGCGCTCTACAAACGTCTCAACGCTACTAACTGACCGCCCTCCCTCTGAATCGTACGATTCCTCTGGGGCGTCCCCACTGGAAGGGATGACCCATGACATGGGGCTTTCCCCATTCACATCTAATTCCATTTCACTCATTTAACCACCTTCAATTTCGATTAGATGCACAACACTTTATTTATTCCTTAACTAGCACTTACATAACATGCAATTCACAATGATCTACACAGATTCAGTTCTTTCTGCAATACCTGTCAGTTCAATACAATGTGACTGCAATGTCTTTCTAAAAGGGCTACAATCTTTGCAAAGCGTCGCTACACAATTTGTACTTTTCAACAACTAAAAGTTCTATTTCTGCATTCAAAGTTATTACCTCTATGTTTCCGTTTCTTGTCTAATTACAGAGGGTAATGTGACGCCATTAACTAATTAAAAGAAATGCAATTAATCGAAATCAGTATTTCATACTGGTTTACTATATTATACTGGTCTTTCCAATGCGCCGCTACTTCTATTAAACATTTCAATGTATTCAGGTTGCGTAATACAAATTCGATTTACCCTCACTGTCTACATCAAATGCAATATTATCTATGTTAACATTTTATAGCGTCTACAACCCTCAATCGTTTATGGATTCAGCACGTGTCACTCTAATTTATAATACTTTCCTGTATTTCACGTCGGTTCCCTCGTTCCTACGATTTCATTTCACCGGAGGCTACAATCGGTCGGTTTCTTCTTAATATTATTAATTTAGATAAGTTTTCGAGAACTTACAACGCTAAAATTTATGTTTTAAATCAAAATTTCTACTCGAACCACAGCCTCGTTCTCTACGCAGACCTCACCCGATCCACGGCTCCTCGTCAACTGAAGCTCTCTGTCCTAACAGCCAATCAGAAACGGCTTCTTACCGCCGTTTAGGGTCACGTGCCGCTCCTGGCCTATCAGCGGCGCCCGCGCTTTCGCCACGTCAGCGAAGAGGTCACGTGAGCGTCTGGCGCATTGTCTGCAGCCTCGCTCTGGTGCAGCATAGAGTTAGTTAAAAGCGTTATGCGCAATATAGATAAAAATAAGTAAGATTTGTAGCGTTTCCAAAAACGCTACACTCCCCCCTACTTAGCCCGAATTTTCCATACTACTGGAAAATTCAGCAGAGATCGCGTACTGAATCCGTTTCACATGAGTTGCTATACTAAAAGACAATACTGACTAAGAACAGTCTGAGCAGAAAGCATGCAATTCTGCATCAGCAGCTGTGCACAACATATTGCGGATACATGAAATCTCATTTTAACTCCAAGAACCAACAGGGTTCCTAATTCGCGAAACGAGAAATCAATTAATCAAACTCATAGCAACAACTTACTGTAAGAGTTCAGGCATACGAAGTAGAGCATCTTAGCACAGCTCTACTCATAATAACTGAACACTAGAACAACAGCTGTCTAAATTCTCAACGCGACTGCAGAGCAATGTTTACACTCATGTAACATCCTTACTTTGCAATTTCCCTGAAACCATCTGTTCGGAATCACCAGCAAAAAGAAGGGGGACGTCTACTCAAATTGGGGGTCCCCAACTCACTCTCGCTCCCTTCTCCACGCAGACCACAAATCAGCAAAGGCATATTAGGTCAAGGTATCAGGCTATTCAAAGAAAGCATACCACGAGACCAGCCCTTACCTCACTAGGGTTAACTTATCTACGTCCACCGGTTCTAGCCGCACACAGCTGACTTAACCAATCCTCGTCGGAATACAGGCCATTGGTGTTTAATCACCAGTCTCTGTTTCCACGAACACCGGGACCACTAACTACCAGACACAAAGTCTCTGAACTAAAGCAAAGTTGGAATCCCAAAAGAAATATTGCCCGTACTCTTACACATTATCCGGTGCTATCGGGTTATCCTCCCTCCCAGGTTTCAGGTAATGCACAGCAAACATTTACAGTAAACAATGCACTACAATCCATTTCATCAACAGCGCGAAGCCACAAACCTAGAGATTGTCCTCTAACCATACAATCATGCTTCGGCCCACATCCTACAGATAATCCTAACACAATTAACATGTTACTGACTACAAACATTAACGACAAACTTAGACTAGCATAAAACATAAGGCAGTTTGACTTAAAGCAGTTTTCTATCCAGAAGCCAGCTAAACCAAAGATGCATCATCTTCCATTATTATGTATCCAGTCCAAAGTTAACTACCAGCAAGCACAAATCCTCAACATCAGTAGCTGACACATTATTACAGGCACCACACGTTACATCAAGGCTTGAACCAGCTGCATAAGGCCTTACCGCTTAGCGAAGCGCACCTATGACCACTAGGACGGATTGACTCCATGACCTACGCTGTTACCTCTACGTCACCTTTCTACGCAGGAAGTCCACACAGGACAAAGTACACACATTTCCACCAACGGAAAGAATATATCACCATCATTTCCACACAGGAAAAAGTTTACATCCATTTCCACCAACGGAAAGAGTACATCTCATTCATTCCCACACAGGAAAAAGTTCACCTCCATTTCCACCAACGGAAAGAGTACATCTCATTCATTCCCACACAGAGAAAAGTTCACCTCCATTTCCACCAACGGAAAGAATATATCACCATCATTTCCACACAGGAAAAAGTTCACATCCATTTCCACCAACGGAAAGAGTACATCTCATTCATTCCACACAGGAAAAAGTTCACCTCCATTTCCACACAGGAAAGAGTCCACGTGAGCAACCAATAGCGACGACTGGACGGATTACCGCTCATCTAACTAACAGACCACCAGCCTCCTCTTCTATGTAACCCTCAATGCCTGCAACAACTTCAGTCTACCCACAAGTTTACCACTGGTTTGCTTACTTAACTTCCTCAGGGCAATACACACCTTAGACTCCTAGTCAATTATTACTACTGTTTCCCAGTTACTGCTTAATCAAGAGCTCAATCCTTACAACAAACTTTTATATAAGAATTTAGACTAGTATTCAACATGACAAATAGCTAAGTATCAACAGCAATCCTGAATATATGCAGTGCTCTTCAAGAATGTTATCATCCTATGTCAAACCATTTCCACTGCCGTACTCTCTCAGTAAGATAAAAAATCATAGACATTGGCACTAATCATTATTACAGGCAAGACACATTACATGAAGGCTGAAGCTACCTACACCAGGCCTTACCGCTTAGGGAAGCGTACCTATGCACCATGACCTCTACACCTCCATTTCCACACAGGAAAGAGTACACTTGAGCAACCAATAGCGACGATTGGACGGATTACCGCTCTTACCAAATAACAGGTCCTTAGTATCACCTTCGCATGCAATCCCTACTGCCTGCAACAACATCAGTCCGCCTACTAGTCTACAACTTACTCACTTACCGACTACTCAGGCCAATGCATACATCAGGATAATTCACCAAATTCTAGCAGACTGCTCTTCAATCAATGCACAAATGCAATTTGCTCCTAATCTAGCACATTCTATATTCAAAATTTAATCTGCAATCAAGGTTATGCACATCAAACTTTAAAAATCAACATGCAAACACAACATTTTGCCTTTTTTTTCTGTGGCAATAAAGACAACAATGCAATAAAACACACAAGTAAACAATTCTAATCTACCCCCAATGATCTAACCTAGACCAAAGTTAAAACTAAACATTTTATTCATCAAAAGGAACTAAAACCTAGGCTTCTCGCCACAATCTCTACTCGTCGCCATTACGCGACGTTACCATCACATTACACTACATTACCCTCTAAACCCCCAAGGCTGCACGAAGATTTCCTTGTGATCTCGCCAGCGATGGTGAGGAATGGTGCCTCTCGACAGAAAGTGACGATTCTGAGGGACTCTGGTGCGTTTCCTCTCCCTGTCTCGATAGGCGGCGAGACCAGAAGAAGGATGCATGTTCGCACCACGAGGTCCGACGGAAGTCGGTAGAGGCCACATTCCACCGGGACTAGGGCTGGCGAAGTGGGAGGGCAGATGCACACCCCGACGAGGCGGGACTCGGGCCACCACCTTAGGCTGGTCGATCTTCCCCCCAGGGCTGGCTGGAACAGGAACTCCCTCTGGGTGTAGTGTTTCGGCTTTGACTGATGCTCGCTGGGTAACACAGGCTTTTCCAGCGACTTTTGGATCCGGACGCCTCACTGAAGGCTTTTCGTCGACTTTCGATGACACCAAGGCAGCGGTTGATACGGTGACCCGACGACACTGCGCAGGGCGGTTCTTCTGTTGAACCTGGAATCGACGCCTTCCTACCAGAATCCAGTTTTGTCCCATGTGCCACAGTACGTTTTCGTTTCTCATCCACTCCATTCCCAAGATGAGTTCGGACACTTGTTCGGTGACCAGGCAGGGTATCTCGAAGGGAAAGTTACCAATTCGTACTTGAAGTTTCACCTCACCAGCCACCCGAACCACTGAACCGTTCACAGCTTGTAACCGTTGCTGCGAACTCTGGATGTCCTCCCGACTCACTAGCGAAACCGGACAGAGGGTCACCTCACATCCGGAGTCCAGTAACGCCATTACCTTTTTCCCGTTTACTGTGACGTCAAGGTAGGCGTCGTTGTTTCCCTTCACGTAGCGGACGTCGCGTACTTCATTGGGTTCCAGTCCTTCTCTCTCTCTCCCCGGCGTCGAGTCGGGGTAACGAGTGGGACAGACTCGAGCAAAATGACCGGGTTGCTGACACTCGAAGCAGCGTCGGTCACCCGCAGGGAATCTTGATGAGCGGTTCACTGTTCGTTGATTATCGAAGGTAGGTTCCGCCTCAGGTGGAACCTGACGTCGAGGCCGCCAGGGGCGAGATTGTCCATCGCCGGAGGGGCTGTTGCGTATGGCGTTTATTCTGGCTTCCATCTGCTCGAGTCTTTGCAGTACGATTTCTTGGAATTGTCTCTGACCGTCAGCGGGGGCAGAGTCCACTTCCGTTACAGTTTTAACTCGACTGGGTCGATGTTCGTCGCGGCCAGGGTTACCATCATCTGCTTGGCGGTAACCCTCTAAACGCATGGCAGTCTTATAAGCATGGTCCAAGGTGGTAGGTTCTCTCTCACGAACCTTCATGGCTAAGTCTCTGTCTCGCAAGGCGTCGAGAAAGGCACGAATAGCTATGACTTCACTGTGTACCGAGGTGGGACCAGGAAACGCCAGAATCATGATTCGTCGTATGTCTCGTACTACAGAGCTGAGATCTTCACCCACCTTTTGACGTCGTGTGTTCAATTGGGTCTGGTAGAGGACGGCTTGATCAGAGCTCCCATACCGCAGGCGTAGACGATCAACCAGGTCAGACCAGGATGCTATGGTTTCGGAGTCGAATTCGTAGAGCAGTTGATCGGCTGGCTCCGTCAGGGCACAGGTCAGCTGAGCGAATTTCTCCCCATCTGTCCAGCCGTTACAGTTCGCACAAATCTCGAATTTCTTTAGGAAAGCTTCGACAGATGTCTTTCCATTGTACCTGTCCAGTTTCATATACGATTTAACCTTCGAATCAACAGTTCTGCTCACGTGTGGTTGGGACTGCACAGTGACCGACGAGGTTGGAGTCGTACTCGGTTGGGGACGACCTTGGATCGTTGGATGAGGTTCAGCTGTAAATGGTTCAGCATACTGTTCGAACTGGGACTGATGATTTTCGCTCCCGGATGTAGACACAACATGGAACTTCGTTTCCAGGTTGTTCTGAGCTGCTCGTGTGGTTACCCAGAATCGTTCGTCGTAGGCGGAAGCTGGATGCCACAGAGCGGTTGTTGGTCGACAACATGGCAGGTGAGCGGAAGGACCAGGGTTCGGAGGCAGGTATGCAGAACTTTGTGTAACCTGTGGTTTCAACGACGAGGACAAGGTCGACATGATTGACTGGGTCGACGACACGAAGGATGCGGACAGTTTGCACGCCGTTGCTGTGACCGGAGTGACTGTTCTCACTCCAGGATTCGACTCGAAGACACCACCGATTGTGTTTCTTTCCACCTTGACAGCAGCAGGTGGAGGGAAGTTCAGATTCGGAGCAGGAGGGACTCGGACGGCGAAAGGGTGCGACGAGTGAGGCGGTGGCGGGAAGGTGGTAGCCCGAGGGTGGACGAGGGTTGGGTGCCCGGGATGTGCATCTGAAGTCGGGAGTCCCAGTTCCCTCGGCAGCGCCGAATCCCCATCCTCCATATCTGAAACTATACACTCAGAGTTAGCAAAGATCCCAGCACGACCGTTATTCAACTCTAACAGATCAGGATGTAACAACACATTATGCAAGGGTCGCAAATCAGTTACCTCCGAACCTTCACTTTCATAATTATTTCCTCCAAGTTTTCTGTTAATCATCCTCGTTTGTTTATCTCTCATGTAAAGTTCGAAATCAAAACTTACATCAATTCCCTCGGTAACAGGGTAGTCTGAGGGACACTTGGGTCGAGCACCATAATAAGTCATTTCTTTCTCTTCCCACTTCGTTCTATCTCCAGGAAATTTTGTCCCTTCCTTCTTTCTTGGTTCCACCTGTTCCCCTTGTTCCACAATCACCCCACTTCTGGTACCATTTGTGACGCCCTCCCTAGCCGCTAGAGGGGCAGGAGCTCGTGCAATTGTGGCCTCACTTACTTGCTCACCTCCGAGGCTTCCCCCTAGCGCTGCGGCGTACTGCCGGGGCAACAGGAACCTACGCTCGGGAACTTCAGGTGTGGACCACAGGGAGGAACGTCTATGTTCCATACTTTCACGGTTACCAGGGCCTAAAGGACATATGCCAGCGGCTGTTTGTCGACGGGCAACAGCACCCTCATTTCGGTGCTCGTCTGGGTTCGTTCGCCCAGCGGCAGCTTTGGGTGAAAGAAACTCGAACTCCTGAGGGTCCAGTGGAAGGTACCTGGTCTTTTCGGTCGGGCGCTCTACAAACGTCTCAACGCTACTAACTGACCGCCCTCCCTCTGAATCGTACGATTCCTCTGGGGCGTCCCCACTGGAAGGGATGACCCATGACATGGGGCTTTCCCCATTCACATCTAATTCCATTTCACTCATTTAACCACCTTCAATTTCGATTAGATGCACAACACTTTATTTATTCCTTAACTAGCACTTACATAACATGCAATTCACAATGATCTACACAGATTCAGTTCTTTCTGCAATACCTGTCAGTTCAATACAATGTGACTGCAATGTCTTTCTAAAAGGGCTACAATCTTTGCAAAGCGTCGCTACACAATTTGTACTTTTCAACAACTAAAAGTTCTATTTCTGCATTCAAAGTTATTACCTCTATGTTTCCGTTTCTTGTCTAATTACAGAGGGTAATGTGACGCCATTAACTAATTAAAAGAAATGCAATTAATCGAAATCAGTATTTCATACTGGTTTACTATATTATACTGGTCTTTCCAATGCGCCGCTACTTCTATTAAACATTTCAATGTATTCAGGTTGCGTAATACAAATTCGATTTACCCTCACTGTCTACATCAAATGCAATATTATCTATGTTAACATTTTATAGCGTCTACAACCCTCAATCGTTTATGGATTCAGCACGTGTCACTCTAATTTATAATACTTTCCTGTATTTCACGTCGGTTCCCTCGTTCCTACGATTTCATTTCACCGGAGGCTACAATCGGTCGGTTTCTTCTTAATATTATTAATTTAGATAAGTTTTCGAGAACTTACAACGCTAAAATTTATGTTTTAAATCAAAATTTCTACTCGAACCACAGCCTCGTTCTCTACGCAGACCTCACCCGATCCACGGCTCCTCGTCAACTGAAGCTCTCTGTCCTAACAGCCAATCAGAAACGGCTTCTTACCGCCGTTTAGGGTCACGTGCCGCTCCTGGCCTATCAGCGGCGCCCGCGCTTTCGCCACGTCAGCGAAGAGGTCACGTGAGCGTCTGGCGCATTGTCTGCAGCCTCGCTCTGGTGCAGCATAGAGTTAGTTAAAAGCGTTATGCGCAATATAGATAAAAATAAGTAAGATTTGTAGCGTTTCCAAAAACGCTACAGTTTCATCGACTCGACTCGACTTAGAAATATTTTGCTCAGTAAATACTTATTCTACTATTTCTTGAAGACTCAAAGTGACCTAGATGATATAAGCTTAATGACGTAATTCGGTTTTTGCACACAAGTACGTAACAGCAAATGAACCTTTTGGCAGTGTTGGCGATTTCGTGTTAGTGGAACTGTGAAAGTTGACTATAGACGCACGTTTTCGATTTGAATTGAACAAGTACAGGGACGGATACAGAAATTTTGGAAGGGAGGCCAAAACTTTTGGGTCTGGAGCAAAAAAAATTCCGCCGAAATTTTTTTAGTCTTTCGCTCAAAAACTTCTAAAAACCCGTGGCAACTCAGGTTATTTAAAATCTGATGACTTTTTAGACATGTGCTACTTTCTCATCTTCCTGTTCCCGTTGCGTTGATTTACAGCTTCTTGAAACCAGATGGAAGAGGGGCACTTCGATCTATGCAAATCTCTTAATGGAGTGGGGCATGGCCAGATTGCCTGCATTGGATCCGCTCCTGAATGAGCATGATACAGATCTACTATTATGAGCCTGCATATATGTAGATGTTAATTTTAAGAATATAAAACGGGGCCCTTTTATGACGTCACTTCGATTATGATACAATTCTGCAATTAATTAGGTTCACTGGGAAGCGAAATTAGGCCTATTGTGACGTCACTTCGATCAGGATATAGATCTACTATCATATAATTTAATTAATTTTGAGAATACAAAACTAGGCCTTTGCTTATTGTAACGTTACTCTGATTATTATGCAATTTTACTAGTATATTACAAGTTCACTTCGATAAGTAAAAAACTAGGCCTATTGTGACGTCACTTCGATTATGATACAAAATGTACTATTATAGAAGTTCATTTTGAGAATATAAATAAGGCCTATTTTGACGTCCCTTTGATTATGATGCAAATGTACTAGGCCTATCATAGAAGTACATTCTGAGAATATAAACAAGGTCTATTGTGACGTCACTTTGATTATGATACAAAAGTACTGTTATAAAAGTGCATTTAGAGAATATAAACAAGACCTATTGTGACGTAACTTCGATTATTAAACAGATCTACCAGTATATTATGTTCATTTTGCGAATATAAAACGGGGCCTTTTATGACAGCACTTCGATTATCATACATGCAATTATACTATTAAATAAGTTCACTGAGAAAACGAAATTAGGTTTATTGTGGCGTCATTTCGATTTTGATACAGATCTGCTGTCATATTATTTCATTTTTATAATACAAAACTGGGGCTGTTTAAACGCAACATCGGTCTGATTATGAAACAAATCTATTATTATAGTCTAGTATGAGAATATAAAAAGTAGGCCCATTGTGACGTCACTTCGATCATGATACAGACGTACTATAAAAGAAGTTCATTTTGAGAATTGTGACTAACTTCGATTATGATACAGATATACTATTATAGAAGTACATTTTGAGAGTATAACAAGGTCTATTGTGACGTCACTTCGATTATTACACAGGTCTACCGTAATAATTATTGAAGTTCATTTACATAATCTAAAACGAGGCCTAATATGACGTCACTACGATTACAGTGCAAATCTACTATAAATTCACTGAGAATACGAAATTAGGCTTATTGTTACGTCACCCAGATTATGACACAGATCTACCATCGTATAATTTCCATTTGAGATCACATAACTGCAGAGGTGAGCAAGAGACAAAACTAGGCCAAGTCGACGCGAAGTCGATCAAGTCGATCGTTGGCCGAGCCAAGTCGATCGAGTCGTCGAGAGGTCGGCGAGTCGACGAAGTCGATCGTCGGCCGAGCCGATCGAGTCGTCGAGAGGTCGGCGAGTCGACCGTCGCGCGAGCCAAGTCGATCGTAGCCCACGACTCGATCGACTGCGGGGTATATACTGAAGTAGAACAAAGATATAGGCCTACAGGATTTTGCAAATGCTTTGTATTCAAAGCACTTTCTTGGCACAACGCGGTTTTAAGCTCGTGAGTGATCTTTGGCAAAGTGGGCGCGTTTCTAGTCGTCGTCGAAGTAGCTTAGTGTTTCCTGTCAATCTCAAACTTCTCTGTAGACTTATGGCCGCAGATCGCCTAATGGTCGGAGCTATTAATTTTCTTTGCTGAACATAGTTTTGACCTGCTATGGCCATGGGTGGAGTTTGGTTCCGGTCTTGGGAGGGGCTAAAAAATAACTTGGGCTTTTTGGGGCGGATACTTGGTCCAGACCGAGAGGCGAAGACAATATTTTCTCAAACCAAAAAAGCTGATGACCTTTTTTCTTTAGTCGTTCGATTGAAGTCTCGTATTTCGTGAAAAGAGCCATTTTTTCCGAGAAAAGGTTATGAACCTGGACCTTCTTGGAGGGGGCTATAAGCCCGTGAAAAGATATACTGTTTTCACTATAAAAAGCCTCATGGGCGGAGTTTATCAAAGGCTAGGGCCCCCAGAAGGCCCAGGTTCAGCTTTGAAACTTGAAAATGGTATATTTTCACCAGGGCTGTAATCAAGGGTATACGCGGGTATACGGCGTATACTCGCCTCCGGGAAAAAACGGCATCGTATACTCACCGCGAAAAACCAGGGTATACGCGGGTATACAGCGTATACTCACCTCACAAAGGGCGTGTGGGTATACGCGAGAGAAAGGCAAATGCTATTCAGGTGTATTTTTGAAGAAAACCCAGAGCGAATGAAAAAAAAAAGGTCGTCAGAAATTTTGGCGGCGAAAATGAAAAATTTTCATAAGTCGGTTACGACTAAAAAAAAAAAGGTCATCAGATTTTTCGGACGGGAAAATGGGGAAATTTTTCGCCGGATGACAGCCGCCAGAAATTTTTTCCCGAAAAAGTCGGTTTTTCTTCTGGTCAACGTATACTCACCTCAAAATTTACCAGTACAGCCCTGATTTTCACGGGCTTAGCCCCCCCCCCCCCCCAAGAAGATCCAGACTGATACATTTTTGGGCGAAAATGGCTCTTTTCGCGATACTTCAATCTTTGTCGGAGAAAATTTTTTGTTGGCGTCGCTCGTTCTGGACCAAGTCTCCGACCCAACAAAGCCTAAATTATTTTTTAGCCCCCCCAAGAACGGAAACCAAACTCCGCCCATGCTGGGTCTTCTTGGGGGTCAGCCCCTGATAAACTCCGCCCATGGCATGGCTATGGTACCTGCTCGAGCTATAGGCCTAGCGGAGCAACCAGACTAGGCCTACATGTATATATATATAATATAGGCCTATATATATTAATTTCTCACATTTGCCATAGCGCCACTTCAACTTCAAGCATCTTACTCAGAAGCGCTCCCGACTACAACGCGGACACTGCATCGGAGTTTCACGCCGAGGCGCACGAGCATAATTAACATTGCGACTTCATTTGATATACCGGCCGGTAGTGCCAACGAATAAGCTGGTTTATCTGACGTGGCCTTTGTTGGCGCTGAATCGCTGACAAATTCCCAAAGATTTATAAGATGCATTACATTACAACTAGCCTACATGTATATGTTGTGGACAGCACACACTAACACACATGTAGGGCATTGTAGGCCTACGTATTCGTGGAACATCCATAGGCCTAGGCATGATCGGCAACATCGTCAATGTGAAGGGCACATATCGTCCATGCATGTGTGGGCTGTCCGTTTGTATCCAACGTAAGTCTTTCATGTGACCTTCATTCGTCTCCATACTTCTGTACATCCGATTGTTGGTCGGTTCGTTCGTGCCTGCATACGCATGCATGCAATCCGTTCGGTCATCCATTGCGAAATGAACCCAATGGAATTAGTCGACGCTAGCAGTTCTCACCTCAACGGCGACCATGCACAGTCGAAAGTGTCGAGAAGCATTGAAGAGGAGAGGCCGAGAGGGAAGGGGACAATAAGAAGGAAGAGGAGAAAAGTCCAAATCAGAAGAAGCAGCTATAGGCCTATACGAAGAGGAGTATTGGATGGAGCGAATGGGATAATCATGGGAATGATGGGGAAAGACTGGGCAGAGGTGGAAGGAGCAGTGGCGTAGCCAGGAATTTTTGATGGGGGGGTTTGTGGCCGGAAACCCAGTTTTTTCCTATTTTTCTTGCTTTTAAAAATGGAAAAATAGCCTTTAAAAAACCTTTTTTCCTGAGCCAATGGGGGGGTTAACCCCCGAAACCCCCCTTGCCTACGCCACTGGAAAGGAGGAATAGGAAAAGGAAGACGAGAGAAGAATCAGAACGACAAAGAGGAAGAAGGGACTAAAGGAGAAAGAGGACTAAAATAAGAATTAAAGTGGATGGGGTGAAGAACAAAAGGCGAAAGGGAGGATGGAGGAGTAGAAAAAGACGAAGAATGGAAGCGGGAGAAGGAGGGAGACCGATGAGCTAGAAACCAAGAAGAAGAAGACAAATGAGAAAACGAGGAAGTGGAGCAAGAGGAGGAGATGGAAAAGGATGGAGGGAAAGATGGAATGTGTCCGGGAGCTTAGATGAAGCTTTGGCTTCGACAGAACGGCGCGAGTTGATTGATTTACTAGATCTTCTCCCCTATTTCCTCATCCCCTTCCTTCTCCTACTCGTCTTCTCCTTCCCTCTATTCCGCTCCCATCCTCTCTGGTCAATATGTCCTCCCCTCTTCGTGTCTTTTCCCTCCAGCTCTGTCATTCACTTCCTTCACTATAACCTATCCTTCTCTGTCTGCCTGCCCTTCCATCCATCTATCTGTTTCCCCACCCCTCTTTCACATGCCTTGACTCTCAGTTCCTATTAAAGCCGGAGCCAGATCTCACCAGATTATACCGGCAACACAAATTATAGGACTACAACTCTACATAACAATTGAAGCTCCAGGCCATAGATTGAGTATTCGCATATTACGAATATTAAGATTTTCAAATATTCACGAATATTAACGAATATTAAAACTGTCAGCGAATATTATATTCGTAAAATATTATATGTTCTTTCAAGAAATTTTTTATTCGTAATTCTTATTATTTTATTTATGAAAATGCTTAACTTTTACTGAACGAATTGTTCAAGAGTTAGCCTACGCATGGGCCTATATTAGCAAGTGACAATAACTTTAATAGATGTAGCCTATTGTTAAAAACTTCAAGGTCTCTGCTGGGTCTGGCCAATGTGGCCATGCGGCATTCATATCTCATTCGATAGGCCACTTAATGTTGGTCACTGTCAGACTTCTGATCATCCTCCCCTACTGAAAAGAGGCAAAGCAACCCATGGCAGTTGACAAGTAGCAGCAATAGTATATGGTAAATTAGAAGGCTGTGACTAGCGGACCGCCAGGCGGCCCTCGAATTTCAAATACTAGCGGACCGCCAGGCGGCCCTCGAATTTCAAATACTAGT
Source organism: Lumbricus terrestris (assembly GCA_949752735.1). Taxonomy (NCBI): domain Eukaryota; kingdom Metazoa; phylum Annelida; class Clitellata; order Crassiclitellata; family Lumbricidae; genus Lumbricus; species Lumbricus terrestris. The sequence goes on from OX457036.1 coordinate 20,404,224, forward strand.
GGACCGCCAGTGGCGGCCGTCCAATACGGAATACTAGCAAGCCGCCAGGCGGTCGTCTAATGCTGAATATAGGGCCTACTAGCGGACCGCCAGTAAAAGTAAGAAGCAAGTGACAGTAACGTATGTATGTATTGTATATGGTGTCACGACAACTCGTCTACCCACAACTCGTGTAACGACAAGTGGTCTCCGGACAATTTGTCTAACGACAACTGGTCTACAGACAACTGATTCAGCGCTTGAGAAATGGAAGCTGGATGAAAGTTTTTACAGGTGAAATGGAGGTTGGATTGATGAAAAAACGCAAGAGAAATGAAATCTGGATGATGGCTCTTTTACAGGTGAAATAGAAGCTGGATTGACGAAAATCACGTATGAGAAATAAAAGCTGGATGAAAGAATTTCTTGATCTGAAATAGAAGCTGGATTGATGAAAAAACGCTTAGGCAATGGAAGCTGGATGAGGGTATTTTTATATCTGAAACAGAAGCCGGATTGACGAAAATAACTGGTGAGATATAGAAGCTGGGTTAAACCGTAGTTTAGACTGATAAATTATTTCCGTTTTCGATATCCCGTAGTTTAGGCTGATAAATTAAGAAAATCATGAATATAGCGCGCCATACAACGCGCTATTCCAATTTCCGAGCATTCGCAACCGGAAGTAGCAATATAAACTGAAAACGCGAGAAGAAAAATTGCAGTATATAAATGGAACCTGGATTGACGAAAAAACGTTTAAGTAACGGAAGCTGGATGAAGACCTTTAACAGGTGAAATGGAGGCTGGATTGACGAAAAAACGTTTAAGTAACGGAAGCTGGATGAAGACCTTTTACAGGTGAAATGGAGGCTGGATTGACGAAAAAAACGTTTAAGTAACGGAAACTGGATGAAGACCTTTTACAGGTGAAATGGAGGCTGGATTGACGAAAAAACGTTTAAGTAACGGAAACTGGATGAAGACCGTTTACAGGTGAAATGGAGGCTGGATTGACGAAAAAACGTTTAAGTAACGGAAGCTGGATGAAGACCTTTTCTGCAGGTGAAATAGAAGCGGGATTGACGAAAAACGCAAGAGAAATGGAAGCTGGATAAAGGCATTTTTATAGTTGAAATGGAAGCTGGATTGAACCTGGAGATCCAGAAATTACTTGTAGGCCCTATATACATTTTGCAGCCTCGGATAATGTTCAAATAATCAGTGCCGGTGTAAAGGTTTCAAATTACCCCCTCCTAAACATTACCCCCCCCCCCCGGTAACTTGAAACCGGTTTCAGATTACCCCCCGGAAACTAGATTTGCATCAATCATCGCATTTATTGCACTAACAAAATCATAAAAATCATCCCGCTTCTTGTTTTGGTCCGAAGAATATCATCCGTCATCCCACTTCGTGTTGTGTTATCAATATTTTGATCCGAAAAAATAATAGCCTCGAAGTCATTTTCTTCATGGTAACTTCAGCGGCGATTAGTATTTTAGTTACAGATGAAAATATTGATAACAAACCACGAAGTGGGATGACGGATGAAAATCTTCAGACCAAAACAAGAAGCGGGATGATTTTTTCCGATTTCTTTAGTGCCATAAATGCGATGATTGATGCAATTTACAGTTTGCAGGGGGTAATGTTTAGGAGGGGGTAATCTGAAACCTTTACACCGGCGCTAGCACCCCCCGTACCCCCCCCCCCCCCGCCGGGGGGGCCCGAGTTTGAGAGGGGCCCCCAAATTTAGCTAGTCATTATGCCTATTTGTGACTGTACAGATCCGGTCTGGTGCATGCCTCAACTAACCATATGGCACTGCCATAGCAGACCAAATGCAAATATCATACTGATTTTGGGCGTAAGTAGGCCTTTAAAGCCATTAGAGTTTGAAAGGGGCCCCCAAATTTAGCTGGTCGTTATGCCTATTTGTGACTGTACAGATCCTTTCTGGTGCATGCCTCAACTAACCATATGGCACTGCCATTGCAGACCTAATGCAAACATCGTACTGATTTTGGGCATAAGTATAAAGCCATTTAAACTAACTCAGGCAATTTCGTCCACTTTCTCAAACACAACTTTTATAAATTGTAACTTATTCTAATTGATAATTGGATGAGGCCTCAAAATAAAACCGGCCTGAGGCCCAAACATTAAAGCCTGTGTATGGTCCCAGATGTAATTGGTATGTGTCTGATCTCAAGTTTGCAAGGGGCCTCAAATGTAGCTGGTAACTATACCTTTCATGACTGTTCATTCCTGAAACCACGCACCGAATTGTGTTTTAACGCAAAGCATACAAAATAAATAAACAATTTGTGGTTGGGACGGAATCCTTGTATCCCCAATATTTCAGAAATATTTCATAAGTATCATCCACTGCACATCAATTATGATTAATTTTGTTAAGATGACAGCCTATAAATGCTACCATTATGCAAATCGGACAAATTTAAGCAATGGAGAGGGGACACTCTGAAGTCCTAAACGACGACTAACAGCATTAAAAATAAGCAATTTTTGTAACGATGACAGTTTAAAATTCTACCATAACAGCACGAAAATTCCAAAAAATTTAACAATTGGGATGGGATATTTATTGAAGTCTTACACCACGTCTTTCAGAACTTATATTATGAGAAATTTGGCTGAGGTGACAGCTCAAGGTATGGGGGCCTCAAGTTTTTTTTCGGGGGGGCCTCAGGTGGTTCCACGACAACTGGTTCACAGACAACTGGTTCACCGACATCTGGTTCACGGACAACTGGTTCACGACAACTGGTTCACGACAACTGGTTCACGACAATTGGTTCACCGACAACTGGTTCACCGACAACTGGTTCACGACCAAATGTTCACTGCGAATTTTTCACGACATGGTTATTGCCGCTAAAACAGAAGTTGGATTGATGAAAATACCTCAATTTTAAATAGAAGTCGGATTTAGATTGACTAAAATCGTCTTGTTAAAATTGGAGCGTTAAAGCAAAGGAAACCGGAATAAGTATTTTCATACCTGAAATAAAAGCTGGATTTATGAGAATGTTCTTGCTTAAATTGGAGCTGGAAGGATGAAAATGTCTTACCTTAAATTGGAGCTGGATTGTTTACAATCGTCTTGATAAAATCGGAGCTGGATCGTTGAAAATAACGCGGGAGTAACGGAAACCGGAATAAATATTGTTACACATGAAATTTGAAGCTGGATTGACGAAAAAGTCCTGCATTAAATATTGGAGGTGAATTGATGAAAACGTCTTGCCTTGATTAAAATGTTCTTGCTTAATTTGGAGCTGTATGGAGTAAAATGTATTGCCTTAAATTGGAGCTGGATTGATGAAAATATTAAATGGAAGCTGGATTAAAAAAAGGTTCAGAAATCTGAGCGGGATCAATGTAATTTATATCTTAAATAGAAGCTCGATTAATGTTTTTATAGATCTGAAATAGAAGCGGGATGAATGATAAAACGCTTAAGAAATAGAAGCTGGACGAAGGTTTTTATATATCTGAAATAGAAGCTGGATGAATGATAAAACGACTAAGAAATGGAGACTGGATGAAAGCTTTCTCTATCTGAAACAGAGGCTGGATGAAGGTTTTTTTATATATCTGAAATAGAAGCGGGATGAATGATAAAACGCTTAAGAAATAGAAGCTGGACGAAGGTTTTTATATATCTGAAATAGAAGCTGGATGAATGATAAAACGACTAAGAAATGGAGACTGGATGAAAGCTTTCTCTATCTGAAACAGAGGCTGGATGAAGGTTTTTTTTATATATCTGAAATAGAAGCGGGATGAATGATAAAACGCTTAAGAAATAGAAGCTGGACGAAGGTTTTTATATATCTGAAATAGAAGCTGGATGAATGATAAAACGACTAAGAAATGGAGACTGGATGAAAGCTTTCTCTATCTGAAACAGAGGCTGGATGAAGGTTTTTTTATATATCTGAAACAGAAGCTGGATGAGTGATAAAACGCTTAAGAAATGGAAGCGGGATCAAGGTATTTTATATCATAAATAGAAGCTGGATGAGTGACAAAACGCTTAAGAAATGGAAGCGGGATAAAGGTATTTTATATCTGAAACAGAAGCTGGATGAGTGATAAAACGCTTAAGAAATGGAAGCGAGATAAAGGTATTCTATTCTATTAAATAGAAGCTGGATGAGAGAAAAAACGCTTAAGAAATGGAAGCGGGATAAAGGTATTTTATATCTTAAATAGAAGCTGGATGATTGATAAAACGCTTAAAAAATGGAAGCGGGATCAAGGTATTTTATATCTTAACTAGTAGCTGGATGAGTGACAAAACGCATAAAGAAATGGAAGCTAGATAAAGGTATTTATAGGTCGAAAATAGAAGCTGGATTGACGAAAATAAAAGCTGGATTGACGAAAATAACGACAGAGAAAAAAGAAGCTGGATGAAGTCATGTATAGGTGTGAAATAGAAGCTAGATTGATAAAAATAGCGAGCGATAAATAGAAGCTGGATGAAGGTATTTATTTGTCGGAAATAGAAGCTGGATTGACGAAAATAACGATCCAGAAAAAAAGCTGGATGAAGTTATTTATAAGTCGGAAATAGAAGCTGGATTGACGAAAATAACGACCGAGAAAAAAGAAGCTGGATGAAGGTATTTCTAAGTGTGAAATAGAAGCTGGATTGACGAAAAACGAACGAGAAATAGAAGCTGGATGAAAATATTTATAGGTCGGAAATAGAAGTTGGATTGACGAAAATGACGACCGAGAAAAAGGAAGCTGGATGAAGGTATTTCTAAGTGTGAAATAGAAGCTGGATTGACGAAAAACGAACGAGAAATAGAAGCTGGATGAAAATATTTATAGGTCGGAAATAGAAGCTGGATCGACGAAAATAACGGCCGGGAAAAAAGAAGCTGGATGAAGTTATTTATAGGTGTGAATCAAGTCGATTTTCATCGATCCATCTCCCTCTTAATACAGAACATTTTCATCAATCCAGCTCCAGCTTAACAGAGAAGATTTTCATCAATCCAGGTCCAACTTAATTAAAAACATTTTCATCCATCCAGCTCCAATTTAATCAAGGCGATTTTCATCCATCCAGCTCCAATTTAATCAAGGCAATTTTCATCAATCCAGCTCCCAGTTAAGCAAGAACATTTTCATTAATCCAGCTCCAACTTAAACAAGGCGATTTTCATGAATCCAGCTCCAGCTTAATAGAGAAGATTTTCACCAATCCAGCCCCAACTAAATCAAAAACATTTTCATCCATCGAGCTCCAATTTATGGAAGAACATTTTAACCAATCCAGCTCCAATAATAAGCAAGAAGATTTTCATCAACCCAACTTCTATTTCACACCTATAACTAACTTCATCCAGCTTCTTTTTTCCCGGTCGTTATTTTCGTCAATCCAACTTCTATTTCCGACCTATAAATATTTTCATCCAGCTTCTAATTCTCGTTCGTTTTTCGTCAATCCAGCTTCTATTTCACACTTAGAAATACCTTCATCCAGCTTTTTTCTCGGTCGTTATTTTCGTCAATCCAACTTCTATTTCCGACTTATAAATAACTTCATCCAGCTTTTTTTCTGGATCGTTATTTTCGTCAATCCAGCTTCTATTTCCCACAAATAAATACCTTCATCCAGCTTCTATTTATCGCTCGCTATTTTCATCAATCCAGCTTCTATTTCACACCTATACATAACTTCATCCAGCTTCTTTTTTTTCTGTGTCGTTATTTTCGTCAATCCAGCCTCTATTTTACACCTACACATAACTTCATCCAGCTTTTTTTCTGGATCGTTATTGTCGTCAATCCAGCTTCTATTTCCGACAAATAAATACCTTCATCAAGCTTCTATTTCTCGCTCGCTATTTTTATCAATCAAACTTCTATTTCACACCTATACATAACTTCATCCAGCTTCTTTTTTCTCTGTCGTTATTTTCGTCAATCCAGCTTCTATTTCTGACCTATAAATACCTTTATCTAGCTTCCATTTCTTTATGCGTTTTGTCACTCATCCAGCTACTAGTTAAGATATAAAATACCTTGTTCCCGCTTCCATTTTTAAGCGTTTTATCAATCATCCAGCTTCTATTTAAGATATAAAATACCTTTATCCCGCTTCCATTTCTTAAGCGTTTTATCATTCATCCCGCTTCTATTTCAGATATATAAAAAAAACCTTCATCCAGCCTCTGTTTCAGATAGAGAAAGCTTTCATCCAGTCTCCATTTCTTAGTCGTTTTATCATTCATCCAGCTTCTATTTCAGATATATAAAAACCTTCGTCCAGCTTCTATTTCTTAAGCGTTTTATCATTCATCCCGCTTCTATTTCAGATCTATAAAAACATTAATCGAGCTTCTATTTAAGATATAAATTACATTGATCCCGCTCAGATTTCTGAACCTTTTTTAATCCAGCTTCCATTTAATATTTTCATCAATCCAGCTCCAATTTAAGGCAATACATTTTACTCCATACAGCTCCAAATTAAGCAAGAACATTTTAATCAAGGCAAGACGTTTTCATCAATTCACCTCCAATATTTAATGCAAGACTTTTTCGTCAATCCAGCTTCAAATTTCATGTGTAACAATATTTATTCCGGTTTCCGTTACTCCCGCGTTATTTTCAACGATCCAGCTCCGATTTTATCAAGACGATTGTAATCAATCCAGCTCCATTTTAAGGCAAGACATTTTCATCCTTCCAGCTCTAATTTAAGCAAGAACATTCTCATAAATCCAGCTTCTATTTCAGGTAAGAAAATACTTATTCCGGTTTTCTTTACTCCAACCGCTCCAATATTAACAGGACGATTTTAGTCAATCTAAATCCGACTTCTATTTAAAATTGAAGTATTTTCATCAATCCAACTTCTATTTCGCAACGCAATTGTTTCGTGTATCCGGATTCTATTTTTACAAGCATTAATTTCATCAATGCAACTTCGTTTAGGAAACGTTCTTTTCCTCGGTTTCTTTTTGCAGCGAGGCCATGAACAACCTGTTTTCGATATATGACGAGTTATTTTCATCAATAAAACTTCTCTTTTAGCGGCAATAACCATGTCGTAAAAAATTCGCAGTGACCATTTTGGTCGTGAACCAGATGTCGGTGAACCAGTTGTCGGTGAACCAATTGTCGTGAACCAGTTGTCGTGAACCAGTTGTCGTGAACCAGTTGTCCGTGAACCAGTTGTCGGTGAACCAGTTGTCTGTGAACCAGTTGTCGTGACACCGCCTCAGGTACCCTAGCGCCGGCACTGCAAATAATTTATCAGCCTAAAATACGGTACAAAGAATTTATCAGCCTAAACTACGGTTTAACCCTTAAGCTGGATGAAGGTATTTTTAGATCTGAAGTAGAAGCTGGCTATTGATATTAATTTAACGTTCATTCTCCTTGTTTCTTGAATTTTTTGCCACCATATGTACAGCATAATCGAAGCGAGTAATAACGGAGCTCCTTCTTTGCACGTGCTGCCTTCTTTGGTGCATACTTCATCATGGATTGCAACGTTTTTGCATCCCGCATTGTTAGGTTACAAAAGTTACTCATTTCATAACCTTTTTTGCAATTTTCTAAGTCATTAAAACAAGAAAACTTTTGTCCGACATAAAATAAACTATCGGTAACTGCCGCCATTGTAACAATATTGAAGAATCAAGACCAGTGTTGCCACTGAGGTTTCTGAAATAAACCCAGATTTCCCTCCGAAACAAACCCAGAAAAATTCAGACTATTCATATAAGCTATTTTAGACCCCTTTGTTCAAATTAAGTTGGTTTTTCGCTTGTTCACATGAGGATTAACAAAATGTTCGTCAAAAGAGTCGAATAAAATGTAATTACAACTTTAAAAATATAAATTGTCAAAATTTTCAGAGACTCGGGATCCGTTCTGACAATAAGCTTAATCGATATATGCTATTCGTGTGTGCATAACACACGTGGCTTAAGTTTACAAAGTTCTAAAGTTGTATGAGGTTTCCAGCCAAATTTTCTTAATACACCAACAATCCAATGTTTTAATCACCTAGAACATTAATACAGTAATACTCTGCAACAACTTGGCTATTATACCACCTAGGTTTGACCTGATCGACCTACAGTGTATAAATGTATGTGCATGTTATAGAATGATGTGATACGGCTTTACATGGAAAGAGACGAGTGACCTGACCTATTTTGAAATGTCAAAATGGTTTATTTCTGTGCAGAACTATTCTTCAGGTTATAAATTATTTGTGAATTGACAACATGAGATCTTGATTGTGGAGTTTAAAATTAAAATTAGTGGAAAAATTATGTATCACAACCATTTTACATTGAATTTCACCGAATATTCATGTGTTGTAAGTACAAAAGTCAACTCACCAAAATAAACCCAGATCTTGCCCAAAAAAACCCAGAAACCCAGACGAAAGCCAAAAACCCAGATCTAGTGGCAAAAACCCAGCTGTGGCATCACTGATCAAGACTCGTCGCTCATGTGACAGGTTACACGTGACTGGCGGTCCGCTAGTAATTGAAATTGGACGGCCGCCTGGCGGTCCGCTAGTCACTTCGAAATTAGAAATATACTTTAACCATATGTGCTTTAACTGCCTATAATAGTAGCTGCAGATTGTTAAGGTAGTCTTATAATCAGTGCAGCATGATGAGTAAATATAAATGCCAGCGCAGGAAATAATAGTGCCAGATTACAAGCAAAACTTATCCCGTTCTCAACATAATAAGCGCAATGCAGATTTTAATTCAGCCCTGCCCTGAATGTGAGTGAATGTCATGGAGACATGCAGAAACTTAAACTGCTTTACCGGGTAATATTGCGGTTTCGATGGTTCACTTTAATCCGTTAACGAATATTTACGAATATTTGCGAATATTAAAAAATCTTAATATTCACGAATATTTACGAATATTAAAACCTAAAGTCACGAATACTCAATCTATGCTCCAGGCCTACATCCTAATGCAAATATATCGTAAGGCAGTGGGTTTTCAACATTTTAGGCCTACCAGTGACCGAACCTTTCTAAGAGCACTCATTTGTTCACGGACCCTGCGCGTTTCTCCTGCCCATGACTTCAAGAAATAGGCTTCATGCAATATTGGGATAATGTTTGCATGCAGAGATTTAATTAAGTTAGGCTATTTGCATTTTGATGCAGTCTTTAGGCTAATAATGACGTTAAAAATACGCTCTTTAGAACTCTAGAAGTGCAGGCTTTAATAGTATAGGCGGCCTAAAAAAACGTACGCACTCAGAGAACAAGAGCATTTCCATTGTATTTTCGCCAACTACTATTTCTGAGCGACGAATAGAGCATTGAATATCATGCACTTAATTCTCGATCAGTGTATAGGCCTAGCCAAGAACACGCGGTTTTAAAATAGGGCATACTCATATAGCTTTCATCAAGCCTATAGGCCTAGCGCAAACTTTTTGCCTGGTGGCTTCGGCGTAGGCCTAACAGTTTTATTATCCAAGGAATCGTGGAGACACGCAGACCTAGGCCTACTTATAACAATAATTCTTCCTCATAAGAATAATTCTTCCTGAACTGATAAGAATCGTTCTCCCTTTTGTTTCTTATGGTGGTCATGTTAGAAAACACGAATATGCACGTAAGATAGGTCTATAGGGAAAGTTGGAAACAAGGGCGGATACAAGAATTTCCGAAGGGAAGGGCAAAAATTTTCGGTCTTGGGGCAGGGAAAATTTTCGTCTTGGTCGTCCAAAAATCTGATGACTTTTTTAGTCATTAAATTTTGTCTCCAATTTTCTCAAGAAAAAGACACCACTTTTATCCGCAAAAAAGTTGACCTTTTTTTAGTCGTGCGGGCTTCGCGCGCGGACTTCGTGGGTGTGGGGAGGGCCTACAGGCAAGGCCGTAGCCAGGATTTTATTTCGGGGGGTGTTTCTGTCCCGGCCGAAAAACTTATAACTCTTTTTTCATTTCGGGGGGTGTTTTCATGGTTTTATTTCATGATTTTTACATCATGTGCTCCTAAATGCATGCAATTATTTTTTACATTTTCCATTTCGGGGGGTGTTCAAACACCCAAAACACCCCCCTAGCTACGGCCTTGCCTACAGGATTACTCATGGGGGGGTCCACGTCAACTTTCCGAGCCATAATAGCTGGTAAAAATAAAGAAATTTCTATATGGAGGGGGTATGGCCGGATTGCCCCGGATCCGCCCCTGGTTGGAAATTGCATTGGAATTAGTAAACCTTTCGGGGCAATAGATGCGTATAATCATATAGACCTAGTTCTATTTCACTTCGAACAGACCAGGGGCGGATCCAGGGGGCCAATCCGGCCATGGCCCCCATTTCAAAAATTTCTTTTTTTTTGACCAGCTATTTTGCTCGAAAAGTAGACGTGGCCCCCAAAAGTAGTTCCATAGGACTTTGGCCCCCCCCTTCGAAAATTTCTGTATCCGCCCTTGGAACAGACCTAGACCTATCTTAGGCCTAAATGAGTGAAAATACAAGCCTGCCTGCTACAATTAATTTTTAGCATTCTGTCATTGGCGCTATTGGCTTATTCTGAACTTCTTATGATCTTATCCAGTTTGAAAATGAGCTGATACGAGAACTAAATTACCCATTCGTAGGTCCAGCTAGAGCGGAACAGATTCTGATGGGCAACTGATTGTTAAGAATGTTGAGCATAATATACCTACTGTTCAAATGGTACAAAACTAAAAGTAGCGTATGAATTCTTTTACGTTATCTGCACATTGCTAAAACTATTGTGAATTCACTTTATAAAATTTTGGTATGCCGCGGCATCCTGCCTTAGCAAGTTAGCCTACCCCACCTCTCCGCGGAACCCCAGTTGAGAAAACCACTAATTTTTCTAAACGTCGTTTGAGATTCAGAGAGCCAAGTCAAAGCCATTTCGAATTAAGTAACATAAATAATCAGCACAAGTCAAAATTAAGGCAGACGCAGGAACAACCTGACCTATAAACAGTATTTTGAACACAGAAAACTTTGAACTCAAAAATCAACATAGACGGTCATGTTGGCCAAGAGACCACCAACACATGGCGGTTAACTGCACAGCGATTTTCATCAACAAAGTTGCTGAAAAATTAACAAACCAAAACCAGGAGCTTTTAACGAATCCTTTTATCCATTCTAGCATAGCAACTTAATTGGTACTTTGCAAACAGTTCAAGAAATAGAGGCTATCTTTCGGCAGATGAAGTGATTACAAAAATAGAGTAGGCTACAAACTTTTTCCCAATTTCAAACAGCTCATCATTTAATTATCACAAAAATAGGGTTTCTAAATGAAATGATCTAAATACCGGATGGCCTCCAGAATACTGCTTTTCGTCTTTACTTGACTCCATGGTCTGTTTAGGTGAAAGGTTTTGCATAATTTCTCTAGTTAGCAAGAAAATTTGAAGCAGGATCATTGTATGTATGTGCATATGCTGGACCTCTTAACTTGATGCTTTGACATAATTCACTTTCACATAATATTTATACACAATGGGTTTTCAAATTATAATAAAGTTTGACTCTATGTGTAAAAGTTTTGTCACATATTCCACACTAGTAAATCTATAGTTAATCCCCCAACGTATGTTCTCATATGGATTCTGAGATTAGCTCCTCATAGGCCCACTCTGTGATACATATTGTCATGATATGGTTTTTCACGAGTGTGGGTTCTTTCATGGCAGTTCAACGTACTCTTTAACACAAAGGGTTTGTCTCATGAGCAGCACAAATGTGGCTTCATCCAGTGTGGGTTTTCACATGGCGATTCAAACCAGTCTTCGACGAAAGCATTTTCTTACATAAATGACACATGTATGGTTTTTCTCCGTTGTGAACTCTTACATGGTATTTCATAGCGCTTGAACGTGCAAAAACTTTCTGACATAAACGACACATGTATCGCTTTTCTCCAGTGTGGACTCTTAAATGAACTCTCATAGCGCTTGAACTTATGAAAACTTTCTGACATAAACGACACATGTATGGCTTTTCTCCAGTGTGAACTCTTACATGGACTTTCACAGTGCTTGAATGCACGAAAACTTTCTGACATACAGGACACATGTACGGTTTTTCACCTGTGTGCATTCGTATGTGGGAATTTAGGTCACACTTCCTTGCAAATGCTTTGTCACATAAATTGCAATTGTATGGCCTGATTTCATTGTGGGTTATTATGTGGTTATATAAAGTAGTCATTTGTGCAAATGCCCTGTGACAGATTTTGCACATGTGTGGCTTTTCTCCAGTGTGGGTTCTTATGTGGGAATCCAGTTGATCCTTCCTCGCAAATACTTTATGACATAAATTGCACATGTATCGTTTTTCTCCTGTGTGGGTTCTTTTGTGAGAATCCAAATGACTCTTCTTTGCAAATGCTTTATAGCATAAATCGCAGCTGTATGGTTTTTCTCCTGTGTGGGTTCTTATGTGGGAATCCAAATGACTCTTGATTGCAAATGCTTTATGGCATAAATTGCAGATGTGTGGTTTCTCTCCTGTGTGGGTTTTTATGTGGGAATGAAGGTCGTTCTTCCTTGCAAATGCTTTGCCACAAAAATTGCACTTCAATGGCTTTTCTCCTGTGTGGGTTCTTATGTGGGAATCCAAATGACTCTTCTGTGCAAATGCTTTATGACATAAATCGCAGTTGTATGGTTTTTCTCCAGTGTGGGTTCTTTTGTGAGAATCCAAATGACTGCTCCTTGCAAATGCTTTATGACATAAATCGCAGTTGTATGGTTTTTCCCCTGTGTGGGTTCTTTTGTGAGGATTAAGGTTGCACTTCCTTGTAAATGCTTTGTCACATAAATTGCAATTGTATGGTTTCTCTCCTGTGTGGGTTCTTATGTGAGAAGTAAGGTCGCTCTTCCTTGCAAATGCTTTGTCACATAAATTGCAATTGTATGGTTTCTCTCCTGTGTGGGTTCTTATGTGAGAAGTAAGGTCGCTCTTCCTTGCAAATGCTTTGTCACATAAATTGCAGTTGTATGGTTTCTCTCCTGTGTGGATTCTTATGTGGGATTGCAATTGACTCTTGCATGAAAATGCTTTATCACATAAATTGCACTTGTATGGCTTTTCTCCTGTGTGGGTCATGTGTGAATCCAGTTGATTCTTCCCTGCAAATGCTTTATGACATAAATCGCAGCTGTATGGTTTTTCTCCTGTGTGGGTTTCTTTATGAGAATCCAAATGACTCTTCTGTGCAAATGCTTTATGACATAAATCGCAGTTGTATGGTTTTTCCCCTGTGTGGGTTCTTTTGTGAGGATTAAGGTTGCACTTCCTTGTAAATGCTTTGTCACATAAATTGCAATTGTATGGTTTCTCTCCTGTGTGGGTTCTTATGTGAGAAGTAAGGTCGCTCTTCCTTGCAAATGCTTTGTCACATAAATTGCAATTGTATGGTTTCTCTCCTGTGTGGGTTCTTATGTGAGAAGTAAGGTCGCTCTTCCTTGCAAATGCTTTGTCACATAAATTGCAGTTGTATGGTTTCTCTCCTGTGTGGATTCTTATGTGGGATTGCAATTGACTCTTGCATGAAAATGCTTTATCACATAAATTGCACTTGTATGGCTTTTCTCGTGTTTGGGTCATGTGTGAATCCAGTTGATTCTTCCCTGCAAATGCTTTATGACATAAATTGCACATATACGGTTTCTCTGCAGTGTGGATCATTGCGTGGTTTTACAAAGTAAAAATTTATATAAATGCTCAGCCACAGATTTTGCACCTGTATGGTTTTTCTCAGGTGTGGGTTCTTATGTGGGAATCCAGTACTAGGCTATTCTTTGCAGATTGTTTATGACATAAATTGCTTCGGTATGGTTTTTCTCGGGTGTAGGTTATTATCTGGGAATCCAGTTGATTTTTCATTGTTTTATGATAGAAAGAGAACTTGCTTTGTTTTCTCTAGTGCCCGTTCTTAAGTGGAGCGTAGATAGTGCTCCGTGTAAACGTTTTGTAGTAAATCCACATATGTAGGGCCCTTCCTGTTGTCTCTTTGCTTGCACCTTCCCTTACATGTAAATGTTACATTAGACAACTGGAATTTCCTTGCGGTCGACTATTTTGTGCCATCTTTGGAGTTGAAATGCGTGGATATAATTTTTATTTATTTTACTTCGCCACATTTGTGCACAACATGCAAATGAGGCAAGTTGTAACAGGCTTTGTGAACATCAAGAAACGCCTAAAAAATAATATAAATCCTCTTCATTATTGTCAGAGAGAGAGAGAGAGAGAGAGAGAAAAGGAGAGGGAGAGGGCGGGACGGAGGGAGGGAATCTCATATCAATCTGGCTAAAGAGCTGCCTCTCTGAATGGCTAAAAAAGAAAACATTATTGTCTTTGTCACAAGAACTGAGAGACTAGGGCAGGTAATCTAAGGTTGTGAGATCACTTTGGTAGTAAGCTTGTGAGAGATCATTTTGGTATATATGGTACTACATGTATATAGTACTCATAATCACAATCCGTACTTAGATGTGATCCAGCAATAGAGGCATTAGAGCTAATTGGAAAACCAAAACTTCCTTATATGAAACCTTTAAGTATAAGAAATAGCATCATTCTACAAATGAATGAACTATATCCCAATATTTGCACAGAGAGAAGGGTGGAAAATTCAATCCAAGCTAGGAACTACATATACCGATATGTGCCTCTATCTCTCTTGGATGTTTAATTCTACTGTCCGAAGACAAAGAAAATAATTTAAGTGACAACTAACAATGCCACCTAAGGATATTGATATCAATTGTTTGAATAATAACAGTATGTTCATACAAAAGATCTGAACGGGACAGAAGTAAGATAGTCAAGCAATAATCGATCATTTTATCATTCTAAACTGGTATTGCTCATCCAATGCAGCATTAAAAAATTTTTATCAATCCAACTCATACTTTGGCAAGGATCCTTTTCATTAATCCAGCTTCCAATTAGGCAAGAATTCGCTTCATCAAACCAAAATTTCTTCAAATTGAATAACAATCATTTTTCATCAATCCAACTCCAATTTAAGCCAGCATCTTTTCATCAATGCCACTTCTATTTAAGCAATAACAGTAATCATCACTCCGACTAATCGAGAATTCTTCTAGTCAAACCTAACCTATATTTGACCATCGCTAAAACCCCTAAAATGACGATCAATTTAGAACACTAAATTGATAATTGCCTGCTCAACCATATAAAATCAAATTATTTCAATCCAGAAGAAAAACCTCTTAAAACCTTTTACAGGGTTACTGTTACAAGACAATTAAATTATCATAATCAAACAGTAAAATACTCAAACCATCCAAGCAATACTTATAACAGATTTCAAAGCACTTAGCAATCTTGGACAGTTTGTCAATAATTTTGTCAACTGAAAGCATCAAGCAGGTCTACAGTGATACGGTTACGAGTCAATAGTCCAAAGGTTCTATTGTCCGAAAGTTGTAGTAGCTTGATGGATGAGAAAATAATTCCTGCTTGAATATAAGTTTGATTAATTAAAATATTTCTTGCATAATTAGATGTTTTCTAAATGCGGCACTAAACCTAATGTTGACCCTAAATGACCATTACGACGAATAATCTGACCCTAACAGACCCTGATAACCCTTTATTTCTTGGATTAATGTCAAGAATATTGGCTTAAAATGAAGCTAGATTGATGAAAATACTCCCTGTTAAAGGGGAAGTTGGAATGATGAAAAGTGTAAGTAGAATTTGATTTCGTGAGACGATTTTATATCGGAGTACTTAATGAGTCTTAATGACGGAGTATAATCTTCGAACTATCGAATTCCAACACTATCGACTGGTCATACAGTGACACAGTCCCATGCACTCAAATATTTCTTTCTATAAGATGTGCAGAGTAGGCCCATTTTATATTAATCCTTTCATTAATGTTAGTCTGATCTATTCTATTTCAGCCTTCGCCATTTTTAATTTCACCAACTTTTCCTTTACCATGGGCTGTAATGCTAATTCTGATACCTTTATCGCTCAAAACTGACGAGCATTATGGTTATGTCCAACGACCTCATGTTATGTCAGTATCCAGAAAGCCATGTTTTTGCTAAACCCTTTCCACTCACCAATTGGTCCTTCCATCCTCCTCCATCTGTTTGAAGATAAACGGCACAAATACGTTAGCAAATTTCTGGAATCAGAAGTTGTTGAACCTGTTGAATTAAATCGTGTATGAGCCACATTCCTCAAAACGCATAAAGTAAGTAAGTAAGTAAGTATATACTTTATTGACCCGCCTGTAAACGCATGAATGTGGCTATAACATAGTGCCATAGTATAGATACCATTTGGGTAAAACTGTATTTTAGCGTATTTTATTATCTCAAAATCGATATCATGTATTTTAGCGTATTTTATTATTTAGCGTGTGTATTTACACATTTCGTTGATGAAATCGTTATAACGTGACAAACAGACAAAATTGAGTGATATTGGAAGCTGGATTGATGAAAACTTATGGATGAAATAGAAGCTGAATTGATGAAAAAACACTTGAGAAATGGAATGTGGATTAAGGTATCTAATGGCTGACGTAGCAGCTGGATGGACAAAAATAACGCTCGAGAAATGGAAACGGAATTGATGAAAAGATAGCTTGAGAAATAGAAGTTGGATTGATGAAAATTATTTCCCTTCAATAGAAGCGGGTTGCTGAAACGATACTTAATTAAATGAGAGCTTGATTGATGGGAAATACTTGTTATTTAAATAGAATTTGGATTGATGAAAAAATACTTCTTACTGCAACAGAAGCTGGATTAACGAATGATACATTCCAAGGTAGAAGTCGGATTGATGAAAATACCTGCGGAAGTTCGAAAGCGCATCCAAATAATAAAATACGCCATTTATTTTGAGCTAGCCTGTCTTGAATAAAATACGCTAAAATACAGTTTTACCGAAATTTGTTAAACTTAACGTTTAATTAATTACCTTCCCTATTAATAGTATTTAATGCATAGCCTAAATTATACCAGCAACACAAATAATACAACAAACCCCACAGGCCTAATTATGGCAATGCTTTAGGCCTACGGGTACTATAATTTTAATTCACCTTTTTTTCGATTTAATTTCGCCAACTTCTAGTTTGTCCAGAACCATTTTAATCGATCCAGCTTCTGCTTAGACAAGAATTTGTTCGATAAATCCCGTTTCTATTTTGTCAGTATATCTTTTTCATCAATTTTACATTGAAAATTATTCTTCATCAATCCAGCAGAATGACTGCACTAACCCTAAAACTAACCCTAACCGACCCTCACGACGCCTAACCTGAGCCCTAACCGACCCTCACGCGCTAAATCCCGCTTCTACTTCGTGAGGAAATATTTTTCATCGAATTTCTATTTCTGTGGGTCGTACACGAAACCTACATCGACACGCGGAAAATAAAAAAAAGGTGAATTAAAATTATAGTACCGGCCTACGTCCTAATAGCCTACAACACAGTGTAAAGTAACGTAACATTGCACACATTTAGGCCTAACATAATTATGGAGAATGGAATTTCCCCTGGACAAACCCCCAACAAACTCCCCGGACAAACCTCCTTCAGATATAGCCTAAGACAAACCCCGGACAAACTCCTTGCCCTGTGCAAATAGCTTATTTCTGTAGTTAATTGATCAAATGCGTTTGGTCAAGCCAGCTTATATTTAAAGACAAACAATAGTTTTTATCAATCCAGCTTCCGTTTAAATAACAATTAATTTTCATCAATCCAGCTCCAATTTAAGCAAGACTATTTTCATCAATCCAGCTTCCATTTAAGGAAAGCTGACTTTGCATCAATCCGACTTCTATTTAGCTAGAATTCTTTTCATCATTCCTCCTTGTGTACGACCAACATGTGTTTTGAACTTAGGACCGCCTTTCGGAAGATTAGCCCTTACACGCAATTTATGTTCTACCTGGGCAGGGGCGGATCCAGGAATTTTCGAAGGGGGGGGCCAAAAAATTTTTGGGCTGGGGTCGGAAAATTTCTCGTTGATCTTTCGCTGAAAAATCTGATGAACTTTTTTAGTCGTTTTTGGCCGAAACCAGAGTTTAATTTAGCCCCCCACCTCTAAGGGGATTGAGGTTTCCGGAGGGGTAGATAATTGACCGTCTGGAAGGCAATCATGAGGCGTGCAGCGCCGAGAGTGGTAGGGGAGGGGCGTGGGGAGGGGATATGCCCCTCCCCACCAGAAACTTTTTGAATTTTCACATTGCAATGGTAGCATTTTAAGCTGTTATCTTAACAAAATAGCTGTACTTTTCAGTGCTTATAAGAGTGCCATAAGGTCTCAATAAATATAGACTTTACCTAAAAACTTTTTTCCCGAAAATTAGATGTTCTTTTTTAAGTAATCCGCCGGAAATCTTCAAAACGGGTGTTCAATTTTCCTTCCCAAAAAACTGATGACTTGTTGTAGTCATCCGTGCGAAATCTTTAAAAAGGTGTTTAATTTTTCGTCTAAAAATAGGTGATGACTTTTTATTCTTCCGTGCGAAATTTTCAAAAAAGGTGTTTAATTTCGCATCCCAAAAAACTGATGACTTTTGTAGTCATCCGTGCGAAATCTTAAAAAAGGTGTTTAATTTTTCGTCTAAAAAGAGCGATGACTTTTTAGTCTTCCATGCGAAATTTTCAGAAAAGGTGTTTAATTTCGCATCCCAAAAAACTGATGACTTTTAGTAGTCATCCGTGCGAAATCTTAAAAAAGGTGTTTAATTTTTCGTCTAAAAAGAGCGATGACTTTTTAGTCTTCCATGCGAAATTTTCAAAAAAGGTGTTTAATTTCGCATCCCAAAAAATGATGACTTTTAGTAGTCATCCGTGCGAAATCTTAAAAAAGGTGTTTAATTTTTCGTCTAAAAGGTATGACTTATTAGTCTTCCGTGCGAAATTTTCAAAAAAAGGGTTCAATTTAGCATCCCAAAAAACTGATGACTTTTTGTAGTCATCCGTGCGAAATCTTAAAAAAAGGTGTTTAATTTTTCGTCTAAAAAGAGCAATGACATTTTATTCTTCCGTGCGAAATTTTAAAAAAAGGTGTTCAATTTCGCTTCCCAAAAACTTATGAATTTTTAGTGAACCGTCCGAAATCTTCAAAAAGGTGTTCAATTTTTCTTCTAAAAAACTGATGACTTTTTAAGACTAGAATAAATAAAATACTTCCCACTACTGAATGAAATATAGTAAGGTATAAATATAAACAAGGAGTAAACATGCGTTATCATTCACCGCATTTTCTTGCACATATAGACTAAACTCAAAACTTAACATGTTTCGCCCTGAAATTTTTTGGCATCTGTAAAAAATAAACTACATCCCAAACACTGTTGTCAGTGTTAACTTGATTTGTATTTAATAGTTTGTTGTACTTAGTTATAATTGTGTTTATTGGTGTTAATGTTTTTAAAATTTACTACGAATATATACACGAATAACATACATTGCATGCCATAAATCATAGTTGGATACTGTTCAAAGATTGTCTCATTTCGATGCTTTAAATATATAAAGACAATGCAATTGCGTGAGAGACTTAGATTAGATTTTAATTACATTTATACATTATTTTTATTATAGATTTTAATTACATTTATACATTAATTCTCCTGTGCATGACTGACACCCTGAATTTTTTTTTCGGCCACCATGGATGGGGGGGGCCACGTCCCATGGTGATTTGAAATGGGGGGGGCCATGGCCGGATTGGCCCCCCCCTGGATCCGCCCCTGTACCTGGGGGAGGTTGTCCTACCCTGGGGTTTTGTCCGGCGGGAGGTTTGTCCAGCCTCCAGGGGTTAATGTCCTACACTCCATAATTATACACAACCTGACGTCACGTAACATGACTCAATCAATATAGGCCTTACATAGGCTAATAGGCCTATAACGAAACACGACAATGGTTTTTGAAATCTCATCATCTGAGCGCTCCACATATATTATCTGCAATCAAGTTTTCGCAATGGACTGGTGCACCAAAAATTGCATGCATGCATGCATAAGTATATTTACATCTGTCTTAGCCTCACGGTCATTGTTTTGAAGTGACAAATTTAACTGTGTTTGGGTTTCAAGTCGGTTTAAATCGACTTGTGGTAAAAACAACTTCAAGTGACTTTTCTCAGTCTTTACTTTACTCCAAGGTCTAATTTAAAAGTTTGCATAATTTTTATAGTTATGATTAAACTTTAAAGCAGGATCAGTGTATGCATGTGCTTTATAGAGATAATTACGAGACAGCGATCCATCCATCGTTCCATCATCCATAATAATAATTATAACGGTTAGAGCGGATTGGGCTTTGTTCAAAACAAAACGATTACGGATTTGGCTAAAAGTTTGGTCGAATTCCACGACGTTGAACCATTTTAATGTGAAGAAAACGTAACAAAACGTGCTGCTTCTGTGCTCTTTTTTTACTGCATATCACTAATCATTGACCGGGAGTGACTTTGGTCGGCCAATCTGACCCCACTTGACCGTGAAGTGACTTGAGGCCGACGACTTGGAGTCAAAACGACTTGACCCGACTTGGGAGAAAAACAACCGACTTCCGACTTGAAGTCGACTTTTGACATGGTCATGTAAGCTTATTCATTAGCCTAGGCCTTCGTACGGCTAATAGTGCAAGAAGTCAAGCCAATTTTCCCTGGCAAACATTAATTTCGTAAGGACTTACTAAGGAGTAGGTGTAGGCTAATGAGACCTCAACACTTGATGCATGAAATTGTTATAATTTTATTAAGCCTATTTCAGGTTGTTTTGCTTTTCAGTTTGAATAGTTCTATGATGCTTTGGGCCATCTAGTAGCTATAGTAGGCCTAATATATGTAAAGGGCAATGTGACGGCAAATCATTAGTTCTATACGAGTCTGAACTTGTCCATTGTCTGTGATTATTCAGATTACACGCATTATTATTGTTATTATAATTATAACTTTTTTCGATTATTATTATTAAATAAATAAATCTGCATGCGGTAGATCGCAGAAGTTAGAACTGGCAGGCTACGTTACGGTAGGCCTAATTCATTCTTGTAAACTACAAAAGCTGCTTAAAAACTGTGCTAGTCTCACGGTCATTGGTTTGAAGTGACAAATTTAACTGTGTTTGTGTTTCAAGTCGGTTTAAGTCGACTTGTGGTAAAAACAACTTCAAGTGACTTTTTCTCTACAAAATTCGACTTGGGGTCAGTTGTGGTGAGCTGAAACGACCTGACCAAACTTGGGATGACCAAGTCGACTGGGGCCGACTTATAGTTGGGGTCGACTCCCAGGTCTAAGTAATCATAATGTGACTTATTGCTTAGGCTACACCAGTCAATGTCAACTCCCAGGCAAGCAAAAATCACCAAAACACAGTAACACGCACGAATAGTAGGGAGCTTATACCAATAGAAGATAGAATAACACCAATTCATCTAGTGATTGCTTGACATTTAAAAACGTCAAGCAAAAGCCATTTTGAACTATACGGTACGTAATCAGTAAAAAAATCAATGCCAAGATATTAAGGGCATACATTGGAACAACTTGATCAATAAAAACAAACTTTTAACACAAACACACTAAAAATCAAAATAGATGACCGCGCTGGTCAAGAAACTACCAAAACATGGCAGGTGCTATATATATATAAATTATATATATATATATATATAATATTATATACATATAGCGATTTTCAACAACATAGTTGCTGAAAAATTAACAAACCGAAACTAGAAGCTTTTTAACTAATCCTTTTTTCTCAATTCAAGTAGAGCAACTGATCACCAAATTATGTAGCAGTGCCTTGCAAGCAGTTCAAGAAATATATATTTCTGCAGATAATCATAGAAGTACTGTGATTACAAGAATAATGTACGTGTAAACTCTTTTCCAATTTCAAACATCTCATCAAATATCACAAACATAAAAGGTTTCTAAATTAAATGATCTAAATACCGAATGGCATACAGAATGTGGCTTTCAGTCTTTACTCCAAGGTCTAATTTAAAGGTTTGCATAATTTTTCTAGTTATGAAGAAACTTTAAAGCAGGATCAGTGTATGCATGTGCGTATGCTGAACCTCTTAACTTGATGCTTTCACATAATTCACTTTCACATAATATTTCTGCATAATGGGTTTTCAAGTTAAAATAAAGTTCGACTCTACATGTAAAAGTTTTGTCACATAATTCATACTAGCAGTGCTCTTCCCAACGTAAGTTCTCAAATGGATTCTGAGATTCGTTCCTCATAGGCCTACTCTGTGACACATATTGTCATCATCCAGTTTTTCTCCAGTGTGGGTTCTTTCATGGCGGCTCAGTGCACTCTTTAATGTAAAGGGTTTGTCACATGAGTGGCACTTATGTGGCTCTGTTCTAGCGTGGGTCTTTACATGGCGATTCAAATGAGACTTCGTCGCAAACTTTTTCTTACATAAATGACACATGTGTGGCTTTTCTCCAGTGTGAACTCTTACATGGTCCTTCATATTGCTTGAACGTGCGAAAACTTTCTGACATAAACGACACATGTATGGCTTTTCTCCAGTGTGGACTCTTACATGGTCTTTCATAGTGCGTAAACGTGCGAAAACTTTCTGACATAAAGGACACATGTATGGTTTTTCACCAGTGTGGGTCTTTATATGGCGTTTTAGAGTACCTGCCCATGCAAATGTTTTATTACATAAATTGCACACGTATGGCTTTACACCAGTGTGGGTTTCTATATGGCGTTTAAGAGATTGCGAGAGTGAAAAAGTCTTGAGACATAAATTGCACTTGTATGGTTTTTCTCCAGTGTGGGTTCTTTTGTGGGAATCCAGACGACACTTATGTGCAAATGTTTTGTAACATAAATTGCATACGAATAGTTTTGCTCCAGTGTGCGTATTAATATGGGTAGTCAGACTACTGCTGCGTGCGAATGCTTTGCTACATAATTTGCAACTGTGTGGTTTTTCTCCAGTATGTGTTCTTATGTGGGAATCCAGTTCGTTTTTCCTTGCAAATACTTTGTCACATAGATTGCAATTATATAGCTTTACTCCATTGTGGGTCATAACGTGGTTTTTCAAAGTAGTCAGTTGTGCATATGCTCGGTGACAGATTTTGCACTCGTATGGTTTTTCTCCAGTGTGGGTTCTTATGTGGCATTTCAAAGTACTTATTTGTGCAAATGTTCTGCAACAGATTTTGCACTTGTATGGCTTTTCCCCAGTATGTGTTCTTATGTGAGAATCCAGATAACTTTTCTGTGAAAGTGCTTTGTAACATAGATTGCACATGAACTGCTTTGCTCCAGTGTGTGTGCTTACGTGGGAATCCATTTGGCTCTTCTTTCCAAATGCTTTGCAACAAATATCGCACTTGTATGGTTGGAGTTTCTTATTTGAGAATCCTGTTGATTTTTCATTTTTCTGTGATAGAAAGTGAACTTGCATCTTCTCGCTAGTGCATGTTCTTAAGTGGAGGTAGACAATACTCTGTGCAAATGATTTGTAACAAAATTCAAATTTGAATTGTCCTTCTTTCTGGCCTTTTTCCTTGCACCTTCCTTTAATGTTCTATAAAGTAAATGACAGAAACAGACAATGAACTTTGGAGAAGTAGGATAATCGAGAACTAATCTAGTATTTAGGCATTCTAAATTGTTTGTCCAATGCAGCATTAAAATTGTTCATCAATCCCACTTCTACTTTAATTTAAATAACAACTATAATTTAATCAAGAATCCTCTCATCAATGCCAGTTCTAGCTAAGCAAAAATTATTTTCCTCAATCCGACTTGTCAAGAATTCTTTTGGTCAAACCTAACTTGTACTTGACCAAAGCTAAAAACCCTGCAATGGCAATCAATTTAGAACAGCGGTTCTCAACCGGGGGTCCGCGGACCCCTGGGGGTCCGCGGCCATCTGCCTGGGGGTCCGCGAGCAAGTCCTGAAAACTATACATTTCTTAGTTAAAAACATAGAGACAGATAAATATTGGTAATTTTTCCAATATTTCTCCTTTTCAATGGCGACATGAAACCACCGGTAATAATACGCTGATTAATGACAAATTCGTTTGTTTTAGATGGGTCTGTTTGTAACTGACTCTAGATTTCGGTATGCTTTTCAGAGAGTTTCTTAGAAACACAGCCTGTAATTCATTTAAATAAACAACTCATGAGTTTCAACTCTGGCTTAGGCTACCTGGCTGGCATTTTTAGATAAGCTGAATAATATTCTTCTACACAAGTGATGCAAACAAATCTAATAACCCTTAATGATAAAGTGTCTGGTTTTACAAAGAAACTTGATATCTGGTGCAAAACGGATAGTGGTAGATAACTTTGACACATTTGATCAATTGCATGAATTCACATAAAAATAAGGAAATGCTCGGATCAATCAAATAAAATTTGTTAATTTAATTTTCGGTCAATCATAGATGGATCAGTTCAACTTCTAATTTGGTAATTTGAACGTTCACAGTTTTTCGTTGACTTCCTCCAGTCAGTTTCTTGCAAACTTTGATTCGTGGAATTTAACGACATCGGAATTGAACCAAATCATTGAAGTGACTATTTAAAATGGCATTAGGCCCAGAGCCGTTTTAAGGCCAAGGCACGCGAGGCACGTGCCTAGGGCCCCGCGCAACAGAGGGGCCCCGCGACGACCCAAAATACTACATCGCATTACAAATTAGCAACATAATTATTATACGAACTTTAACGTAGATCTATGTTAAACTACTCTATATCTGACAATGAGAGATTGAGGCGGAAATAGGGTTACATTCAGGCATCTCTCGGGTTGGGGGGAACTTCACCCAGAAAATGATGACTACCCGGTATTCAAAACATTTGACTGTATAATAATAGTTTTAATTGCTGTTTACATTATTGTATTACACGAACTCAGCAATGCGCATGACCTTTCTCAGCAACGGGAATAGGCCTAAGCTAATAATTATTCCTGCGAAAGAAAGAATGGCTTAGGCCTACGCAATTACAAACCTGTCTGCAGTTATTCATTATAGTGTAATGGTCCAGAAGCAGCAGAACTGAGCTGCAGAAATTGATACGTAGATAAATTCTTATTGTAATAATAATTATACTTATTGAAATTTCCAATCACTCTTTTGTTATAAGCACTGAAATAATAGAGTAACTTTTGTTAAGATCTCGACTTACAAAATGCAATGCTGCCATTACAATGTGGAAATTGAAAAAGAAATTATAATAATGGTAAGAATATTTATTGAAGTCTTAGGCTAGGCCTACTCATGTTAGCACGGCAATAGTTGATCAATTTTGCTAGGATGCAGCTAAAAATGCGCAGTCATTGCAATGTGAAAATTCAAAAATTTCTGATGGGAGGGCAAATTTCCTCCCCATACTTTCCCCTCTCGGTGCTACACGTCTCAGCAATCAACCGGCAAATACCCGTTCTCAGTTCCCAGAAACCTTGATTTCACAGCAGCATTAAAGGGTCTAGATTGGACTCATGGCTATGCCTACTTTTAGGGTTAGGGTTTGTGCCTAGGGCCCCAAAACTCCTTAAAACGGCCCTGATTAGGCCTACATTGAAGATGTACGCTGCATCCATGCAAGAGTATAGCATACATTTAGGCCTACTATTATGTAGGATTATAGAGTCGCACAGTCACTATAATGCGCCAAATTTCGGTGGGGTCCGTGACCGGGACCAAAAATTAAAAAGGGGTCCGTGAGTGTGAAAAGGTTGAGAACCGCTGATTTAGAACACTAAAATGATGGATAGCCTATCCGAACATAAAAGATCAAATTATTTCAATCGTGAAGAAAGGCCTCTGGTACGTCTCAAAACTTTTATAGGTTATGCTAAACCTATTAAATGCTAATAATTGAACAGTTAAGAAACTCAAACCTTCCAAGCAATTAGGCCTACATATAGCCCGGTAGTGGACTTCGAAGTACATAGCAATTTCGGACAGTTTGTCAGTATTTGCCAACTGAAAGCATCAAGTAGCATCAGTGATATGGTTCCGAGTTTATGGATCGATTGTCCGCAAGTTGCATCAGCCTGATCGATGAAAATAATTCCTGTATGAATAGAAGTTGGATTAATTAGAATAATTCTTGCTTAACAAGATTTTTCTAATGATGACACTAACCCTGTACCTGAAACTAACCAACCATCACGAAAAGCATTCTTCGTGTTTGTTTTGTTTGTTTGTATGCGCACTTGTTATAGTGCCCCTTCAAGCTCTATATTCAGAGGCGCTCCCGACTGCAGAGCGGACACTGCATCGGAATTTCACGCCGAAGCGCTGAGCAATTGCGAGTGAAGGACTTGCCCAAGGTCCCTACTCGGCGACGTGAGGTGGATTCGAACCTCGAACCTTCCGGCTCCAAGGCAAGTTTTTAAAAGTTCCAAATCTGTACACGTCAAACTTGAAAAAATGGCGTCAAAAAAAACAGATACAAGATATAAGGTCGTTGGATGCAACTATATAGAAGTAGTATAATCGATCCCTCTGGTGTTCGACTATAAGCTGAGTAAACACCGAACTGAAAGGAATTAATTGACAATAATGTTGCTGTTTTACTTTAACTTTAGGCCTAAGGCATGAATAATTGTGAGCGGGAAGTAATTACACACGCGCCTCTGGGGAGCACGTCGCAAGGTCATTCATTCATTCATTCATTCATTCATTCATTCATTCATTCATTCATTCATTCATTCATTCATTCGTTCGTTCGTTCGTTCGTTCGTTCGTTCATTCATTCATTCATTCGTCTTAACATTTCAAAATGCTTGGCTATGCCATGACTAAACGCCGGACACTAACGAAAGCTGAGCTAATTTGCGAGCGTTCCAATAACGACGATTAAGATTTCTATTACTATCTTTCGAATGCTACGTACATTTTGAATAGGCAACTATGAGTAGGCCCAGTTGCCATCATACCTCATCTGAGCCGAGCATCAACCTATGATGGAAGGATGGATGGATGGATAGATGGATGGATCGATGAGTGGATAGATGGATGGATGGGTGGATAGATGGATGGGTGGATGGATGGATGGGTGGATAGATGGATGGATGGATGGGTGGATAGACGGATGGATAGGTGGGTGGTTAGATGGATGGATGGATGGATAGATAGATGGATGGATGGATGGATAGATGGATGGATGGATGGATGGATAGATGGATGGTGGATAGATGGATGGATGGGTGGATGGGTGGATAGATGGATGGATAGATAGATGGATGGATGGGTGGATAGATGGATGGATGGGTGGATGGATGGGTGGGTGGATAGATGGATGGATAGGGGGATGGATGGATAAATGGATGGATGGGTGGATAGATGGATGGATGGGTGGATAGATGAATGGATGGATGGATAGATGGAAGGGATAGATGGATGGATGGATAGATGGATAGATGGATGGGTGGATAGATGGATGGATAGATGGATGGATCGGTGGATGGATGGGTGGATAGATAGATGGATGGATGGATGGATTGATGGATTGGTGGATAGATGGATGGATGGATGGATGGATAGATGGATGGATGGATGGATGGATAGATGGATTGATCGATGGGTGGATAGTTGGATGGATGGATGAATGAGGCACTGTGGCCTTCCATTCTCCACGGTCGACATGCATGCGTCCCACTGTCTATCTCTGCCTCTGTGTTCGTCTGTCTGCCTGGCTGTCTGTCTGTTTGGAGGACGATGCGCCACCGAGCAGTTGTTGACTTAGCGAGAGCCAAATAGACGGCGGCAGTGGTGGCACCAACTGCAGTCACTCGCTCTGTCGCAGGACCAACACACAAGCACCAACGGACGGACGGACGGACGGACGGACGAGCGGAGGAAGGCATCCCATCCCGTTCGCTGGGTCCCAGAGTCTGTCGTCGTTTATGCTGCATCATCCTGGTCGGATGCTTTCTTGACTCCTCGATAAACTGAAATCATCTTCTTCGGCAGGATGGCGCATAAGACGAACTGAAGACCGAAGTGCATCATCGCTCTTTAGGACAGGTCGCGTCTGGCACCAGCAGCAGCACCAGCACCAGCAGCACCAGCAGTAGCAGCAGCAGCAGCAGCAGCAGAATTGGTCAAGCGGAACCCGGTCTTCGACACCTGTGGTTTCAACAACACTGGAATGTGGTGATGATGTGCTGATGGCGATGATTGAAGACACCTGTTTCAGATATTATTTCCGTCTGTCAGTCGTCTAGAACAGGTGAGTTCGATTAGCGTTGTGCTGCTTCAACATTTGATTTATTTACGAGGCACAGATAGACCTAATACTCATGGGCGGAGTTTATCAGGGGCTACGGGGGGCTAAGCTCCCCAAGAAGTCCCAGAGTCATGTTTTTTACCGCGTAAATGGTATATTTTTGGGCTTAGCCCCCTCCCCAAGAACTTCCAACCAAGGACTAAAAAAGGTCATAAACTTTTTCGGCCAGGAAATACATAGTCATTTTCTGTAGATTTGAACAAAAAAGGTCGTCAACTTTTTTGGGCCGACACGAAAAATATTGTCGGCGCCGCGCGTTCTGGACCAATTTTTTTAGTCCCCCCCCACCCACCAAAAAGGAAACCAAACTCCGCCCATGCCTACTGTTTTATTTCTGTGATCGATTTTGCAAGCCTTTGAGAGTGAGTTAGTCAGCAAACGTAGGCTAAATGAGCTGTTGAATGAGTGGTCTCACTGGTCTCAGTGGTGTTAATGAAGAAGTGGGCGAGGGAAAGAGCCAAAAAGATAGATTTACGATGTACGGATGTTCAAAGTGCTAATTGTAACTTTTACATGTAGACCATGTCTGGAGAAATATAATTTTAACTTACCACCGCATCGGTGTTTAAACAATTTGAAGCGTGTAACTTATTTATTTCATTTATGTATTTCTCGTATTTGCTATAGCGCCCTTTTAAGCTCCCTACTCAGAAGCGCTCTCGACTACAGCGCGAACACTGCTTCGGAGTTTCACGCTGACGTGCATAAGCAGTTGCGAGTGAAGGACTTGTTCAAGTTCCCTTCTTGGCGGCTAGAGGTAGATTCGAACCTGGAACCTTTCGGCTCCAAGGCACCGAACCCACCACTACACCATCCCACCCACCACTCTTAGGCCTTCTGTTTAAATGTCGTCATGAGACCTGTTAGTCAATCAATCAATCGTAATTTATATAGCGCCCCTTCAAGGTACCTACTCAGAGGCTCTCCCGACCGAGATCAAGCGGAAAAAACAGTCTTCAAAAGTTTGTGAAATTGACAACAGCTTGGGAGGTGTCGCATAGTCAAGGGAAGTCCATTCCAGGTTGTTGGACCAACCACAGAGAATGAACGCCTCTGCATAGTTGCAGAGCGAGTGAAAGTAACCATTAAGTCACCATGGACATCAGAGCGCAGTGCGCGGCGGCCTATGCAAGTGGAAAGAGGGAGGCAAAGCTCACACAGATAAGAGGGTGCCCAGCCTGATAAGCATATAGTCCTATAAGATATGTCTGTATTTGGCCTAATTTACAATGTATATAGGTGACTCACCGTGACTCTGATTTTAAGGGACTGTTGTCTTGCTGTCTTTTACCTTCATTGGATGCTGCACTAATATTTTTTGTTTCGAAATGAATTACAACGATATTGATTGTCACTCGTGTTCAATAAACGTCGAATAAAAGTAAAAGGTTATTTTGATCTCTGGGATTTAAAGAGCATGGCTAATTTGAGGCTCTCAAGCTGTCACAGCTTCTGATGGGAGTCTGTATATATAAAAACTAGCTGAATAACCCGGCGTTGCCCGGGAAATATAAGTTTTTGTCCCCAGCCTGACCCCGTTCCGACTTCACCATTCTGACCCCGCCTTCCATCGACCCCCGCGTTAAGGAGAAGTAACGAACCTCTCCGCTAGGTGTACAGGTCTGGTCGATAATCGAAGAGCAAAACCCGTTAAGTCCATTCGACACGTAACTGAGAAAAACGACTTTTTCTGAAAAGATACTACCATTCAGCGCAACGTGCTTTTTTCATAAATTGTTCTTTGCCACTTAGATAAAGGAAGTTTTTTTAATCTACGCTTTTTTATTCCGATTATTTGCAGTTATATTCGCATTATTTACGTCCACAACATTTTTGCTACGCGGTTTGGCGAGATGTGACGTTAAGATTTGAGCTCAAAATAATGACGTCATGAGTTTAGTGAACATAATTATGCCGTGTCTAATATATCGTTTTTATAACAGCGAAATTTAAAATATGGAAAGATTTTTGGATGGCGATCTTTATGATTTTCTCGTGTGGATCAGAAGAAAAAAGCCGAGAATAATCCTCGCAAATATTGTCGATAGAAGTAAATATCACGTGACCTCAAACCGTCATGCCATTGGCTGTAGTTCTCTGGTAGTCAATGGAGGCCTTGTGGAGGCGATCAACGTGAATGGATTTTGAATCGCTTATCGCGTGCAAGTTTAAATGTTGACATCTCGGGACTTATAAAGTGAATTGGCAGCCGAAAATAGTGGCGTTTAACTCCAAATGTGGGTAAGAATCGATTGCAAAATTTTTTTTTAAACGAATCGCTGTAATTTCCGAGTAGGCCTCCGGGCAAAATTGGTGCATCCCACACACAGAAGGACAAACTTTGAGTTTTATACTTTAAGATAAAGTTTATATTTAAGTTCGTAACTGTGCGGAAGTTTGTCGCTGCAGTAAACAAATTGTCCAGACAATTGCACAACATGCCCGCATACAAACAAACACGCATAGGGTACAAAAAAACACGCACGTGCAAATGCATGTGTTGATTTTTAAATTTAAACAATGTAGATATTCATATTTTTGTTGTGACGCATGTGTACCATATAATGTAGGGATTGTAGGTCTATACATGCCCTCTGCTGTTTTGCATACAATGTATCATCTACAATTCTGTATTATAGGCTATGCTTAAATCTTTAGAGCAGCGGTTCTCAAACTTTACTTTTATTGTACACCCCAAATAAAAAATCGAATGATTCAATGATGGCGTACCCCCAGCAACGTCAGATCAGAAACAAAATGCCATTGAGAAGTTCCCCTTGCAGCGACAACTAAAAGTCCTTTTAATCATGTGTGACATCGTGCATTAGAGTCGAATGTAGGGAGCAAAATTTGAAATATGTATAGTTTTAATCACGAAACCACACCAAACAGATCTATAACCCCTGAAAGAAAGAGCTGACGTAGGCTATAGAGTTATAGTGCTATGCGTGGGCTTGTTTCGACTGGCGCAGATTTAAAATAAAAATTGTCTGGTTTAATTTTTGTCAATTTCAAGCGTAAATTTATTTGCTTTTGATAGCAAGAATAGTTTAAAAACTAGTCTCACACA
The DNA here is from genome assembly GCA_949752735.1 of Lumbricus terrestris. NCBI lineage: Eukaryota > Metazoa > Annelida > Clitellata > Crassiclitellata > Lumbricidae > Lumbricus > Lumbricus terrestris. The sequence continues at coordinate 20,435,647 of OX457036.1, forward strand.
GATAATATGCCATGCTGAAAGGAATCATAATTTTAAAGCTCAACCAGAAATTCATCCTTAGACCAATTCAGCTCTCTCCTATGGCTAGGCCTATATATTACGCTGAGAATTCCTGCTTTGGTTCTTTCTTCCATTGATACACTGTTTTGTCTCAAATTTATAGAAATAGACCTAAACATGAATATGTTGCATGCACTACCCAGCTAACACGCACTCACGGGACCCTTGCCGTTTTCTCCCGGGTATCCGGTGCGGTTTTCTGACGGGTTATGTCCGAGGTTTCCGGCCGGGAACCTTCTGGTGCACCCCGCGAGCTTGTCGCCGTCTACCGACTCTACCGGTATAGCCGCAATTGGTTTATTCCGACGCCATTTTGTGTGCCGTTTCGAATGCACGAGTTTTTGGAGATCGGGATTTGTTTATGTTGAAGGTAAGATTACGTTTTATTTATTGCGCCAAAAATATACTTGTCAATATCAACACTTTAGGTAAATGCTGCGTCTAATTTTGGTCGGAATATGACTAGGCGTGACGGAGATTGGGTTAGGGTTATGGACACCTCGCGCGTGGGTTAGCGTAAAACAGGTTCGGCCTCGATTGGTTTATGCATTGCTGCGTGTCCATATGTGTTTAAGTTCACCTTTTATAGGTGGAACTGCTATATTTGTTAATCATATCGGCCCTAAACTCTGCCCGGTGTGCACTGAATGCTTTTGCCGGGAATCTCGAAGACTGCGTGCCTCACGGTGCCTGTATACAAAACAATATGATTGCCAACGACTTAACTAAAATAGAGCGCTACGACCTATGCGCCGTATCCCATGATACAATGTAAGTAATCAATGCGAGATCTAAGCAACTACGGTCAGGTTAATAAAATTAAAAATAGGGGAAAATTTGCAGAAATAGGAGTACATAAAAAAATTGAGGCTAATACTGCAGCGCTCTATTTGGATTTCTTGTGTGGCCATAGCTGTTTACATGTACTGGCACACGCAATCTTTGGGATTACATTTTTATCATCTACAATGCTAGTCCCTTTAAAATTCGTGGTAAACGTGTATTTTAAGGTCGTAATTCATTGACCATTGCATGGGTTTCAGCGCTGCTTGAATACAAGTCGGATTGAGGTGGAACAACAGTGTTCTTACAGACACGGGGCCAGTCCATCAATGCATCCCTCCTAGCAGATGCTCAGACCCTGTAGGCAATCCGCATTGGGAATGATATCCAATGCAAGCCGTCCTGCATATGATATGAGACATGACCAGTAATTTATCCTTTGAGCCTGTTTCATGTGTTGAAATTATTATTATGTGAGACATTTACTATTTAAATTGGTTTTCAAGGCTTTAACTTTTTAAAAGGTACAGCAAGTTTTTAAAACTAATTTCAAATTGCAATGTCTGTGAATTTTACTGTCACTTGTTAAATAAAACTTGTTTGATATGTTTACAAATTCAGGTGTGGTGACGCAAAATATTCCTTTAACAGCACGAGGAAATTGTCGAGGACAGTTTTCCTGTTTGGTTTGAAAATGTCATGGATTGTCGCACTGAAATCAGCCGTTGAAATCTGCGCCTTTCACAGAGACTGAACATTATTCAATATTATCAATATTTTTAATGTTGAATTAATAAAGTTGATAAATAATGTTGAGTAAGCTGAGGTGTCATTTACAACTATTGTTGATTATTTATTGCTTTAACGATGTTTGGTAGACCAGGCAGAAATCAAGATTATGTTGGATACCACCCAGACTAAGTTCTGAAAACATAAGTTCGTGTTTTTAATTTTTTCAGGAATTTCTTTTAAAAAATGTGTTTAAAATACTCCTGGCTTCATTTCATTAGCACAATTTTAAAATCTAGTTTGATGCGCCTATTTCATTTTAATTTAGTTAGTGTACTGTAAAATTTGCTGTGCATGATTCCAAAACCAGCATGCATTAATGTGGTTTTTGCAACATATTGAGTTATATGTATGTTTTTAAAAGTTTTGCATCAAAATTCAAAATGGAAGAAAATAATTCCTCCAGCTTTATTCCAACTCAAGATATAAAGCAAATCATTACCTCTTGCTTTTTGCTTGAGTCTGAATAAGGATGTAGCAATTTTATTTGGTCATTTTTAAGTTTGTTGCAAGACTTTTGAAATTATGTATGAAACTCAATACATGCTGCAAATATGACTAAAATGGTTGTTTTGGTGTGTCGAGCCATGTAAAACACAGCTCAGAGTACAATTTGCATTCTGGGTATACATTATCAGTCATCTGGGTATGAACTGGGTTGTCCGCGCTGCTCGCGGGCTAACCCGTATGGTTCCCGTCGGGAAACCTCGGTCAAAACCCGCCGGGTTCCCGCCGGGTTGCCCGTATGGGGCCCGTATGGCAGCCCGTATGGGACCCGTGAGGTTCCCGAATTGGCTGGTTATCTGGGTATATAGTCTGTGAGTCTGATCATATGCCTATGTTGTGAAATAAATAAATGACGATGCTGTTATAATTATGTTGCAACGTTAAAAAGCAAACGCACAAAGTAAATTAATTTCTGGAATTTTTCGCATAGGCTACCCCTTTTCCGGCGCCTGGCGTACCCCCGGGAGTACGCGTACCACAGTGTGAGAATCTCTGCTTTAGAGGCCTATTTTATATGGTACTATTTGCACATAATTATCCACATTGTACTCGCAAGCGCACGCACAAGCCTATACTTGCATAACACTTATTTGCACTTTACGTCTTATGTAACGGCTTTATACCCATATATACATATATATTTATTATATAGTCTATGTATGCGTTTTGTATATATATATATATATATATATATATATATATATATATATCTGCATGCATGAGTACAAGCGTCAGCTGGATATGGATGTTCATTTGGGAAAGAGCAATGTGGCGACGCTGTGAGAAAGTTGCCAGACGCGACCACTCTTTGCGTGGTCTGTATCGCCTCAAGTGACTCTATGAACGACAAGTCCCGTCGTTATTATGGACCTACAGTATAGCCAGGGTTTAAAGTGGGTGGGAACGCGTGGGAACGGCGTTCCCACTGCTCTCGAAATTCTTGGCTAGCGTTCCCACTGCTCACAATGCAATGGAACCGTGGGAACGCAAGCGTTCCAGTAAAACTTTTCTTCGGAACGTCAGTTCGCGGCGGCGGCGCTCTGTAACTTCGACAGTTATTTTCATTGCCTTCTATAAATAACTGTCTTTCGTGAGACAGCAGTGAGTTAGATTAACGACCGAATTATATCGGAGGTCATTGGTTGAAATTGATGAGTGGGCCCAACCCGACGCCAGCCGCTGCACCCCGACCTTCTAGATTCAGAGGGTCATGCCTGCGTCTGGCTACTGGGCCAGGCTACTGTACAGTAGGCTAAGTGGGCTAACTGTGTCGGGCTACTGTGCTGGGCAAGCTCGACTTTTATTGCGCGGCGTGTCAATTTCGTTCTTTTGTGCTTGGATCTCGACGGGTGGACAGCCAGGTCCCATGAATGGGCTCAATTGATTTCAAGACAAACACCTTGAATAGATAGAAGTCCAAGATCAATCCGCACACCGTAGACAGCAGATTATCGCTGGTTGTAAATTTCAATAAGAATGAAGAGGTATTTATTGCCAAGAAAGGCAAACAATGATGATCGTCCTGTTACATCAACCACGACATCCAGCCGCCAAATTGAAAAGCTCAAAGTGACACTGCAGGCTGAGATTCATACACACAGCTTGAATACGTGAGTAAAATCAATTGGTAAACGTGTGGTTTAACGTAATAAATTTTTGCCATTAACTGGGTTTCAGCATTTTGTATACACGTTGCCGAAACGGGCTGCATTGCTTTTGCTGAAGGGAATTTTGCCACAAAAACTTTAAAAAGCCAATAATACCACAATGGGCTGAGGCTGGATTCATTCATTCATTCAAGAATTTATATAGCGTCTTTAGTAAGTCACTCGAAAGCGTTTCCAATCCAACCACGGTGATAAAAAAGTTTTAAGGGATGTCCATGCATGTAAGCTGAAACGGGCAAAGTTCGGCATTGGATGAAAAGAGGGTTAACTAGGGCCTACACGTTTGTCAGAAAATTACTTGTCTGGCTATTTCACTTCCATTTGGCAGTTGGTAAACTGAACAGTAGGACGTGATGGACGCCTTGCATGACTGCATGAGCGTTGCAAGAATGCTGTATTGGAGGAACATGCTCTTTCCTGTAGGGCCTATTTGCTGTTATATGTAGCTGTCATATTTTGTAAAGTTGAATGAATGCAGTTTTGAATTAGTTGGCATTGGCAACTTTGTAGTTGGTGATTAATCTAAAAATTTCTTACCAACTTACCCAGGGACAAGGCTCTTCAATTAAAACATTAACCATTCAGAGGTTTCGGTCCTCCTTCATGCTTTCTCACTGTTGAACCTTGTTTTAAAATATGCATGCATTTAGGTAACTAATTAATTTAACCCGTAGAAAACGGAAATGGAAAATAATTTCACTTTCGTTACATCTTAAACTGCATTTTAAACTTAAAAACCTTGTTTATTCATTTTCATCTGAATTGGAAAATAACACAACTTTTTAGTAGGCTAGGTCAAAATTAATTGTCGGTGACATATTTTTTTCTTAAAACTTCAGTTGAATAAGGAATTGAGAACACTTAAAGGTATGGGTACCTTTTCAAATTTAAATTGTAGACATAGCCTAAGTCCGCATAAGTTTGTGCTGATTGACATAACGCAATTAAAATCTAATGAGAAGTAACGACTATCGATGTGTACTAAATTATAATGTTGTACTTAAAATTGTTACTTATAGGCCTAAGAAGTTGTATCAAAATAACTCGTATAAATTTCATTTTTTGTTGGTACCTACTACCGTGTAGGCCCTATTTCTCAAATGATGACGTTAAAAAATAAATAATGACGTTAATTAGTAAGCTGAATCCTTTAGAGTACAGTGTAGATGTAAGGAATATTGGACAAAATGAAATTAAGGAAAATGATAACAGACAGTAAATAAATAATAAAATGCATAAAAAAATAAAACAAAATAAAACGATGTGAAAAAACCTCAAAAAAGGCAGTTAATAAGAAAATTAAAATCGGAAGAACTATTTTAAGCAACTATGTTCAGGTGATTCATGATGACTTGGACTTAAATATTCATTATGTATTTATAATTAATTTGTATGTGTGTTTTTCAGTCATGTCATATCACCTGCACAGAATCCGAGCAAAAAAAGGAAAACAACTTCTCATGCTGTGTATGATGATCAGGAAATAACTGTCTTGGAGGAAGGACAAGCTGTGCTGCTGGCCTCACCATCAACAGATCCAAATGCAATTTTGTCAGATGTTCGACCATCAATGGCATCAACAAGTCATGCAGAAGGGACACGTCAAACGGATTTCAAACTTGGGTTTGTGTTTGAACTAACTTTTAAGATCAAATGCATGAGAATTTATTTAAATGAAATAATGTTAGCAGTTTTCTTTATCACAGTTTATGCTAGCACAAATGCATACTATATTTATGCACTTTACGGTATGACAGTGTGAGAAGAGCAGGCCATACTGGGTGACACCTTAAGAAAATTCAGAATAGTGACACAAGAACATCTGTCTTTGAGTACTATTTTATGATGAGGCTTTATAAGGGTGAGGTAGGAGGTCCATTATGTAACTTGTCAGGTTGTTGCACTTGGTGACAATATCCTAGTGATGCCACTGGGCACAGTGGTGTAGTGGGTACGTTCGTTGCCTTGCAACCCTCCGGCTGCAGGTTCGAATCCACATTAAGCCGTCGTGTAGGGATCATGGGCAAGTCCTTCACTCGCAATTGCTCAGCACTTTGGTGCGAAACTCCGATTCAGTGTCTGTGCTGTAAGCGGGAGCGCTTCTGAGAAGAAATCTGGAAGGGGCGCTATAACAAGTGCACATACAAACATACAAGGCCGTAGCCAGGATTTTATTTCGGGGGTGTTTCTTCAGTTTTCCCGTCCGAAAAAACTGATCACCTTATTTTTAGTCATCCGACCGAGATTAATTCATTCTATTTTTCACATTTTTTTCATTTAGGGGGTGTTTCATGGTTTTATTTCATGGTTTTTACATCATGTGCTAGTAAATGCATTCTATTATTTTTAACTTTTTACATTTCGGGGGGTGTTCAAACACCCAAAACACCCCCTAGCTACGGCCTTGCAAACATATAACAAACTTTATACAGTTGTAACAGATTAGAAGCTTTAGGCTAGTTTAGGGTATATATGGTGCCATATAAGCATTGCCCAGGAAGCCCTCTGGAAAATAGTCCGAAACTAGTATTGATTAATTATATTAACAATTTTGCAATTCATCAACTTTTGTAAGTAAAAATACATATTTTTCATTCATTCAATAAACCGGTTGCCAGACATCAATCGGGTGCACTTTACTATTGTGCCACAAGGAAAATAAATATTGTGAATTTTTGCATAGAGTATCTTGTTGCAAACGGCTGGGAACTAGTGCATGTGTTTGCATAGAAACCTTGCATGAAATTTCTTTTCGTCCTTAGGTGCTTATCGAAGGTTAGCAGTGACGACAGACGTCTCGTTGATGTTGAGTCGAAAGACGACATCGATGATGATGCCATTGTTCCGAAGGATACTACTGCACTGACCAGCTGGCCAAACTGCTGGACACTAGACCAGTGGAAGTACTTCAAGTCGGCAAACGACTGGCTGTTTGCAATAGGAGGTAATCTGGGTTGTTCTGTGTGCAAGGCAGTTTCATGTTTGGGGCCAAGCCGAACAAATGCTGGAATGAAAACGAAACTTCCAGCTGAATGGATAAATGGAACAGTTGCGCCTGGTGGGGCTACTCTCGCAGCACAGCTATCATCACTTCGGAAAAAAATGTTTCTCCATAAGAATTCATTTGGTCACAATGAAGCTTTCTCTGTTTTCCAGGCACAAGGAAGAGAACTACTTAAAACGTCCGTTGTCGTTCAAAGTGCTGAACATCATTTAGCCACAACAGCTGTGTTTCGCACAGCATATTATATAGCTAAGCAAGACCGTCCCTACTCTGACCATCCACATTTGCTTGATTTGCAAAAAATGAATGGGGTGAATGTTGGTCGAGTGCTTCACAGTAATGTTGTTTGTAGTGACATCATAGACCATATTGCTCTTGACATGAAGCAAGCACTTGTGAAGCATATTGTGACATCTAAGCCTTTGTTTTCTATTCTGATAGATGAAAGTACAAATTTGAACAGAATTTCTTGTCTGGTTGTGTATATTCGTTGTACTTTAAACTTGCAGGCTGGTCCCATTACCTTCTTTTTTGACATTGTACCCTTGGGTGAAGCGACGGCCAATGGGATTACTTCGGCTTTACTTAAGTGCTTGCAAGATCAAGGAATCAGTATGGCTCTCATGGCAGAATGTTTAATTGGACTTGGAGTGGATGGTGCATCTGTTATGTTAGGGGAAAAAGGAGGTGTTGTTGCCAAATTGAGGGAGCATTTTCCATCTTTGATTAGTTGGCATTGTTTTAATCATCGTTTGGAATTGTCTGTGCACGATGCAGTCAAATCATGCACAGAAATCAACCACTTCAAAATTTTTTTGGACAGCTTGTATGCTCTGTACTCGATGTCACCCAAAGCGCAAAGAGAATTGACAGCCGTTGCTGGAGAGTTGAATGTCCAACTGATACGGATTGGGAGAGTGCTTGATGTGCGTTGGGTGGCTTCGAGTTGCAGAAGTGTTAGAGCTGTCTGGCAATCCTATAGTGCATTGTACAAGCATTTCAGCAACAGATCTGCAAGCACTAAGAAAACCGATTCAGAGCAACCGAAGTTTTATGGAATGATCCGGAAACTGGCTAACCCTGTGTTCATTAAAAATTTAGGACTCATGTATGATGCCCTGGAAGAGTTAGCTGATTTGTCTTTAGCATTGCAGAAAGCTGATGTTACTCTTCCTGTTGCTCATCGCCTCCTGACAAGACAAATTGAAGTATTTGCAGCTAGAAAGGAGTCCAATGGACATTACTATGCTGAAGCTTGTCAGGCAGTAGATGCAGGAACTTTCAAGGGTGTGTCAGTAGCTGCTAGTAGCGGGAAAGAGAGAGAAATTCACAGAGCTCAGTTTTACCAAGCATTGGTAGACAGTATGACAAAGAGACTGCTTGCTGATTCTGAGAAGGATCTCTGTGGTTTGATTGTCTCTCTTGATCCTAATGCTTGGCCAACTGATCTCACACCTGAGCATGGCGAGAGAGAACTTGCACATTTATGCAGCAGGTTCTTTCTTCAATATACTCATGTCAAGCAAGGGTATAGAGATTTTAAAGATAGCAGAGGTGGCCAGGTTTCGGATGAATTTCAGGAGTTGCTGAATCGTGTAAACACCTTGCCAGTGAGCACAGCGGAGTGTGAAAGGGGATTCAGTAAGATGAACATAGTCTGCACATCAATTAGATCACAGCTTTCTATAGAACATATCTCGTCACTCATGTTCATTTCACTGAATGGTCCCCCTCTTGAAATCTGGAAGCCACTGCCATATGTCAAATCGTGGTTGGCAAGCCATCGACGTGATGCCACTGACACCACCTGCATGAGACGAATGCCTGCTTCTCAACAGAATAAAACTTTTGAGTCTCTGTGGCATCTTTTATGATTGCATTTAGTAAGTTGGATGGTTCCGTGTCAATGAAAAACAATTGATATGACCAACTTAATTTTACATTACATTTTTTTCTCTGTAGAATTTTGTATTATTTTATGACGGTTTATATGCATCATTCAGTGAAATGAACATGGAGTGACGAGATATAATCTATAGATAGCTGTGATGTGCAGACTATGTGTATATATTTTTGATGAGGAGGGCCAGCCTGCACGTTTCTTCATGTCTAGTCAGCATTATTGATTCATTGAATGAATTAAATTCCGTTCAGTTTTCTTTAGCCTATTTAAATTTCTGACTGCATGCATGATAATAAAAATAGCATTATTATTTGTGTCTGGATTTTTAAACTTTCATTCAAGAGGCTATCGAACAATATTTCTTGTCATTTGGACACCATTGGCTGATTCAGAAGTCCTTTCTATTTTTTCTTAGAATGTTGTGATTGCAGTTATTCAGTGATTCAAGTTTTAATTCAATTAATTCGAGTTGGTATTACCGGTAGGTTTTTCTCTGTGAAATTCTTGCTTTTGTTTTGGTATGTACATTGTTTAGAATTTTGTAATATTTGTCACAGTTTATATGTACAATTGTCCTGAATCAAAATTTCAGTTTTCTTTATATAAACTTCTCACTGCTTGATGTAACAGATGATGTTATTATTTGTGTCTGGATTTTTAAAATTTACATTCAGGAAGAAATCCTGCAATTTTCCTCTTATGTGGCACCACATCATTGACTGAATCAGAAGTCCTTTCTGTATTTTCTAGAATCTTGTGTCTGCAATTATTAAGTGATTCCAAGTTTTAATTTGATTGAATTAATTAAGTCGATATTAGTTTTGCTTCGTGAAATTAATGCATTTATTGGGGTATTTGCATTGTGTATACGTGTATCTTTTGGGGCCAGCATGCTAGTTCTCATGTTTGATACCGATCATTGACTGAATGAACATGTCTGCATTTTTATAGTAAAATTTGATTGCTACTTAAATTTTTTTGCCATTATAGAAATGGATAATATATTAATGTTGCTTGTTTCTAAAATTTTACTATCGATTCGGTGCGTTGGGGAGGGGGGTAAGGCCCTGTATAGCGTCTACCATCTTGATGGGGCGCTACAACAAGTGCACATACATACATCAAGTCCGCCAACTCAAAATCTTAGAGTTCCCACTGCTCACCCAGACCACTTTAACCACTGAGTATAGCCTACGCCCGTCTACTTAATATAGGACTATAGTCTAGATCTACGTAATACACCCCCATGGCAAGCGCTGGTTTTAGGCCCCATTATAACTAAAAACACGGGTGATGATATAATGTCTTAGCTGCATGGCTTATGCTATGGATGCAAAATGATTTCGAATAAAAAGAAAACATGGCGTCCCCACATAGGGACAAGAGGGGGACTTGACCCCCGAAAAAGCGATATATTTTTTAACTACTACTTTTTATTTTTAACGAATTTCCTCGCACTATATCACTAATGATACCAAATCACTAATGATACTAAATCACTAATGATACTAAATCACTAATGATACTAAGTCACTAATGATACTAAATCACTAATGATACCATGGTGTAAGAAAGGATGGTGTGCGCACTTGGCTGAAATTTATGGCTAAAGTCGCTAGATGGCGATGGCGTTCGTAGTTGACGGACCTCGCCCATAAACCTAATGGAATTTCATGATATTGTATGGCATACATACTTATACTCAACGACCTTATACTCCTTCACTGCACGTCCGTTCCCTAATACCAGTCTCATGTCTGGGCGAAGGAGGAGGGCGACACAAATTATCTTTGCTATGTTCTGTTCCATTTGCTCTTTGTCTCCTTTTCTCCTGTGTTCCGTGTTCTCTGTTCCATGTGATGCTATGTGCTCCCTGTGTTCCAATGTTCTCTATATCCTCTGACCCTGATGTTCCTATCGATGTTCCGTGTTCCCTTGTTCTCTGTGATGCGCCTTCTGTTCCCTGTTAATTGATGTTCCGTGTTCCCTGTGTTCTTTGTTCCCTGATTTTCCCTGAGTAAACCAGGTTCCTTATGTTCCATGGGCCTTAATTGTTTATATCCCGTATGTTCCACGGACCTTGTTGTTATTTCGCGCCCTTTGTTTTCTAATGTCGCAGGCGTTCAATGTGATGTTCCATGTTCCTTGTGTTCCCTGGTGTTCCCTGTTTCTTATGTCCCACAACCCTTGCTACATATTCCGCGTTCCATGTGTTCCTTAATATTTCTGATGTTTATCCTGATGATTCATGTTCCTTAATTATGTTTCGCGTTCCTTGTTCCTTAATGTTTCTGATGTTCCCTCAGGTGTTCCATGTTCCTTATGCTCCACGGTCTTTGTTGCGTGTTCCGCGTTTCGTATTTTTAATGCCTCTGAAGCTCCCGCAATGTTCCTTGTTTCTTATGTTCCCTGATGTTCCTTGTGTTCCTCATTCCTTGTTGAACATTCCGAGTTCCTTGTTCCATAATGTTTCCTGTGTTCCCTCTTATGTTCCTTTTTCCCTGCGTTCCACGGACCTTGTTGCGTGTTCCACATTCCGTATTCTGTTTTCCAGTGATGATCCATGTTCCTTACGTTCCCTGATGTTACATGTTCCTTGTGTTCCACATTCCTTGTTCCACATTCCGTGTTCCATGTATCTTAATGGTTCTGATCTTCCCTCTTCTGTTCCATGTTCCTTACGTTCCACAGACCCTGTTGCGTGTTCCACATTCCGTGTTCTTATATATGTTTCTCATTTTCCCGTGATGTTCCAGGTTCCTTATGTTCCATGGTCCTTGTTGTATATTGCTTATGTTCCACGGCCCTT
>OX457036.1:20452168-20472168 GCA_949752735.1 Lumbricus terrestris
TATGCACGTAGAAACGACTGCCGCATTCAGTTGCGAGATGAACCCGTTCGATAGCTGACCGGGAGTGAGTGTGGGGGGGGGGGAGCAGTGGCCCTCCCCGCCACGCACGGCCCCCTCCCCGCAGCCGAAGACTCGCGTCATTTCCCGCGAGTACCCTACAGCCGAAACGAATGCGTAACAAGACGCGCCGCCGTATAATAATAATACTTCGATCATATGATTGTCATCGCGACCCCTCCCTTCCCTTCCCTTCCTCGCTCCCTACCGCCCACGGTTGCCCCCTTTCGCCCACGTCTGCTGCCCGTCCCCGCCCCCTCTTCTCGCCCCACTCCACGCAATCGACATTAATACCAATGTTTTATGTGGCAACACGATCCGAGAGTCCGACGCCGGCGTGGCTGCCGGTCTCAGAAGAGGCTGCAGCGGCGGTCAGCAGTCGATCGGTCGTCGGTCGGTCGTCGATCGGTCGGCCAACGCACGAACCGGACCTACTTAATGTCATCATCATCCGCCGGCTTACCGTGAGTCTATCGGCTCTCCATCTTTAGCCGTCGATGTCGAAGTCTATAGTAGTAGTAGTGTCGGAATAGTTTCCGAAGAGGATTAGGTTGGCGTGTCTGTAATGTCTGTGCACTTGAGAAACTGTTGTCTGCTGCTGCTGCATGGCAACAGACAGTTGGTGTCGTTCAGACACTCGAAGACAAGAGTTAGGTTGAACATGGGTTTTAAGATGTTTTAAGATGGTTTATAGTTTTAATCTTCAATCAATCAATCAATCAATCAATCAGTCGGTCAGTCAATCAGTCAGTCAATCAGTCAGCCAGCCAGCCAACCAACCAGCCACCCAACCAACCAATCAATCAATCGATCGATCGATCAATCAATCAATCAATCAATCGGCTTATACTTTATTGATCACACAACTTAGCACAAGCCTATGGTTCAGACAGTCACATGTAGCCTATTGTGGTGTCAAAAGGTGAACCCAAAGGAACGCGAGGTTCCATCTAACAGGGTCGCCCCAAACCTTAGATAAAAAATTCTCAGAACGAAAGTCCAAACTTGGAATTTCTTTTTTGTTGTTGATTGACTCTTCTGCGGCGTCAGTGATGTGATGGAGAGCACAAAATCTGGGGGGGGGGGGTAGACGATTCGAGACATTCACATGCAAAGCCACCGATCTATCTGTATATCTGTCTAGGACACCATGTTCAACGTTCAATGCTGACGGATGACGTATAGGCCTGCGAAGGCGAAAGGGCAGGGACAGAAAAACACACAGAGACACAGAGAGACACAGAGAGACACAGAGCCACAGAGACACACAAAGACACACCAATATAAACAAATGGAGACAGAAATCTAGACACAAAGACAGACGTATACAGCTGAACACAAAAGTATCTAGAGGGAAAATTTATTGCAGCACGCAGCGCCCATGATTCAGCATTTTACGCCGATCTTACAACGTGTAAACAGATAAACTGAGCGATGGTCCGTCTTGGTGTGACCTTAAATGCCAATCAACCTATCCGACCACATCCTATCATAGCGTCGACCTGTTCCAACAGACGACCCAAAGGAGTGCACCCTTGACGACGTCGTAATATATCCTCCCGTTCACGTTTCATGCCAACCTACGTTGTTACACTACACATGATTAGAGACCTATGCATGCAATAAGTCCTATCTATAAAATACATTCGTAAATGGGATCTCAATACACAAAGAGGCTTACTAGTGTCCGTGTATGTCACTAAATATTTCGTACTCTATTTTTTCTAACTCACTTTCGTTTGCATACATAGATCTATATATTATATGGATCTAATATTATTATATGCTATTTAAGATTTTATTATTGCGTTATTTCTTTTCACATTCGGCCGTAATGCATCTATTTAACCCAACGCTCTCAGGTGGCCCTGGCTAGCGGCAGGGCCGGATTTGAACAGAGTGAGGCCCTAAGCAATTTCAATTATGAGGCCCCACTTAAGGACAAAAACAGACAAAATGCATGTTGCTAGATCTAAGTATATTCCTAATGCATATTGCGCCAGTGATCCATGTTTGATCAACTACTGTTAGTCTTTATAACGAGTCGAATTGTAATTGACACACTCGTTTTATTCCAGTTTTTGTTATGGAAGACCTATAGGCCTACATATTAAAAATCACAATGAAGTTTTACATCAACTTTCTTGCATTTCTGCATCGCATGATCTGCGATAATGTCATCAAAAGGAATTTTGCGTAGTTGTTTGCATTCGATGAAAAGCAAGCTCAATGAGCAGATCTAGTTTATTCTGGTGCATCGTGGAGCGAGGTTCGCTTTTTTGCGAGAACGATCGCTCGCCAGTGCAATTTGTTAGGCCTACCATTAGACTCAGAGACATACGAAGCACCACTTCAAGGTTAGGAAAAGCGCTTTTGATGCCGTCCCTGCATGACAATGATGTCATACAAATCCTGATGACTGTATATTTCCTTATATTCACCATTTGTCCATTTCTCCAGTTGGATTGGAAGTTTTTGTTTAGCAGGAATTATTTTTCATCAATATCATATCTGTTTAATTAGAAATTGTTATTTATGAATCCAACTTCGATTTCAGGGAGAATGTTTTAATTAATCGATTTTTCTATTTCAGTAAAAATTATTTTTATGAATCCGACTTCTATATTTTGCGACTTGTATCTGATAGGCCTAAACACTGAAACGGTGAAAACCGTGAAACCCATGCAATGGCGAATAAATTAAATACGCTAAAATGCACTTTTACCATCGATCAAACATTGAAAAAACGTGTTCTTCCTCACTTTCCGCATAAAACAATAATGTATCGGTTGTCGCAGGTTCTTACCAGACGAAATAAAATAGGCCTACTTAATATTAAAGAATGAGACTAAGAGCAAGTGTGTTCGATCTTACGCATTAGCCACATCAATTCCTAATAAAAAGTAAGATAAAATAAAATGATTGATTATAATCAATCGTGAACTAAAAAAAATCAAAAAAATCAGTGGCATATAATTTATAATTTATAAGCCACTGAGTTTTTTTTATTTAGTTCACTTTTGGAGGCCCCTCAGATTCCGGAGGCCCTAAGCCGGTGCTTAGTTGGCTTACATGTAAATCCGGCCCTGGCTAGCGGGACTTTCGGCACCTTTTGGGTCTCATGGGTAAACCAACACATTTGACTGCTATGATGTATTTAAGAAATGTTATGAATTGGTTGCGGAATAAAATGCTATCTTATGTTATGTCTTGTTGTGTTAAGTATGCATTTACTAGACGGTCACTTGTAGTTGCAAGTTGCAACTACCGGCTTCGTCAACTCCGAGTTGTCTCGAGGTTCCTCTATCATATATAATACTACTGTGACTCCTACATGTATATATGCAGGTCTTTGTAACTAATAGAATCGGCCACTGCAGTTCGGTACTCGCAGGTCTGCCAATTGAACTAATTGAGGGCCCTGAACGAGTTCTTCGTTCAGCTTCTCGCATCATTTGGCCGCATTCCTAAATACGTCCCTTTTTCTCTGCCCATACATGCGTGGCATTCTACATTGTACGCTCGTTCCCTGTTTATCAGCGCAACTCCTACCAAGTTGCTGCGCTTGGCTGATTGCGCTATATCATATCTGTATTACCTTTGACCTCGATGCCAATTGCCCATCGAGCTCTTCTCAAGGGAAAGCTTTTGGTCCCGCAAGCTCGTGCTTCTATCAGACAACGCCGAGACTTTACGTTTGAGAGTGCTCGAATCTGGATTGGCTTCACATTAACCTTGCGATTGATGCCTATAGGCTAAACTCACTTGCTTTTTATAAATCGCTCAAATCTTGCTCTTTTGCTGTGTCTGGGCTGGTAGCGCCTCTCAGTAGGTCACTCGAGAAGGCGCTAAATAAATTCACGGAATGAATGAATGAATGAGTGAGTGAGTGTGGAGCGTAGAAACCCTGTTTAAGGATAGAAAGATCTATATTGATTATCATTGTTATATTTGAGGAACAATGGATTTCAGGCAACAAAATAGGTTTTATCTATTGAGCTCATGCACATTCATGCACTGCATGCTCATGATGTCATGACAAGAGCTACATGATGTGCATTCATGCAAACCCTTTAAGAATATCTCCTCTTGAAATTACATGGCTGCCATTGTTTGCATAACAATGGCATACGTACATGGATCAATGAACGTTAAAATTTCTCATTTCTTATCAGTGTTTACTTTACAGTCAAATGTTGGTACGGTTGAAATAAATAGACGACCTGCACGTGTATCCTGACCATTTATAGTAACTATAACATACATACATACATACATACATACATACATACATACATACATACATACATACATGCATACATACATACATACATACACACTCACACATACATACATACATACATACACACACACACATACATACATACATACATACATACATACATACATACATACATACATACATACATACATACATACATACATACATACATACATACATACACACTCACACATACATACATACATACATACATACATACATACATACATACATACATACATACATACATACATACATACATACATACATACATACATACACACTCACACATACACATACATACATACATACATACACACACACACATACATGCATACATACATACATACATACATACATACATACATACATACATACATACATACATACATACATACATACATACATACATACATACATACATACATACATACATACATACATACATACATACATACATACATACATACATACATACATACATACATACATACATACATACATACATACATACATACATACATACATACATACATACATACATACATACATACATACATACATACATACATACATACATACATATTTAATGTTCCAGATGCACGAACATACACACACACACACACACACATGCAATAGCTTATTATAGGTTCAAGTGTTGTGTATGCATGCATATATATATAATATTACTAGCTGAATAACCCGGCGTTGCCCGGGAAATATAAGTTTTTGTCCCCAGCCACGCCTGACCCCGTTCCGACTTCACCATTCTGACCCCGCCTTCCATCGACCCCCGCGTTAAGGAGAAGTAACGAACCTCTCCGCTAGGTGTACAGGTCTGGTCGATAATCGAAGAGAAAAACCCGTTAAGTCCATTCGACACGTAACTGAGAAAAACGACTTTTTCTGAAAAGATACTACCATTCAGCGCAACGTGCTTTTTTCATAAATTGTTCTTTGCCACTTAGATAAAGGAAGTTTTTTAAATCTACGCTTTTTTATTCCGATTATTTGCGGTTATATTCGCATTATTTACGTCCACAACATTTTTGCTACGCGGTTTGGCGAGATGTGACGTTAAGATTTGAGCTCAAAATAATGACGTCATGAGTTTAGTGAACATAATTATGCCGTGTCTAATATATCGTTTTTATAACAGCGAAATTTAAAATATGGAAAGATTTTTGGATGGCGATCTTTATGATTTTCTCGTGTGGATCAGAAGAAAAAAGCCGAGAATAATCCTCGCAAATATTGTCGATAGAAGTAAATATCACGTGACCTCAAACCGTCATGCCATTGGCTGTAGTTCTCTGGTAGTCAATGGAGGCCTTGTGGAGGCGATCAACGTGAATGGATTTTGAATCGCTTATCGCGTGCAAGTTTAAATGTTGACATCTCGGGACTTATAAAGTGAATTGGCAGCCGAAAATAGTGGCGTTTAACTCCAAATGTGGGTAAGAATCGATTGCAAAAATTTTTTTTAAACGAATCGCTGTAATTTCCGAGTAGGCCTCCGGGCAAAATTGGTGCATCCCACACACAGAAGGACAAACTTTGAGTTTTATACTTTAAGATATTCTATGTTGAATATGATAACAATATTATTAGAAATTTTAAAACCTATAGTCCTAATAGTGTAATTGGTAGTTGAAACCATACAAAATCTCAACTACTCTAGTTATCTACGATTTTTATATATATTATACAGATCTAATTATACATAATGTGAATATATATATGTATATATAAGGCAGTTTCATCTACATATGTATGGAAGTATTAGGCTAAACTTCTACGAAGACCGTCCATCTGGGAAATTAACTGGCCAGGCAGAGCAGTCATTCTCCATCGATAGACTAAATTGATCTATCGGCTTCGGCGACGCAGTTCACGGCTGTATACAATGAGGCAAGTCATACATATGACACAAGGCAAGTCATACATATACAAGGCAAGTCATACGTATACACAAGGCAAGTCATAACAGTATACGTATACACAAGGCAAGTCATACATACATAAGGCAAGTCATACATACATAAGGCAAGTCATACATACATAAGGCATGTCATACATATACAAGGCAAGTCATACGTATACACAAGGCAAGTCATACGTATACACAAGGCAAGTCATACGTATACACGAGGCAAGTCATACATACACAAGGCACTAGTATCCCCACGACGAATAAGATTCATACACGTGCATTCACTGGTAGACTATGCATGTATATATGTATACGCTCCCTGCAGACTTCTAAAACACATTGGTCTATTATAGAAACGCCGTCTGCGTAAATTTCATGCATGACTTAAATAGATTGGGAAAGACAAGTTCCACTTTACCGACGTTTGATATATTGTCGCAGGGTAACTTCACCAGGGAAAAACAATGTGTCCTTTTTGGCATGATTGTGTAGGTAAACATCGCAGTGGACGGATAGACAAAGACATGCAGAGGCAGACAGACAGAGTAGGCGGATGATAAGGCCTACTATAGAAGCAGACAAATATATTTTCTACCTCACTCACACTTTAAATGTATTTACGTATATGCATGTATTCATTAATTCGGGCATTTATATAGCGCTCCTTAAAGAAAAAAACTACTCAGAGGCGCATATATGTATGTGCATAATGTGCGTATGTATGTATGTACGCATGTATGAATGTATGTATGTATGTTTGTATGTATGTATGTATGTATGTATGTATGTATGTATGTATGTATGTATGTACGTATGTATGTATGTATGTATGTATGTATGTACGTACGTATGTATGTATGTATGTATGTATGTATGTATGTATGTATGTATGTTTGTATGTATGTATGTATGTATGTATGTATTAGGGTGTCCCAAAAAAACTTTTTCTTGAAATTCTTTGGTCTCTCCAGTCAAAAAGTTTCCTATGGAGATGATAATATTTGTGTAATTTTTTCGAATTTTTAAGAAATTTTTTAGGGCGCCCCCAAGGAGCCCCAAATTTTATATATAGCGTACTATGATATTCGTGTGCAAATATTTCAATACAATGAAGCAGCGTCATTCACACCACATATTTTAAATATTTTCGCACAAAATATGATATGTCATACAATGTAATTGCTCAAAAAATGTTATGCTATATTTTTCTCAGACTGGTTTTGCAGTTAATTGACTGAAATATGACAAAATTGATATATGCACAGACTTTCATGTATTATTAGCATTTGGAATATTATTTAACCATTATTGACTACTATAATAATTCGACCATTTATTCAAAACAGAGTTTACTTTGAAATGGCATATTGGTACACAGTACCAAATGTGAGATAGTCACATGTTTGGTCCAATCAGTAGTTCACTACATCGGAAGAAGTGACCCAAGAGAGTCATGGTTGCAATTTGGGAAGTACTTTTTATGTTTTTCAACAGCTTGCAATTAGAACTGTTTATGACTTTCATTTGTTATGGCATTAAATGTCTGTATCAGGCACAGCCAGTACCACATGTCAAATTCCTCACGATTACAATGGCTTAATTGTACGGTTTTTCAGATGGTCAAACAGCAGAACTCTCTAGAGAGCTATCGTCAATGCCGGTAGTTTGGAAAAGGTTTTGAGAGATATATAGCTCTGGTAAAGTTGTGGAAGAAACTTGACCAAGATCCAATTTCGGGGTCTTGTGTAGTACGAGAGTTGTTTCCTTGTGTGGTGTTAAGAGATCGGAAAACAATTCAAGAGTTGCATGCTCTGGATTGAAGTATCAAGAATGGCATTGCATTGCTTTAAGTGCAGTAATACTGAGACCAGGATAATCATATGCCTGTAATCTTCTAACTAACATGATGCAATTAAATGGAGTATCAGATGAGATCGGACTCTGCGCCAGGATAGGATGTAGGCTTACACTGATACAACAAAAGTTGTTAAAGTGTTTTAATTGTGAATCATTATCTGTTAAACAGATGACAGTCTCATTTCCATAGAACGGCAACTACATTTTCATTGAGTAATATAACGGTAATACAACATACTCTATCTGAAGAGCATCAAACTTGCAAATACCAGTTATGTTTGGTACATCCATCCCATCATCAACTCAGCAAATATAAAGAATTCATGGAAATCCTCCACAGGATGATGCTCTGTGAGCCTGATCCAAAAAGCAAGTTTTAAAGCCCTCAGTTAACAATAATTATCTTTTGGGGTTTGTTGCCGCAGAAACTGACGTTTGTTTTATTTGAACCAGTTTCATCAAACATCTTGAAAACACAGCATATCTGCAGCCTTTTAGATGGTCAAAGACATGCATAAAAGTCGCTGGAAAGCATCACCTCAAAGAAAGCACAAGTTCTCATATAGATGGTCAATTCCTCAACTTTGACAGTGCTTTAGTTTTACTGTGACTTGCCATGACAATAAAATTAACCAATATTGTATTATATAAAATATGTAGCCATTAAACCATATTTGCATTATGTAACAGACTGTAGTGAAAAGAATATATCAAACAGTCTGAAATTTCGTTTTGCACACTTTACGAAATGGCTGCTACATACATGCAAACCCACGATGAAACAGCAGCTCTGCATGAAATTATATATATTATATATAATATTATATATATGTATGTATATATAGGGCATATATATTATATATATATATATATATATATATATATATGCGTGGTGTACTTATTCAGAACGAAAATGGTGTTGGGCTGCAGAAAATCCAAGGTTCATGAAAATACGCATGAGTGAAATTGATAAAGATAGCGGCAGACCACAATGCATTTTTATGATATCTTATAGCCCTTTGGGGGACCCCTAAATGCCCTTGAAAAAATTTGAAATTATTTCCCCAAAGTTATCTTCCACCAATGATACTTTTTGGCTGGAGAAACTTAGCATTTTCAAATATAACCTCAAAATGGGACACCCTAGTATGTATGCATGCATGTATGTATGTATGTCTCAGCAACGCACATTTATGTACATACACAGATATGCATGCATGCATGTATGCGTGCATATGAGCACATACAAGCGTACAATCCTGTGTATATGATATGTAGGCCTACCTGCCACATATGGCGCATACAATGCCATCATCTACTATATGCCTAGAAGATTTGTACGCATGCATGTGTGCATGTACACATGTGTGCATGTACGCATGGTGTGTGTATGCGTGCAGTGTGTGTGTACACATGGGTCGACTTCATAGGACGCGTCTTTGTGACGCTGTCAGCATCTGCAGCCAACAATGCATGGATGCTCCCGGTCTGCGCTGCGCATCTATGCTCTGCAGCCTCATCCTGTCATCCGCCGGACGACCAGCAACGTCTTTCGTCGGTCCACGGGGTGGAGGGAGGGAGGGATTGAGGGAGGGAGGGGACGCAGGGAATAGGAGTATACTATCCATCCGTCCTTCCGTTTCCCTCATCCTTTTCAAAGTGCCCGGGACGCCTCCTCTTTGGAGGGAGCAGCAGCAGCAGCAATGGAAGCAGTTGCAGCAGCCGCAATGGCCGCCGCAGCTCTATCGCATTCGGCAACGGACCCCAGGGAGCAGCAATTCAGCCTCGGATCAAGCGAACGGTTCTCATTTGACGTCAGCCAAGGGAACCCACGGATGCCACCGACCATAGTCCGTCCGTCCGTCCGTCCGACCGTCCGTCCCCCCCCCCCCCCGTCCGCCAGTCTCTCTCTCTTCCAGAGGAAGAAGAAGGGACAAGAAATTAAATCTCGGCGGCCCGTGCGTAGGGATGTGGGTTAGCGCGCCCGCTCTGCGTGTATTCTATTGGTTAGTATTCTATGCGCTGAGCCGCCTGCGCGTCGAAAAATGCCTGCAAGATGGCCACCGGTCATGAGCTGATCGGTAATTGTATCGACTTCTTCTTCTCAGCGAAGTGGTCGTCCTGCGGGAAGTTGGAATAAGAAGGCTGAGGGAAACGTGGGAAATCACTTTCCATTTAATCACGGTGGAATATGTATATACGCCATTTCTGTATGCGACTCAAAAGAGCACAGCGTTAAAAATTTACGCTGGAACTCAGTTGGGACTTCTGTCTTTCAGGTTGAATTTACAGCAACGATGGACTCGGATGGAGTATTTTTGCATGTTACTGGTCAAATATTGATTAGATTTCTACCAATTCAATAGATCCAAAACACATGTTCTATGCATAGAGGGGTTATAGAATCCACTGAGATTAAATGGAATTAAGTAAATGAGATGGAGTACTCTATTTTAATAGGATAGATTGGATTGAATGAGATTAGATTAGCCATCTACCGAATCTATCTTCTGGAAAAGCCTGGTCGTCAAGCTACTGCTCTGGACTTTGCATGCTTCTTTTGAAGCGTGGTAACTAGAAATGACATTAGACAAACAGACAGATTACCGGATCATAATCAAATGCCAACTAAAGACATTTGTTTAAAATTCTGAAAGCTGTGGTCTAGCGCACTATAAATTTTAAAATTGTAATGGGCGATGCAATAGTAATCCGGTGTAGGCCATTCGAAAATTTGCATTACGTTAGCTATAGCCTATAGCTTCTATGCAGATGCCCATAGGTCTGCATGGATGGAGAGCATCAAGTGCTCAATCATATCAGACATTTTGCTGGCTGTCTGTGTCTGCCTGCGCGTACCTTTCGTTTGGCCATTCTCACTTTGAACGTATACCACCCACCGTACTGTAACCGAATTGAAATGGAAATCGTTTATTAACAATCCGTCTTTTACCGATCATCCGACGTAATTGTTATTATTATCTTATATATATTTTGGTAAGTCTGTGTGTTTGTTTGGGTGTTAGCTATGCGCGGCCACATTATACTGTTTTGAAGCAATCGATTCCAATCCTTCTCAGGAGGGTCGGGGTCGACCCTAGGCAGGTCCTGGGGGGGGGAGGTCGGCGATCTCGTCCAACAATCTTCATGTTCATCATGGCCAAAAATCAAATCAGTAGATTTTTGGCCAACCCCATTTTCCCTACTTTTTAGCCGTTGCCATGCGTAGTTTCACGCTTATTTACCTGAAACGTTACAACTAGACAGATTTTTACACGGGCCACCTCGCCTCAACCCAACACAATCTTGGCCCTGTGTGTTGGGTGGGTGGGAGGAGGTGGTGGGGAAGAACATTTTCTGGAAAGAAAATGTTTCACGAAAACCAAAACCTCTGCATTGTTGCAGAGCGAGTGAAAGGAACCATTAAGTCACCATGGACAGCAGAGCGCAGTGCGCGGCGACCTATGCAAGTGGAAAGAGGGAGGCAAAGCTCACACAGATAAGAGGGTGCCTAGCCTGATAAGCATCGCCACACCAAAGATGCAATCCCAAATGAGATGCGCTGCGGGAATGGAAGCCAGTGCAAGACCTCGCTCATATATTGGGATACACGGTCGTACTTGGTGAACCCCCCAATAAGTATATGCATAGTCCTCTTTGTTTTGGTCATATGTATCAATCCTTTTATACAATGTTCTCTCTTTTTATCACTTGAGGCCATACTAAGAATCACTCCATGACCGAAGCTGTCCTTTATATCAAGTTCATATATAATATTGCATATATATACACAATATTATTATACATATATTACATATAGGCTATGATGCGCAATTGCCATGGCATGTCTTTTCGAATAACTCTCCGTTCATTGCGGCAACCATGGAACGCGGAAGGATCACGCATAGGCATATAGTTGGAACCATGGCATCGGCGACGGTTGCTGAAGATGCTGGTGATGGTGTTGGTGTTGGTGATGGCGGCATCTTGATGATGCTGTCATCGTCGTTGTTCATCGCTGCTTGTGTATATATATATACATATGTATATATATATATATACACGGACACGGAGAAACACATATATATTATATATTATATATATATTGTATATATATATATAGTGTATACGTGCGTCTCGTTCTTGTGTGTTTGCTGTCCGGTGTAGCTGTCGGTCGTCCCAAAAGGAGGCGATTGTTTATGGCCGTGGCGTGTCCGTCCGTCCGTCTGCGAGCCGTCGACGGAGGAGCAGGAGCAATGGAAGCAAGCCATAACATCAAATTTAGACGAACATTTGACGACGATGGCTGTCAAAGACGGAGGAGGGCAGGAGGATGAGGAGGAGAAGGAGGAAGACGACGACGAGGGCAGGAGGAGCAGGAGGAGAGGAGGAGAAGCAGGAGGAGAAGTAGGAGGAGGAGGAGGAGAAGCAGGAGGAGGAGCAGAAGGAGAAGGAGCAGAAAGAGGAGGAGCAGGAGAATGAAGAGAAGCAGAAAGAGGAGAGGAGGAGGAGCGGGAGGAGGAGAAGGAGGCGTAGCAAGAGAAGGAGCGGGAGGAGGAGAAAGAGGAGCAGGATGAGGAATAGGACGAGAAGGAGGAGAGGAGCAGGAGGAGGAGCATGAGAAGGAGGAGCAGAAAGAGGAGGCGACAAGGAGGAGCAGGAGGATGAGAAGGTGTAGCTAGAGAGGAGCAGGAGGAGAAAGAGAAAGAGAAGCAGGATGAGGAGCAGGAGGAGTAGGAGGAGAAGGATGCGGAGCAATGAGTCCCCAGAGCGACTCCTTCACAGTCTGCAGACACTTTACGTCCTGCTTTGCCATCAGCGGCCTTTGAATATACACAAATGACCTCGTGACGTCCATGCAATGCTGACCGATGCTGTATGTCTGCATACATTCTCGGAGTACATCTCACATGCTAACATATGGAACACGGTAGCCGATACGTTTAAGCGCATACCTTGTAGAGCAGAGAGTATTCGGTTTTGAGCCTCCTCCATGGACGATACACGAGGAAGTCCTTCACTCACAATTATTGCTCGATGCCATCGCTTCATTAATTATTTGTAATTAAATATTGGCGCTTAATGAAGACATATCGGCAAACAATAGTCATTATATAATCCTATTAGACACGCAAATGAGCAGATAATATATGCGTGCAATGCATACATAAATGCATTCCTGTAAAACGGGGAGAATTTGGTTTTTATTTCCTCCTGTGAGACCCGTTACTGCATATATTATGGACATTGAGCATTGAGCAATGCATACACGTGGAATAATTGTGCAGTTGTGGATTCACCATTTATCAGCGTCGTCGATCGTTACTTAGTTATTCTATGAATATATTTTATATAATTATGGCCATAAATTTATTGCATCGTTTAGCGGAAAGTGACATATTAACCGTATAGGCTATAAGATCAAAACAGTCTTCAGATGATTTACAAGAAGCAATCGGAGAGAGAGAGGCCTTAAGGGACAAAGTTTCTCTGACAGCTATAGAATAACCCTAGCACAAGAAATGGTAGCAACTTGGTGTGTAGGCCTAATATGATTACCAACAATACAAGGTCTTTACGAGTTAGCTAAAAATCAAAACCTAAACATACTCAAAGCACGATTTATTTTATAAAATAAATGCGACCATGCATGGAAGTAAAAAGTCATAAATTAAAAAAATGCCCACGGAGTTCTCGGTTAGATCTAAAGCAGTGGCTCCCAACCTTTTTTTTTACTCTAGGGCCACTTTTTCTAAGTTGAAAGACACAAGGGCAACTTTTTCTTAGTTGATGGACATTAGGGGCCACAAGGCTAAAATTTAATTAGCTAAAAGCACATATAAAATTGTTATAATTGAATAAAAATGGAATGTTTTATGTTATTTATAGACGTCAAAATAACATTATTCGATCTGACAATTCGTACGTCTAATCTGGGACTTTTTCCAGGGCTTTTTTTAACGTGCAGTTGTACACAAAATGTGCAGTTCTAAATGGATTTGTGCAGTTGTAGAAGCGCTTCTGTGCAGTTAAAACTAGCAAAAAGGCCGTTGTCCTCCGATTGAAAGTAATTTACCATGGAGAATGGGACAGGAAAGAAGGGGTTGTGCAGTTCTAAAAATTCCTTAAAAACAGCCCTGACTTGTTCCCGCTAACGGCATGCATGCAGGGCCAAAGTCTACCCTTTCGATCTCTGTCAGTTTCTTTCTTCGAGTAAAAGATAGTCGCTGTATAAATCTTCATTTGGGGTTACGCGATATATCTCTGCCATGGCATTTTAGATCCATATACATAGGCAACTCAGATCGATTGTATCCTCGTCTTATCTCTCTTCGATCGATCCCGCTTCAGACGCTGCATTTCCGAGCAGTCCCAACAGA
The DNA here is from genome assembly GCA_949752735.1 of Lumbricus terrestris. NCBI lineage: Eukaryota > Metazoa > Annelida > Clitellata > Crassiclitellata > Lumbricidae > Lumbricus > Lumbricus terrestris. The sequence goes on from OX457036.1 coordinate 20,466,678, forward strand.
TGTGCCATCACTTCTACGTCACACATCTGTAGGAGTGTAAGCCTACAAGTAAGGCTAACAATTAAAATAATACTAAAAACTATATTTTCACTGATAATAATGACAATACTAGTTATTATGGTAATGAATTGTAATAAAAAGCAATTTTAAAATAATAGCAATAATCGGTGGTAGTAATATTATTATTGCTATCGAGCTCTTAACGGTCTCCTTTTGAATCAATTGGCCTATACCGGTACAGTTTACTTAGCCTGCCTTTTCCCAACTGAACGCATTTCTCTCAGTAATTAGGCCTAACTGGCTACTTGTCTAAGAGTTTGTTTTGCTATTGCCTGCATTATTACTGGACCTAGATCAATGGGATCAAGCACCTGAGGGATTATTTTTCCTTGGGAAAAAATAATACTAATCGGCACGCTCCTGTTAAAAAAATTGTTGTAACTAAATAAATATGAGTATAGCTACTGCATTTAACCGATGACCTCGGTAATCAATATTTTTTTACTGCCTTGGCCCATGCCTTGCATGACTAATTATCAGTAATGCATTCAAATCAATAGCAATTCCAAGCTAAAAATTCGCCAAAACACGGTTACAAAAAGACAATGTCACGACAAAATAAGGTTTATTATCAATTGAAGAAAGAACGGCACTGAGCATCGATTGAAATCTAGTATCATTTTAAATTGAACAACACCATAATTTGAATGAAGTAAGCAGAAAGATCAAAACCAGTCAAAACCATTGACAGACGCAAGAACAACCCGGAACCATACAAAACACATTTGAAACTTTGTATAGCCTACACGAACAAGAAAATAAATCAACCTTGATGAACATGATAACCATGAGAATCAAGCCACATAGCGGCAACCATATGACGATTTTCAACGGCGTAGTTGCTATACAGTGAACAAACATAAACTATATAGGAACATAATTATTGTGATAAAGCCTACTTCTCTATTCTAAACGGTAACTTAAAAGGCGTTCTTCAGATAATTCCAGAAATATCATGCTGTGAATCATCAGAGTAGTGATTGTCACAATGTTGCACAAACCTTTTCTCCACTTCAAACATTTCATCACACATTCCACAGCCAAAGGGTCGCATAACGAAACGATCAATGTCAGTAATAAATGCTGAAAGATCACCCGAATGCTGCTTTTCACCGTCACTTGACTTCAAACTCTGTCTAGATTTTGAGAGGTCTGGCGCATTCCCTGTTGTTACCAAGACTCTTTCATCAGTACTGCTAGCATTGTCCGTACAGACGTTGAAACTTTCATGTGCAGTACTTGCAGGTAATAATAATCTCTGTGTCATGCTTGACTCAATGCTATGACATAATCCTTCTCCAGAATCACTTGCCGCATCGCAGGCAAGAGAAACCGTATGCGAAAGTGATGTGTCATGCAATTCAAACTTGTACAGATCATCATCCCCAATGTGCGTTTTCACGTGCCTTCTGAGATTACCTCTTCTTTCAAATGTCTTGTAACATGCATTGCACTTGTGTAGTTTCTCTCCAATGTGTCTACCTGTGTGGGATTCCAAACTGCTGTTGCGTGCAAATGCTTTGTGACATAATGTGCACTTGTAGGGCTTTTCTCCAGTGTGCGTATTTATATGGAGCTTAAGAGAACTCATCTGTGCGAATGCTCTGTGACAGGCATTGCACTTGTAGGGTTTTTCTCCAGTGTGTGTTCTTATGTGGGAATCCAATTGACTCTTCATTATAAAGGTTTTCGGACATAAAATGCAAATGTAAGGCTTTTCACCCGTGTGGGATCTAATGTGGTACTTCAGTTGACATTTACGCATAACTGCTTTATGGCAAAACGGGCACTTGTGCAGTTTTTCTCCAATGTGAGTATTTGTATGGGATCTCAGATTGCTCATCTGCGCAAATGTTTTGCCACATAATTCGCACCTGAATGGTCTCTCTCCTGTGTGTCTTCTTCTGTGGGAAATCAGTTCATCTCTCCTCGCAAATGTATTGTGACAAAAATTGCACATGAACGGTTTTTCTCCTGTGTGACTTCTTTTGTGGACAGTCAGTCGACCCTTCGTTCGAAATGTTCTATGACATAAATCACATAGATACGGTTTTTCACCAGTGTGAATTGTCATGTGAGAACTCAGTTGACCTTTCTGTGAAAATGCATTGTCACATAAATTGCACTTGTGTTTCTTTTTGTACCTTTCTCCCGTGTGGGTGCGGATATGGTATTTCAGAACACTCGCCTCTGAGTATGCTTTCTCACATAATTTGCAATTGTAAGGTTTTTCTCCAGTGTGTAGTCTCATGTGACATTCCAAGCGATATTTCCTTGCAAATGCTCTGTGACATAAAAGGCACATGAACGGCTTTTTGTGGGTTCTCATGTGCTTAGGCAGTTTACCCTTCGTTCGAAATGCTTTATAGCACAAATGACACATGTACAGTTTTTCTCCAGAGTGTGTACCAATATGGGCCTTCAGATTAGCCGTCCGTGCGAATGTTTTGCGACATAATTCGCACCTGAATGGTCTCTCTCCTGTGTGTGTTCTTCTGTGCGAAATCAGTTCATCTCTCCTCGCAAATGTATGGTGACAAAAATCGCACATGTACGGTTTCTCTCCTGTGTGTGTTCTTGTGTGGGAATTCAGGTGATCTTTCCTTGCAAATGTATTGTGACAACAATTGCACATGTACGGTTTTTCTCCTGTGTGGGTTCTCGTGTGTAAATACAGCAGATACTTCAATCGAAATGCTTTATGGCATAAATTGCACTTGTGTGGTTTTTCACCAGTGTGAATTGTTATGTGAGAATTCAATTGAAATTTGGTCGCAAATGCCTTGTCACATAAATTGCATTTGTATGGTTTCTCTGCAGTGTGGGCTCTGTCATGGGAATCCAGATGACTCCTTGTTGCGAATGCTTTCTGGCATTTATTACATTTTTGCAGTTTTTCTCCAGTATGGGCTAAAGTGTGGTGTTTCAGAGTGCCAGACTGGGCAAATACTTTGTCACAAAGTGGACTTATCTGCATTATGGGTTCGAGCATGATTAGGCCTACTGAGTTGACCTGTAATGCAAAGGCTTTATCACAAAAGGCACTTGTAGCCTTTTGTAGGTTTTTCCTCACTATGAATTCTTGAATGAATAATAAGTAAAAAATTTCGATGCAAAGGAAATCGAACATAAAATGCACTTGTATGGTTATTTCTCTAGTACTCATGCATAGACTACAACAGATTCGAATAATTCTCTTCCAATGTGGATTCTTAGATGGGAATTCAGTTGAGTTCTCTTGGAAACTGTGTTGCGACCTGAAGTGCACTTGCGAAAATTCTGAAGTAGAGTTTGAGAGAAAAACTCGATGTACATGTTTTGTAAAAAATCGTATTTGAACTGTCTTTCCCTTTTGCCTTTTTCGTAAATCTATAAATGTTCAACAATGTAAAAGACGTTATGAAACGTCTTGTCGTCTATTCTACTGCGGCATCGGTTAGAGTTGAAATCAGAGGCGGCGCCAGGATTTCAGTTTTGGGGGGCTAAAGGGGGTAAATCGCCCAAATATTTCATTTTTACATGGGGAAAAAAATTGATGGCCTTTTTTAGGGGGGGGCTTAGCCCCCCCGGCCCCCCCCCTAGCGCCGCCACTGGTTGAAATTGCCAGACATAAAATTTACATTTGACTTTGCAATCGACTACAACATGAAAATGAAGAAATTCGTATGGGCTTTGTGAAATACCAGAAAGGTTTAAGAAAGAATATCAATATCATTGGTAATTAGTTTCGTAAATTGTCCTATTCATTTTCTAAGCATGATATATAGACAGATAGAAAAAGGTAAGAAATTTGTAGACTTTATTAGCATCAACCTCATTGAACAGCATGCTTAGAATACTATAATTTTAAAAATAGGTAAATAGAACATTTCTGAAGCGACACATAACCAGGTTACTCGAGACAAAAGATACCAATTGTTTGAGAAACTTGAGTATCTTCAGGATAGTAGAACTTCAGTGCAAAGGTTGTAGACATAGGCCGAGATTTTGGAGCGCAGAGGGACGATCGCTTCCCGAAATTTGTGGTGGGGAACGATGCCGCTTATTTCCCCCCAACTTTTCATAAATATTTCATAAATATAATAAATTTCAACAGTATTATTCACTGTTTATCCATAATAAGCAAGTTTTTAAAAATGACAGCCTAAATGCTTTCATAGCCGTGTGGAAATTCAAAACAAATTCAGCAATGGGAAAGAGGATACATGCCCTTCCCCAGAGCCTTACCCTGCTCTGCGCTTTGCGCCACGGCGATTGTCCTTTGGATGGCCGCTCGTTCCGAGTCGTTCGTCCACCCCAATTCAGGAAGGGGAGGGTGTGCTTTAGCCCCCCTCGCGACTCAAAACCAAACTCCGCCCAAGAATATAGAACGAGATTTTAATAGCATGAGCCGCATCTATAGAAAAATATAAGTGGATGATATCGCACGAGTGATTTTTGATAAGGTTAACGTTAGATTAACGACTGAAGAGAATATAAAGCACCTGAACTCAAAATAAACAGTTTCAAATCTTTATGCTGTCAAAATCAACAAAACGGTTTAATATAAATTTAAATGAAAATAAACTGCTGCAACCAACGACCTCTTAAATGGTTGCCAGATTTTGCAAGTGTATGGTCGCCAAATAGCGTCCAAAAAGTAGCCCACAAGTCTCGATATTGAGCCAAAAATATGACATCAATTGTTTTAGCAAACTTGGTGCGTTAACGGTTACCATAGCCAGGGCGGATCCAGAGGGCCAATCCGGTCGTGGCCCCAATTTAAAAATTGCATGGGACGTGGCTCCCCCATTTGGTCCCCGGTTTGGTTTCAACAGGCCATTAAATAAATGCAGCGGGAGAGAAAAGCAGGATACCGTTACTCCCGACCATGATAACTGACGACCAAAAAAGTCATCAACTATATTGGCGGCTAAAATGATATCTTTTCCCTAGAAATTGGATGAATGACTAAAACAGTCATAAGATTTTTGGCGACGAGGAAGACAAAAAATTTTCCTCTGTCCCAACAAGACCGAAAATGTTGCCCCCCTCGAAAATTTCTGTATCCACCCTTGACCGTATATAGCTACTTAATAATTATTAGTAGTTTCAGCGGTCACGTCACAAGACACGATGTGAGGAACCATTGACCTAAACATTTTGATGGCAGGTTGCGAGTGTCGTTCTTTCCAATTTTGTGGTCCTTGGACCTGTACCGGAGTCACGATATAAAGTTCCCCTCTTCGACACAAAGTCTCGCCCGAAACAGAGTTTCCAATGGCTGAAACTCGGCATACCTATTTGAAGAAATTTTTCACACCAAAGTTAATAATTTGGGAACGCAGGCGCTATGTTTTAGTTAAATTACTTATCAACGTAAACTTACAGTTAGGCTAACCTGCTTATCTATTAATTTTATGTAACTGCAGCCCATTTCACGCTGACTTCA
>OX457036.1:20474668-20499668 GCA_949752735.1 Lumbricus terrestris
AGAAAGGAAGAAGGCATTCGGAGCAGCGTGGAAGGACACGGTGGCGGCGGCTGCGCGGTCGAAACCCGGGTGTTAATCTTGCGCGACGGGAGGGAGGGGTGGGTGGGAGGGGGCTTGATCCTTGGCGTGGATTTTATTACGAGACGGGCTCTCGGAGTCTTCGCGAGGGTCAACGAAGCCTTGTGATTTATGTAGCGCTCGTTGTCTATATACCACTTTGAACTCTATATCGAGTCTTCCTCGCTGCTGCTTTCTCGACCGACGGCGGACGGCCATAAATTCGAGGCATCGTCGAAAACCCCGAGAGCTCCTCATATCACCGCAGTCCACGGAGATAATAGCAGGGTTGTTAGAATGGACGACTCCCTTTTAACCTTTCGCCTTCCTCTCCGCCAGGCAACAATGAAATCCCATCTCCCGCTCAACCAAAGACGACTCACCCGTTTCAACAGCAGCAGCAGCAGCAGCTGAAGCTATAGCAGCGGCAGCGGCAGCTGAGGAGGTGACTGAGCTGCAGTTAACCTGCGTAACACTTAATATAGACACGTCCGCAGTATAAATGACTCATAAATCACCCGAATCGTATTCGCCTCACTCTACCCCACATTGATATATAATTATATATATATACACGTGCAAGCGCTGCGTGCATCTGCATGTATGCAAGAATATATATAATGCATATATATATATATATATACAATGCATATTGCATAAGCTTATAGGATACGCTTATGCACAGCTCATATTTACATTGCTTATATATGCAGTCTGTTATAATATATACACACCATATCATTGACGGTATGTGCGTATTTACATAATACAATACGACGAACGTAGCCTATATAACTATATATAAGCACAATATACAAGTCGCTTTCAATATATCCATTACCTCATTGCTATCGATATGTGTAGATGCACAAGTATGAGAATTGGGCGTATATATATATATATACATATATATATATATATATATATATATATATATACGACGTGGACGTTCGTCGGTTGGAGTGCTCTATATAAATGGGTGGAGGTGGATGGGAGGCAGGGAGGCAGCGTGGCTGGCTGCGGCTGATTGTAGTTTCCGGTCGACTGGTTCCATGCGTTTATTCATTTCTCGCTTCACAGTCGTCGTTGTCGTCTTCGTCTTCTTCACGATGGTATAGACTATAGACGATGGTTTATTGTCTGCCTCAATGCCTTGCAATGCTGGCCGTGTCTGAGTATACTATCCCGCTTCCATTCTAGCTAGTCTTCTTTTTACTCGTCCTCCTCTTGTTTCTTTGCTTTCTTTCCTTCTATTCTTCTCTCTTCTTTTCTACCGATATTTTCTCGCCCGTTTCTCTTTTTCCTTCTGCTTCTTCTTAGTTTCCAAATTCTTTATGTTCTTCTTGTTCGAGTTCTTCTTTATCCTGCTCTTATCCTTCGTCTTCTTTTTTCTTTCTTTTTCTTCTTCCTGTTCTTGTTCGAATTCTTCCACTTGCTCTTGTTTATATTCTTTTTTCTGCTCTTGCTCTTGCAATTTTTCTACCTTTCTTCTTCTACCACCTAGTCCCTTCCTTCTTCCTCTTCTTCTCCATCTTCTTCATTGCCATCTTCTTTTGCTTCTTCTTCTTCCGCTTGCTCTTGTTCGCATTCTCCTTCATCTCTTCAATATTCTTTCCTCCTCTGCCTCCTCCTCCTTCTTCTCCATTTTCTACTTCTTCAATATTTCATCTTCTGAATATTCGGCCGAAGGTGGCCGGTACATAAGAGGAGGATACATGAGAAACGTCTGAGTGAAAGAAACTGAAGAGAAGCAAAGAATTATGACATTGGGAAGAATGAGAAGACAATGGGAAGAATGAGAAGACAATGGGAAGAATGAGAAGACAATGGGAAGAATGAGAAGACAATGGGAAAAATGAGAAGACAATGGGAAGAATGAGAAGACAATGGGAAGAATGAGAAGACAATGGGAAGAATGAGAAGACAATGGGAAGAATGAGAAGACAATGGGAAGAATGAGAAGACAATGGGAAGAATGAGAAGACAATGGGAAGAATGAGAAGACAATGGGAAGAATGAGAAGACAATGGGAAGAATGAGAAGACAATGGGAAGAATGAGAAGACAATGGGAAGAATGATAATTAAGTAGATTGAATGAAAGGAGGAAGAGGTCATGTCGGAAAGCGTTGGAACTGAAGGTGTATTATACTGCAGCAAGTTCGATTATGGCGAAGTGTGACGGTCCTCTGACCAGGTAATAACTATATGCGTTCAAACGGGTAGGCTATTGCGCCTTTTGTCCATATTTAGTTGAATTGGACTGTGAATAGGAAAATGAGAATAATAGTCTTCTTCTTCTTCTCTCCTCCATCAGACATAATTATGCCGACGATGAGTCCTGTACTCGACTCCTCCAATTCTTTCTTTCTCTGATGATATCCACTTTTCTGATGTCCATATCCATTTCTTCCAGATCTTGCTATACATTACTCATTACAGAAGAGTTGGAGATGATTGCGGCGAGGTAGAACAGATATCTCGAAGCAATTTTATTCTTAGCGAGATTTGAATCCCGACCAAATGGTTAACAGCAGGCTAACCACTGTACTATAAATATAGCGCAATAAAAACCAACACGAAGAAGATGAATGTGTAACGGAGAGGGTGAAAAGAAATTGATTGGAATCAACGGAGAGAAAGAGAAGCAACGAGACGAGGCAAAGTACGGTGAAAGGAATTGAAGTGGAGCAATACTGCATGGAGAGACGAGTGCAGTGGAGAGATGAACAGTGGACAAATGAACAATCGACTGATGAACAGTGGACAAATGAACAGTGCACAGATGAACAGTGGACAAATGAAGAGTGCACAGATAAACAGTGGATAAATGAACAGTGCACAGATGAACAGTGAACAAATGAACAGTGCACAGATGAACAGTGGATAAATGAACAGTGCACAGATGAACAGTGGACAAATGAACAGTGTACAGATGAACAGTGGACAAATGAACAGTGCACAGATGAACAGTGGACAAATGAACAGTGGACTGATGAACAGTGGACAAATGAACAGTGCACAGATGAACAGTGGACAAATGAACAGTGCACAGATGAACAGTGGACAAATGAACAGTGCACAGATGAACAGTGGACAAATGAACAGTTCACAGATGAACAGTGGACAAATGAACAGTGCACAGATGAACAGTGGACAAATGAACAGTGGACTGATGAACAGTGGACAAATGAACAGTGCACAGATGAACAGTGGACAAATGAACAGTGCACAGATGAACAGTGAACAAATGAACAGTGCACAGATGAACAGTGGATAAATGAACAGTGCACAGATGAACAGTGGACAAATGAACAGTGCACAGATGAACAGTGGACAAATGAACAGTGCACAGATGAACAGTGGACAAATGAACAGTGGACTGATGAACAGTGGACAAATGAACAGTGCACAGATGAACAGTGGACAAATGAACAGTGCACAGATGAACAGTGGACAAATGAACAGTGCACAGATGAACAGTGAACAAATGAACAGTGCACAGATGAACAGTGGACAAATGAACAGTTCACAGATGAACAGTGGATAAATGAACAGTGCACAGATGAACAGTGGACAAATGAACAGTGCACAGATGAACAGTGGACAAATGAACAGTGGACTGATGAACAGTGGACAAATGAACAGTGGACTGATGAACAGAGAAGAGATGAACAATGGAGAGATGAACAATGGAGAAATGAACAATGGACAGATGAACAATGGACAGATGAACAAAGGACAAAATGAACAATGCACAGGTGAACAGTGGACAAATGAACAGTGCACATATGAACAGTGGACGAATGAACAGTTCACAGATGAATATGGAAGAAGAACAATAGACAAATGAACACTTTACAGATTAGCAATGAGCATGTAAACAGTGGGCAAATGAACAGTGCGTAGATGATCAGTGCACAGATGAACAGTGCGCAGATGAACAGCGGACATATGAACAGTAGACAAATGAACTGCGGACACATGAATAGTGCGGACTTCCAAAGTTTATGGAGAAAACTGCTTATAGCCTACATGTATGTACGTGAGGAGAGAAGGAGAGTTATGTCGGACCGTGTTGACTTCACGCACCGTTTAACAGGCAAACGATCCATTTTCTGCCTCTTTCGAGCGCACTTCGGTTGCAGTAACGGGCTGCTGCTGCTGCTTCTGCTGCTTCTGCTGCTGCTGCTGCTGCTGCTGCTGCCGCCGCTGCTGGGTCGTCATCATCATTTTCCGACGGCAAATGGAAGAGGTGCTGGTTGTCTGCGCCCGTGAAATATTGCACATTTCAGCAGAGACTCTGTTATGGGAACCGCGGTAAAGAATGAACAGCATTCTTTCTGTCTTTTCTGCTCGCGAAAAAAGCACTTGCACATATAAATTATATATGTATATATGTAAATATATATACATATATACATATACCGATTTATCATCTAAGTATTAAGACAATTCATTTACAGAGTATAGACCCGTATACATTATATATAGTTCGTTTTTGTACTGTCATAAACGTAGCCTAAGGCTAGTCTTTTATTTATTTACCGCAGTAATGCAGCGAGCAACCTTTGGAAATCGGAACCTTAGACCTGATATCTGAACCTGATGATTTTAATATATAGGCCAATTGAATAAAAAAAAAAACGATTCGAGAGTTTGTTCACTGAAGCAAGTGACCCAACAGAAGGTTTTTTCAATATAAGAAAAGTGTTTATGGTGAAGAAGACATCTGTTCTGTCTCAACGTTCTTAGGCTGTTTTTGGTTTGGAATTCAAAAGTAGAGCAGATTACAGATTAATATGTCTTGCTATAGGTTCAGAATTATTATAGATCTTATCTAAGGTTCATTTTAAAATATCTGGTTCAGAAAGAGTGTATTCTGAGCTCTTGATAGGCCTATGACACGAGGATATATTTAGACCTATCTTATATCGGCCTAGTATATAGCTAGCAGGCTATAGGTCTACGCTAGAATAAAGGCTGATATATTCTATTTCAGAAACCATTCTTTTTTAAACCCTAACCTGTCACGGGTCCCTCTAGTGATGCATATTTTAGAAATCTCACCATTCCAAGCATTACTTGCGAGAGAGAGAGTAAAATCGACCGATATAAACTATTTATATACCGCCAGATGCTATATACCGGACATAGAGCCCTTCGTGGGTTGCGTCAGAATGCGTCTGGCTTATCGCATCGTGTCGCTAATATCGTTATTGAGACGACACCGAGACGTCGACATAACGACATTATATCTGTCGCTCGTGCCGTCACGCATATTTTCGTCACGCATATTTCCGTCATGTCCGACGTAGTATATCTTTATACGTAGCGAGCGGTGCATGAAGCCGTGCACGCCCGCAGTCTATTATACGCGAAGAGATATTGATTTCTTTCCTCAATGAAATTCTCCGTCGGAGTCAATAGAAAGATTCCGCACCGAGGATTACGTTTCGGCCTAGAGGCAGGTTATTATAGAGGGCGCCACCGCCACAAGTAGTGCTATTCGTGTTAGATACGAGTGCTTCCTTTCAATCGAATATATGGATTTATATTGGAGCTGAGCGATTTGCAATAATTGATCCGGGATCAGCGTGAACTGTAGGATAATACGATGATATAACTCGTGTATAGATGTATTCGAATCATGTGTACCGCGTATATGAACCGACGTGCTGTATATATGCGCGTATAGCTCATGCAGCGAATAAAGGAACTCATAATGCTATCTTGATTATAATAGGCTGAGGTCACGGATTTTATGGTATTCCACGATGTCTGAGAAGTAAATATTTCTTTGCAGCAAGCATATTAATACGAGTGTATACATACACACATACATACAAACATACATACGGACCCTACACAAAGTACTTGCCTACATACAGATAAAATAAAGCTATATCTTCACATGCATGCAAACACGCATAGATACATACATGCAAACATACATACATACATACAAATATCCATGCATGTATGCACACATACATACATACATACATACATACATACATACATACATACATACATACATACATACATACATACATACATACATACATACATACATACATACATACATACATACATACATACATACATACATACATAAATACATAAACACATACATGAATACAGACATACATGTATGCAAATATTGTTTACGCTTCAAAGATAAATATAAAAGGTAATATAAATTCGTTGCAAGCTTTGCATCTAAGTTCCAAATGATTCATTCAGAGCTGTCTGAACTTGGTCCTACGCTGACAGCCAGATGCATTTTATCAGAGATATGTATACATCCGCCGATTGTTCGTGTAGCAGCGTGCGCACACACACACACACATACAAACATACAAACATACATACATACATACATATATACATACATACATACATACATACATACATACATACATACATACATACATACATACATACATACATACATACATACATACATACATACATACATACATGCATACATACATACATACATACATACATACATACATACATACATACATACATACATACATACATACATACATACATACATACATACATACACACATACATACATACACATATAATATTATATGACATGGCTATAGTAGAACGGAGTGATTGGCGTAATTTTATTGACGGCCTGTGCGCATAGTATGCAAGTGCGCTACAGAACGAGAATGCGTCAGATGGCGGAATGGACCATCCATTACATCACGCTGGTTCCTTGCTCGTCGAGACTCTGCCGTCTGCGGCGCTGATTAGATGATATATGGTTCACTGCTAGCAATGCATCTTAAGCAGACGGCGCTCGGACGCGTCTTCTGGAACCAGCGTATAAGACGTTTGCGCATGCGCTGCGAACACAACCGGAAATTACGAGCTCTGTTCTTATGGAATTACAGATCAGTCTAATGCACTCGAAGAACGCATGCAGACCTAAAGTGATTTACGTTGTGTTATGATTGGAGACTGACTAAACGTCATGTCTAATCTGCAATAGTTGCAAGTAGCCTACCAGAGGATTAACCTCCATGTAGGCCAATGTGCGTAAACGTTGCATTTCGAATGCCTTAAGTCTTTGATGCCCGCGTAAAACGAATTTGTAATTTCAAATCACAACGCGCAAATCCTTAGTCGCATCAATGACGAAAAAGAACGTAACAGACCGGTTTTAAATAATCAACCCTGTGCATGTCAGCCATGGTATTAGATATGAATTATTGTTATTGCTACTTTATTATCTTAGCTTCGGCGTAGCACACATAATTATAAGGGCGATTACAAATCCACCACCGTACCATCCCATCTACTCACAGACAGCGTACTGTACGGTTCAATATCATCCTGCAAGGAGGTTACCGTAATAAACCGTATGGCCCCGACACAGGATAAACCGTCAAGTTCTTCGCTCGTAAATTTTAAGCGTTGTAGATTGCGGATGTTTATTAGATAGATCTATATCGAACACACACCATCGTGATGCGAGTGTCAGTAGCGCTGATTATTACAGCTGCTGATAACTGACGGGCCGTTTTTGCTTATCCTGATTCAATGACAGTAATTCAACATCAACTGTCTAATTTAACATCAACAACGTAAAGGACCGATGCCAGCCCATGGCTGCCGCAACTTTATTTCATTATTATTACTATATTAAGCTCTATTATTAGCCTACTTCTGTGTATTATTTTATATCTCTGACCTGTATACCTTGGTGCGTTATGTCACCCTGATTGTCTTACTTTGAAATTAAACGAATAGGCCTATACTACTAAGCTTAATAGATGTATTCACATCAACAATAGACATTTAGAAGTGCGCCCCAAAATCTTGGAATCCGTGGTAGTGTATATGCGCTTTCTCCTTCTGTTCGCTCTACAATTCTGTCTAGCAGTCTCACTTAGAATCACTTCTAAAAATATGCCAATGCACGTTCCGAGGGTATAGGCTACATATGCGTGCGCTACAAGAATTTGTGAGGTGAGTAAGCGCTGCTTAGCATGCAGCGTATAATAGACGTAAGCCAACATTGCCATAAATAATGAGGAACGGCTGTTGAGATTATTTTGCCTGAGGACTTCAATATGCGCATTGCTGAACATGAACTCCTCTGCAATAATATTATACATAATCCCTTACATTGATTTTTTTTAGCACTCACTTGTCTGCAAAAACTATTATTTGAAAAGCCATGACCAAAAGTCACTTCTTATCAAGCGATTGTTAAACTGCCTTACAAAGAACACAGTAAAGAAGCTGGATAATCGCAGGGCGAATGTGAAATGGATTCAGCATTGTAATCAATGTGACCAGCAGCGTATACCAAGCAAAGAATGATCAAACTTTCTAGCGAATAAAATGCTAGTGAATTCATGCATTCTTTTATAATGCGATTTTCTGCCCATGCAGATAATAATTATATTCATTCAGTTAGCGGCAAGTTTCCATCGTATTTTGCTTTCTGATGTAGGCCTACTGAAAACTGTCATATGTGAACGTTGCATTTGCATTTGTAATATATCTGTATTCTTAATTTGTTATTTCGTTGTCTCTTGTATTTGTTAACATAATCAGTTATACTCAAGATCAGTTTATTCAAGATCCTAAACGACAGTCGCACTGTTCAACAATATCGCAAATTAGTCCAACCGAAATTGTGCAGGCAGGAAAGTCAGCGACATGACCACACAGACACAAACACACACAGACACAAACACACACAGACACAAACACACACAGACACACAGACACACAGACACACACACACGCACACACCCCACACACACATTCGTGTACGCGCAAACACACGCATATTGAGAGATATCCATACATACATGTACATACATACATACATACATACATACATACATGCGTACATACATACATACATACATACATACATACATACATACATGCACACACACATACATACATACATACATACATACATACATACATACATACATGCATGCATACATACATACATACATACATACATACATACATACGCATATACGTAAATACATACATACATACATACGCACATACGTTCATACATACATACATACGCACATACGTTCATACATACATACATACATACATACATACATACATACATACATACATACATACATACATACATACATACATACATACATACATGCATACATACATAAATACAGAGACAGAGACAGACAGTGACAGACTGAGAGCCAGAACAGATCCAGACATGGATTTGGCGTCGGTTGATTCGACTCGAATAATCCGATCCGTCGCTCTCCCCGTCTACCACCTCTTCATCCTCCTCTTTCTCCTCCTCTTCCTCCTGCTCCTCATCCTCCTCCTCCTCCTCATCCTTCTCTTACTCCTCCTCCTTCTCCTGCTCCTCCTTCTCCTCCTCCTCTACACACTTCTCGTCTGTCGGCTTCCGGCGGAAGTGAAGTCGGCTCCAATCATCAAGGACCGGAAATCGCTTGCGCAGCCGAGGGACGAACGAACGAACGGACGGACGGACGGACGCCGAGGAGCGTCGTCATCGTCATCGTCCACCGGGGGATCGGAGGACAATATTGTCGGCCGTGATGGTCTCATCTTTCGCCGGCAAACAACTGGCGCTCGACGCCGCCGCCACTGCCGTCGGGAGTACGTGCCACCACCGCCACCACCACCGCCATCGTCGTACGATCTAACAGGTGTAGCCGACCAATTGTTGACTTTAAGCTGTTAATCAAACCGTCTGGAATTACCTGTCCCCCAGACGGACAGGATTGTCGCGCCGCCGCCGCCTCTGTCTCCGTCTCCGTAGTCCATCCGACGCGTGCTTGCGCTCAGCCGTCAACGTGGCTGGGACCCTCCAGCAGTGGCAGCAGCCGAAGAAGGGGCGGCAAGGGTGGGGAGGGTATGGTCGCAAAATGGACGCCCATCAATTCTCGTCGACGAGAGGGGCTTAATAGGACCATCCGGATGCGGTGGCCGGCGTCCAGGCGACGACTGAACCGTCTCCCCGTTAATCGATCGAGGAGAAGAAGAAGAAGAAGAAGAAGAAGAAGAAGAGGAGGAGGAAGAAGAAGAAGAAGAAGAAGAAGAAGAGGAAGAAGAAGAAGAAGAAGAAGAAGAAGAAGAAGAAGAAGAAGAAGAGGAAGAAGAAGAAGAAGAGGAGGAAGAAGAAGAAGAAGAAGAAGAAGAAGAAGAGGAAGAAGAAGAAGAAGAGGAAGAAGAAGAGGAAGAAGAAGAAGAAGAAGAGGAGGAAGAAGAAGAAGAAGAAGAGGAAGAAGAAGAAGAAGAAGAAGAAGAAGAAGAAGAAGAAGAAATACGGGGAGGGGCGCCTTCTGCTGTATACGCTGGGAGGGAACAGACGACGACGACGACGACTTATCCATCTCTGACGGTTTATTCGAGTCTTAATGTACACATGTCGTCGTCGTCGTCATCATCGTCGTCGTCGTCGTCGATGGTCGAGAAGATCGCGTGGCATACGGTCAGTTGAAGATTAGAATCCAACGACGACGACAACAACAACAACAACACAAGACCAGATTCATTGCTGTCTCCTCATTCATCCATATTCATAGAATACATCGCAAGTCAACTGTGTATGATACATGTAGGTCTACATTATGAAGGTAACGCGATTTCGTCTGATTTCTTATGATGCAATGTTGCGACGCTCTTACTTGAAGTAGATAGGCAATGTTAAAAATTGCAACACAAGGTCGGAGACTCTGGAGAATGTGATGAGCGATGCAGTGATACGTGCCTTCGGATCATGGATTCTGACGATGATGATGATGATGATGATGATGATGATGATGTTAAAATCTCAATATTTCATTATATTATCATAATGACTATATCATGCATACAGCATCAACAACAGATAACTGCTGTATCACTGTTTCACAATATCATAATCATTGCATTATAGGCTACTATCAAAATACTTATCTATGTCCAAATATCACTACGTGTATAGGCCTACTGTTATATAATCACAATAGGCCTATCTACATTGTATACCATAATACCAGAATGTCATTGTAGATCTTAATCACACAGTATTATGACACGTCGCAATGGCACAATATTGATATATTGCAATATACATACAATTTATATATTTAAAAAAAATTAATCACTATTATAATGGTATATCGTATACGCCAACGGTTCCCAACCCGTGGCCCGTGGGCCAAAAGTGGCCCGCAGCATCTCAATGAATTAAGAAAAATATAATTATGTGAAAATTGGCAATATGAACATGATAGAAATAGATAGAATATATAATTCTTTTCTATTATATATATGTATAGTTGTATACAAATTACTTTATTTGAATAAATCGCATCAAACATTCTATTTTGATTCGATTATAACAAATTTATACGCCTCTAGTTAATTAAATGTTAGCCTTGTGGGCTGTGGCCCATAATGTCTTTCAGCTGAGAAAAAGTGGCCCTCGTGTCCTCCAACTTAGAAAAAGTGGCCCGCCAGTCAAAAAAGGCTGGGAACCACTGGTATACGCAGAAAAGAATGCTGTCCCGTATGTAGTCTGCAGATGCGCAGTCTTTTTATATAGCGGCACTTTGCGAGACCTCGGTTCTTTTTGGACTTTGACAAGAGAACTCGTTCTTTTTGCTTCTACTGTTACCGAACTCAACCAACGGGGGATTAAAGCAGCGCATATGTTTAAATTCGGCGACGCACGCACTCAACCGCGAGGCAATTACGCAGAGTCGCAGACAATACATCTGGAATGCCGGCGATCCAAGGGAAAACTCCGGGTGTCTGATGTCCTTCCTTTGGAGTTGGACAAACCGGAATCAATTATTCCAGCACCGAGCAAGGGCTTTCGACGCCGCCGCCGACTGGAAAAGCAGAAGAAGACGAAGGCTGGTCGTCGTCGTCGTCGTATACAGTCGTCGGGCGTCGTCGGTCTTTTCCGTCTCCCTTCGCCAACGCACCGCTGCAGACAATTCGATACTCGGCAAATATATTGATAAAGAGTTCGCATGTTGTCGCACGTCCATTCGAGATAAGACTCCGGCGCCCGGCTTATTCAGTTCCGTCTAAGCATACGACAACGACGACGACGACGACGACGACGACGACTATGATGATGATGACGACGACGACGACGGCGATGACGCCTCTCTATTTCACAACGATGCACAAAGACGCACATATGGGATCCTATACGCGCGCACGCACACACACACACACACACGCACACACACACACACCCACGCGCACAGACACCCACACCCACACAATCAGACGAAGTTACGTATACACAAACAGAAAATCAACTATTATTAAATATTAGAGAAATTGTCAAACTGCATGTGTTCAATCTGTCTGCTTGTCTGTCTGTCTGTCTGTCTGTCTGTCTGTCTGTCTGTCTGTCTGTCTGTCTCTCTATTATCTGTCTGGCTGTTAATGCAAGTATACACACCAATAGACAAGTAGTCAATCGCAAATGTTTATGAGTGCACGAATATGAAATGTGTATCAATGACTAAGCCGATATATATAATATTATATAAATACGAATATATATATATATACATGTATATATATATTTTGTCTCCATGCCCGAATCGACATAATGCATACGTTCAAATGCATACTATACAATGTGAATGTGTCTATATCTATAACATGTATATACACATATATTTGTGTTTATGTACTGTGTATATATACCCGGTATAAATATATATTATATATATATTAGGGCTGCATTTCGATTAATTTTTTTAATCGCGATTAATCGCACGATTAAAAAAATTAATCGCGATTAATTAATCGCACATTTCCTGAAATTTTTAAAGTACATTTTAAGGGTAAAACATTCAGACAAATTTCTAAAAAAAGGATCTCAAATTTTTAATGATTGTACACCAACCGTGTTATGTAAGCGGTACGTCAAATAAAAGAGTATGTGATTTGGTCTGAACAGCCTAAAGCTGTAAATGCAGCCAGTTACTCAGACATACAAGTTTATTAACATTGTCTGTTGACAAAGATGCTCTCTTTTTGTTCAAAATGTTCCCAGAGAGAGAGAACAATCGTTCACAGGGAACAGTAGTGGCCGGAGACGCTAAGTATTTCCTTGCTACAGTGGCCAGGACTTTGTGGACCGCCATGCAGCTGCAGCATATGTGCGACGCACGGCATGTGTTCAAAAGGAAGTTGCCCAACTGCTGCGGTCATATTGCGAGCGTTGTCAGTTCCAAAGGTTGTCACCTTGTCATAGATTCCCCAGTCTTGTGCAACCGCAGTGAAATGTTCTGCACAGGCTTCCGAATAGTGCCTATCTTCAACGTGGTGGACAGTTAGGGCAAAGGAACGAAGAACCCACATGGAGTCTATTATGTGACCCGTAACCCCCAAGTAGCTATGGTTAGCAACAGATGACCAGTAATCTGCAGTAGGCTAAGCGCTACGCAATCTGTGCTGTCTAGCAACTGTTGTACTTTTATTTTCTCGCTGTCGTACAAGTCAGTCATTCGGCTGTCAATGACTGGTCTGGAAGGAAGCGTATAGGACTGATTTCCGGATGCTATCCGCAAAACGTCCTGCAAGCCCTCATCCGCAACAATGTTTACGGGTCTGCCGTTCAGTGCGATCCAGTGTGCAATGGCGTTTGTCACCGCATCATATTTCGAGCGATCCATTGGTTTCCCTTGGTGCTCCATGTCCACTAGCGTCGGTTGGCGTTGATTTACAACGTCCTTCTTTTCGGAACCACGTGTTACGAAGGCATGCTTTGTACGCAGATGGTACGACAGCGACGAATTACTGCGGTGGTAGTTAAATTCTCGGTTACAATATTTACAAACGACTACCTTATCAGTTTTAAACTTAAACTGTCCGTCCATAACTGTTTTGCCCATTTTCTTCGACTCCATTGTTTGACAAAAACCAACAACATTTATCATAAATCAAAAACGGCTGTTTAAAGTGATCGAAATAACGAAAAGAACATGTGCCGATGGACCGGACGTAGGCAGGCTGTCTCGTACGAGAAGTGTTGGGCGACTCGACAGAAGTGGGCGGTAACCGATAACCGATGATTACTTGAAAAATAATGATTACAACACTTGACATAAAATGATAAAAATTCATAAAATATTTAATGCGTCTTTTGCGTTAATGCGTTAAAAAAAATTAATCGCAAATTTTTTTAACGCGTTAATCGCGGGCGTTAACGGCGATTAACGTGCAGCCCTAATATATATATTATACATATAGTTATTTATATGGCGCGCCATCTGTTCGGAGGCTGCAGGAGAATTAGATGTGTGCGGGCGGGATGTGGCAGTGAATGAGGATCGTCTGTGTGTTTATTAGGGATCAGCCTCCTCCGAATGACGGTGCCATGGTGCCATGGTGCCATGGTGCCATGGCTGCTGCTGCTGCATGGTCGTCGCCATCGTCGCATCCGGTGCCTAAAGTCTAATCGCTTTACTGCCGCCATTGTACTTCCATCCATCCGTCCGTCCTTCCGTCTATCCGCCTGCTGCTGCTGAAGCATCTACTGCTTCTTCTTCATCGCTCTCTTTCTCTCTCATCCTCATCCGTCACAGCATCCTTCACTCCTCTTCGTGGACGGATCAGGAGAGCAAGTGGAGTGAAGAGGTGGAAGAGCTGAAGTATTATAGGACCGGGCACTGACCAGAAGTGGAGGACGAAGGGAGGGAGAGAGAGGGGGAGAAAGGATAAAAGATGGAGAAGTAGGAAGGAAAACAGGAAGTGGTGGAAGAGGAAGGAAGAAGGAGATTGAGTAGTGTACGAGGAGAGAGAGAGAGAGTGAGAGAGAGAGTGAGAGAGAGAGAGAGAGAGTGAGAGAGAGAGAGAGAGAGAGAGAGAGAGAGAGAGAGAGAGAGAGAGAGAGAAAGGCAGAAGATAGAAGTCGCGTAGGTAGGCTACAGGCGGAAGAGGAGGACCTGGAGGCAGACGAAAAAGAAGGAATAAGGAAGTGTATGATATCAGGATAAGGTGGATGAGGAAGAAGAAGAAGAAGAGGAGAAAGTGAAGGGAGGATGAGGAGAAATAAGAAGGAAAAGGGAGAGGAAGAAAGAAGAGAGAGGAGCAGGAGAAGGAGGAGTTGGGTGGATTGGTGATGGGTGGGAGTGAGGTCGTGGAAGGAATTAAGGAGGGAAGGGATTGGGGAAGGGACAGAGGGAGGGATTGGGGAGGGACTGGGGAGGGACAGGGGAGGGACTGGGGATGGGTGGGGGCGTCGCCTGTCCCGTTAACGGTAATTGTTCTGACGCATCCACGGATGCATGGCAGAGTGCAAATAGTAATATATGCAAATGAGTCGGAGCAGCCGACCGACCGAGACAGACAGAGGGACATCCAGACGGACGCAGACGGACGCAGACGGACTGGTAGAGAGACTGGTAGAGGGGCTGGTAGAGGGACGTTGTGATGGAAAATTTATGACGTCCGTCTAATTGAGAATGTCTTGCCGCGTTCTGCATTATTCACGCGACGTTGAACCCTCTGCCTCTGCCTTCCTATGTCTCTGTATATCTCTGTCTTTGCCTTCCTATGTCTCTGTATACCTCTGCCTCTGCCTTCTTATGTATCTGTATATCTCTGCTTCTGCTTTCCTGTGTCTCTGTATGCCTCTGCCTCTGCCTCTGCCTCTGCCTCTGCCTCTGCCTCTGCCTCTGCCTCTGCCTCTGCCTCTGCCTTCCTATGTCTCTGCCCTCCTCGGCCTCTGCCTTACTATGTTGCTGCCTTCCTGTGCCTCTATCACCTTTTGCCTCTGTCTCTCCCTCCCTCTCACTGTCTCTACCTCCCTATGACTCTGCCTTCCTGTGTTACTGTCTTCATTGCATCTTTCACCTTTTGAATATGTCTTTCTGTTTCTCTGTCGTTACCTGACTCTGTCGCTTTATTCACTTGCCTATATGTCTTCTATCTTTGCCTCTATCTCTCCCCTCCCGCTGCCTCTGCGTCTGTCTCTGTCTGCGTCTTAATCTGTCTCTGACTGTCTCTGTCTGTATGTCTCTGTCTGTCTCTGTAACCTTAGTCTTTCTGTCTTTGCCTCACTCTGTCTCCTCGTCATCCGTCTATGACTTCCATCTCGGTCTCCTTCTTTCCCTCTGTCTTTGTCTATGTCTTTCTCCCCCACTCTGTATCCCTCTGCCTCTGTCAGTCTCCATCTTCTTCTGTCTCCGCATCTTTCTGTGGAGCTTGTCCTATCCTGTCTCAGTTGGAGCTTGCACTCGCATGACTTTTCTCCAGCGTGAATTCTTAACTGGTTTACAGATAAGATAACATGTTTTTAATCGATGCGCTTACTTCGAGGAACATTGTTAGAATCATCACTATCTATCATCATTCGCAGAAGAGTGCATTTCTGGATATAATTATTTGAACGTTCAATCATGATTGGCAGGCCATTATATAATTATGGCGGCTAAATGGCTGCTAAATGCATTGTGTCACAATGTTGAATTGGAAAGGAAGGATTGTGCAGCACAGTGATAAATCACTACTGCGAAGATGATACACAGAACTCTGCATATCTGGAATCATTCGAGAAAATCTTTGAAGTTACTTTCCCAGAAGAGGGATGATTTTTTTTATTAGATTGGCTTAATTCAATTGATGAACTAAAGCTCCTATAGCTTCAATTTAATTTCAAGCAACTATGGCTTTGAAAATCTCTTGCTCGAAATCTTTGGTGAGTTTTGTTGCTCCTTTTTGGTTATCTGTGTTTGTTGTTCAGATTTGTTCGTTTTGTCTGTCATTGATTTGACTGGTTTTGAATTTTTCAGACTTTTTCACTTAATAATAATTGGTGACGAAAATAAATATGGCGTTGCTGAATGCCAATTGGTGGTTGAAGAAATATTAGTGGTCGTAATGTCGTTGTATAATCATAGCAATTAACTCGAAATTTCAAAGCCTCTAAGGCGCTATTATTTTGGTAGCTCCTTGCTCTCAACGTATACCAGCTTATTGACGATCGCAGCTGAATCGAGTGGGAGAGCTTGTGAAAAGAGTTGTAAAATGAAGCAGAAGTCCAATCGCAAGAGAGACCAGATAAAAGAGCTGGTGCGGGTTCTTTTTTGTTTAGGTCAAGAATGACTTGATGGCGTAGGATCAGATGAATCGGGTATTATACCTAAAGGAATTATCTTTTTTATATGATAAGAGTTGTTATTCTATGTTGATTTTTTCGTTTTTCTCTTCCTCGTTTTTGTCTTCTTCGTTTTTTCTCTTCCTCTTCGTTCTTCTTTTCTTCGTTCTTCTCTTCTTAGTTCTTCGTTATCCTTCGTTCTTATCTTCTTCGTTCTTCTCTTCTCCGTTCTTCTCTTCTTCGTTTTCATATATCTTCTTCGTTCTTCTCCTTCGAGTCTCTTCTGATCCGAGACGAAGCATCTACTGAATCAGCGATGTGTGTTGTTTCATCGGAGTCAATTGGAGCAGCAGTCGAAGAACTCGAGTCGATATATACTTCATCTCCATCAAGATTGGACGGACGCCTCTTCTTCCTCAGATCGAATCATCTGTGTCAGCAGACACCTCTGTCTCTCTACCTCTCCTTGCCTCTGTCTCTACCCTTACGTATCTCTTCTTGATTCTGTCACTGCCATTGCCTCTCCTTGCCTCTGTCCCTACCTTGCCTCTCCTTGCCTCTGTCCTTATCTTGCCTCTCCTTGCCTCTGTCTCTACCCTTACGTATCTCTGATTGCCTCTGTTTCTACCCTTACGTATCTCTGATTGCCTCTGTTTCTACCCTTACGTATCTCTGATTGCCTCTGTTTCTACCCTTACGTATCTCTGATTGCCTCTGTCTCTACCCTTACGTATCTCTGATTGCCTCTGTTTCTACCCTTACGTATCTCTGATTGCCTCTGTTTCTACCCTTACGTATCTCTGATTGCCTCTGTTTCTACCTTTGCCTCTCCTTACCTCTGTCTCCCTCTGACCTTGTCCATGCTTCGACTTCTGTCCGCGTCACTTCCTTCGCGTCTGTCTCAGTGTCTGTGTTCTTGTCTCTTCGTCTGTCTCAGTGTCTGTGTTCCTGCCTCTTCGTCTGCCTATGATCACATGTCCATCTCTCAATGCTTTTTATATTATATACATTTGTCTGTCTCTTTGCCTGTTTATGTGATTGCACGAGTCCCTGTTCTTCTGCACCGATATCATTGTATGTATGTTTCAATGTCTGTCCCAGTCTTCCTCTGTTTCTATCCACCGCTATTATTTTGTATGTTGTGTCTGCGTCTATCATGCCGGGTTATACCTGTGTTAGTGTCCGTGCCCCTGTGTGTGTGTGTGTGTGTGTGTGTGTGTGTGCCTGTCTGGCTGTTTCTTCTCTGTAGGACTTCCGGCTTGATGGATGATCACTTCTTCTTGGCAAATGCATTAGCATCGCTAGTCCCGCGATTCCTATCGAAGAGAGGAAGAAGAAGCAGAAGAAGAAGAGGAAGAAGAAGAACAAGAAGAAGAAGAAGAAAAGGAGGAGGAGGAAGAATAAGAAGAGGAAGAGGAGTAGGACAAGGAGGATGTGGAGAAGGACGACGACGACGACGAAGAAGAAGAAAAAGAAGAAGAAGAAGAAGAAACACCAGCAGCAGCAGCAGTCTCTGCAATCGCTCCTTCCTCCGCCATGCATCTATTCATTTATTCATTCATTCATTCATTCATTCATTCATTCAATCAATCATTCATTCATTCATTTATCCGTACAATGTTCTCTCTGCTGTTCGTTGATCAACAATATATTTCCTTCCTCAGCTCCGTCTCTCCGACCATTGTAAATAAGTAAGTATGTTAGTGCATCCTTTATAACATAACAACCATCTGATATTAAGTCAAAAATAAATCGTCATAAAAGTATTCGGCATGCCAAATTGTCTCCGATGCGTGGTAGCATATACTATCGTGCGCACGATTACAATTACGATTACGATTAGGATCACGATTACGATTACGATTACTGTTCATCAACAGCTTTTGTCAGTTTACTATATGGAGATAAACGAATATTCAAGCCTCCAGTAGTTTCCTTAAAGACCTCATCAGTATCGTTTTATCGTATGGTGTTTGGACGATTGTAATTCTTATGTTTTACCATTACATTTTTAGGTTCCGATTGTAAAGCCGTCTTTAGTGATTTTGTCGCCTTGGACAACAGCGTTGCCCGGTACGAATGGCCCTGTTTCTTCTTTGAGTTCTTTGCTGCTCTCCTCTCTTATTACTCACCTCGCTGTCGGTCTCTCTTTTAGCCTCCATCACTTTCGCACTCTCCCCGCCCTGTCTGTCTGTCTGTTTGTCTGTCTGTCTGGCTGTTTCTCTCTCTCTTTGGCGAACAGTTATAAGGTTAGCAAGGTCGAATTTTTTCCAAAATTTCCGCCATTCTGCCATCTTGCATCCGTTCCTTCTTAAATCCCTCCTTTCCTTCTTCTTCCTTCTTCTCCATCTCCTTCCGATGGTTTGCCTCCAACTTGCTAAATGTCTCTGCCGACTTGACCTCGTGGCTCCCATAATCATAATTATGACCCATATTCTCACTGTGAACTCGCATGGAGCGCATGTGGAGCCCATTGCATCTAAGGTCCATATGCAAATGTTGGATGCAGAGCATTTTATATCTCGATCTTTGCCCGTTCGCTCCACGGTTTCTGCCCATGCCCACGCATCCCTGCCCTTGTCTCCATGCCGGACTTGCTCTCTGTCTTTCTGATTATGTCTCCATCTCTGTCTCTGTCTCTGTCTCTGTCTCTCTCCATTCATCAGGTCCGTGTCTTTCTCCCGTCTTTCGTATTCATTTCCAAATGCAGTCTGGACGTAAACATGTATAATAGTTCTGCAAAATTATTCGCAGCTCATGATCAGCTCTCATCTGTGCATCTGATCCATTTCGATCCGTCGAAGCCGCAACGTTTTTGCTAAATTATGAATGATCAATTTCTAATGTCTCGGGGCAGCAACCGTCCATTGCCTGTTTACTTCTTCCCTCTAAGGACACGCTGCTGCCGCTGCCTTCCCAATTTCCCGTCTGTCCAACTAAATTCCCTTTGACAGGAAGACTCCCATCGAGTTGCACCTTCCTTGCACCTTCTTCTCTCTCCCTTCCATCTTAAACCCTTCACTTTGATTTTCATCTCTTCACGTCATCTTCCAACTCTTTAAACTCACGCTGGCATCTTCTCACACCACCAGAAATGTTCTGGGATCATTCACGGTTATTTAAGTTGGTAAAGGGTGTGCTCGATAGTACAGTTGTTAGCGCGCTGGACTGTTGTCGACTGAGAGGTTGGGGGTTCAATTATTATTAAGTTGGCAAATGAATACCATCTTTCAATGCCGTAGGCTACTTAATACTTATACAATGGTAAGTAAGCGGTGTATAGTGCATACCAATGTTAACGATCTTAAATGCAATAATCTTTTGAGTAGCCTACAATATAATCGGCATCATCAGTTCCACTTCTGTTTAAGCAAAGCATTTTTCATGACAGAAGAGAACAAGTCACTCGAAGCAGCGTAAGAATAACAATAGCGAAAGCAAATCATCATCTCGTCAATCTGAACAAAATTGCGCTTAAGTGTAAAGATGATGCAGTATAACTAGAAGCTGGAAAAGTCAAACATTTGGTCTGGCGCATGTTCACAATGCGTTTCCATTCAACGCGCAATTAATACACGAAAACACGATTACCATTCTGCGAAGAATTGGTCTTGCATCGAGCGACGGCGACTAACTGCAATTTTCGACGATCTATTTTTCAACGGGAAATCTGATAGGTCTATTATTTTTATTTCACATCCGACCAAGCTAAGAAAAAATTAGTTTCTCTTCTTAAAACAGCAAATGGCTGCAATAACTGAAGTTTCCTTTGCCAATTCTTTGCTCCGTAGTATCAAATTACCTCATTTTGCCACATTACAATAGTAGAAATAGCAGTAGTGTTAATTGTCGCATAGTAGAAGTAGTACTGTAGTAGTAATAGTAATAGTAGTAGTAGTAGCTGTAGTGCAGTAGTAATAGTAGAAGTATAGTAGCATCAGCAACAACAACAATGGCAGCAGTAGCGGCATCAGTAGGTTATATTTGTTGCTATTGTAGTGGTAAGCTTAGTAGTTGTTATGGTGGTGGTTATGGTGGCGAGAACAGTAGTATAGTGTTAGTCGCATGCAGAGTAGTAGTTGCAATGGCAGCTGTCGGAGTAGCAAAGAGAGGGGCCTAACAGCAGCATTATTTTGTCGATGAAGAGAATTAGGGCGAGGAGAAAAGGAATACATAGTGAAAACAGAGACGCATAAAATAAAGACAAGAGATGAAGAAATAGAAATTCGTAGAGTGGAATATGTTGAAGTCGTTGGTAATCAAATAAGCAGAACGACGGTGCTGAAGTAAAGTAAAATTGTGACGGAGAAAAGAAAAGTGGTGAAAAGAGAGACGCATAAAGTAAAGACAACTTCGAAGAGGTGAAGAAAAAGAAATTCGTAAAGTAAAACATGTTGACGTCGTTGGTAATAAGCAAAAGGACGGTGCTGAAGTAAAAGTTTTTGCCAGAAAAGGGTCGATATTCTGAGAAAATGGTTTAAAGCAGAAAGTAACTGAACGGCATGCAGATTTTCTAAGCAGTTTAATACGTTCGATTATAATTATTACACATTTTTGTTTCGAAAATTAGTTGGCCGTTTATATATATAATCTACTATTTTATGCTGTTTTACTTAAACGTATGCATCTGTGTTTGTGCGTGTTTTTGTGTCTGTGTTTGTGCGTGTGAGTGAGTGTTTATGTGCGTGCGTGTGTGTGTGTACGACGATGCAATCGGTCTGGATGTGTTTAATTGAGAGAGTATACCATGAGATTTCTATGCCACATGTATACCAACGTTCGTAGATTTTTTTCGTGCATGCAAATCACGCGAAATCCAATCGATCGCTGGCGACCGGGGGATTTCCTTGGAGTGCCAGAGAATGGGTCGGGGGGGGGGGGGGAAGAAGAGGTAGGGGGAAGAACAGAACCGCCACAGGTCCTCTGTGGTCGGCGAGGACTTGTTGCTTGTCAGGCAGCTGTCGGCATGGGATGGGGGGAGTGGGTGGTGGTGGTCCATGAATGAATTTATACGAGAAGGAACTTAGAAACTGATGAGAAATCGACCGAATAGACCTATATATTATAACAGTCCTGATTTCAATCGTTTTGTTTTTAGTTTTCTTGATGTATTTCTTTGTTAGCTGTCGTTTTTCTATTTTGTTTCAACTCCGTTTGGTTGTTTGATGACCGTTTTTCTGTCTATACGTGCTGGGAAAATATGCACCTCTCTATCCCTACTCATTAAAAGGAACATCTTGGCAGCCAGGGACGGATCCAAGGGTACAAATCCGGCTATGGCCCCCATTGAAAATTTGCGCATTTGTCACCAGCCATTCTGGCGGGCAAAATGGACGTGCCCCCATCAGGGTTGTACAGAGGATGCCTTCAATCAATGCAGCGGGAAAGGGTGACAGAGAAGACAGAGAGAAAAAAGTGGCGGATGACTAAAAAAGGTCCCTAGCTATTCTGACGGAAAAATGGTATTTTTTAGATGGTATCTTTTCCCCGACATAGAGCTCCTCAGGTTTTTTTGGCTAAAGACCAACGAAATTTAAAATAATTTCAGACCAATGACCAAAAATGTTGGCCCCCTATTCGAAAATGTCTGTACCTGTTTCCATCGTTGACTATAATGTGCTATTTAGGATTGAAATCGGTTTATTGCACTTCAACTCTGGTTACACAATCATGAATGACTAAGTACAGTACAAATGCAATTAGGAACCAGTAAAAGCTAGTAGCTTATATTATCCTGACCCCCTCTTCCCAATTAATAATCATGAATGATTTCATAAGATACGTATAACTTAACTAGAACTTAATTAAGAAAGCAACAGTGATGAACATAATAATTCCTCTGGGAATGAATTATAATAATGCTAATACTTAAACTGTTATCCAAATTATTTATACTAAAAATAATATAGTAATTATAATAATAAAAATAATACTTGTATTAATAATAATAATAATAATAATAAAATAATAATAATAAAATAATAATACAATAATAATTCAATAATTCAATTACTATTACTATTATTATTGTTATTATTACTACTACTGCATCTAGGGCTCACTGCTATTAAATCCTTCATGCAACTGCATGGATATAGTTGCTATTTAGGATTGAAATCGGTGTTATTGTATTATAGAATATTTGCATGCAACGTATTTATTTTTGCACATGTTATGTGTGGATGAATTTATGTGGATGATTGTATGGTTGCATGCCTTCACCTATGCACGAAAGTGTTTCTGTTGGACTATTATTATCTGTAAAGGCAAAGAAGTAAAGAAGAAGTATGTATACCTTCTACGTATGTATATATACATATGCATATACATGAGGCTGTGTAAACACATCTATGGATGTATACATTTACATGCGTATCTAAACAATCTCATGCGCCATTTGAGAACATCTCAACGGCAACCATTGCCATCATCTATGGCTTCACGGTGACTTGCATTCTCGATAGCAACATGGCCGACCAGATGAAGTCGTCCTATAAGAAACAGACAGCGAACGACCGATTCAGGAGCCAAAATGGCGGAAATTATGGCGTTTTTCAGGCAGCGCCCACTGGTCGTTAGGCGATCGTCACCATGGTTACATGTACACGTGACTCCCTTGTTTTAATCGTGTTCTTCAGGCGAGTCCGTCTGTCAATTGTGCGTCTGCGTGGCTTTTATTTCAAAGCTGTATGATGAAGCAGTCAGTATACTGTTATGAGTGACGGGATATTGCTTGTTTCCTGCGCCACAATGTTTGCATGATCACTGCTTCGACAGAATAATTATCTATCATAATTATTATTATTATTAAATCGAGACCTCTTATGACTTTGAATGAGTTTTTCAATGGTAGTCGTTGAGTGGATTCTAATGGCGTCGTGTTTATTTTTGAAACACGGAGTATAATTTATAGGTCTAATGATGCTTTTCTTTTGTTATTATAGGCCTACTGTCACTTGGGTTTGATAAAATTTCTGGTTAATGTTATATGGTTATAAAAGATCGATAATCTTCAACTGCTTTGCATAGCAACATATTATTATATCAATTGGGAGAAGGACGAATAGCATAGGACTGCTAATCGCATAATACTTATCGGTTGCTGTCAACAGTTGCTATATCACTATTGACATTTCTGTTGCGCGAACAAAAGTGTAAAAAAAACGGAGTGTATGAGCAGTTCTATAGATGCGCTGTTGAGTTTTGTTTCAAACCAAACTAAAGCAAAACAATGCAAGGCAAACTGGGAGAATTGACGAACTGCACAATAAATCAATCGTAATTTATATTGCGCCCCTTCAAGGTACCTACTCAGAGGCGCTCCCGGCCGAGATCAAGCGAAAAAAAGCAATCTTCAACAGTTTGTGAAATTGAGAACAGCTTGGGAGGTGTCGCATAGTCAAGGGAAGTCCATTCCAGGCACTGAACGAAAAAAGTTGTTAAAGCCAAAAAGTAGGCTATGGTATTTATTTAGGAGCCAACAGCCACGTTGGGGGAAACAAGTGCCTCTCTTGGCCCGATATGCGGACGCTCATACTGATTAAGTGCTACTGTGTTGGGGAAAACGAGCGAGCCTTTGCCAAAATATATGTATGCATCTTTGAGAACACCTTATATAGCGCTTTTCTAAATGCGTCCCATATAAGCGCTGAAGCCCGCCCCAGAAAGCAGTGCCCTTCTCGATTAACTCACGCGAAGAGAAACAAAGATGAGACGCACCACTATTAGAGAGCATCACTAATCATTTCCATTTGAGTGAATTCACCATATAAGAAACAAGCGAAACACACAGCGAGACAAGACAGACAGCAGTATTCAGATATAAAGGC
>OX457036.1:20504668-20539668 GCA_949752735.1 Lumbricus terrestris
TGCTGGACCACCCTGTATATATAAATAAAAAAATATATATAAATATATATATATAATTTATATGTCCTGCAATCAATCAATCATTTAATCAATCAATCAGTCAATCAATCAATCATTTAATCAATCAATCAGTCAGTCAATCAATGAATCAGTCAGTCAGTCAATCAATCAATCATTTAATCAATCAATCAGTCAGTCAATCAATCAGCCAGTCAATCAATCATATAATCAATCAATCAGTCAGTCAATCAATCAATCAGTGAATCAATCAATCAATCATTTAATCAATCGCGACCATTTATTCCAAATTAAAAACAATAATTATTAGTTGTTGACTAATTACAGCGCATCGTTATGGACATAGTATTTTTGCTTTTGCAGGGCCGCTTAGAGGGGGCGACAGGGTGGGGGCAAATTCCCAAGGGCCCTGCGACTTTTAGAGGACCACGATAAATAGCAATACATGCAGAGTTTACGATTTATGCCTTTTAATATATTATGTTATTGCAGATAATTGAGAACAATCAGTTTATACTTCGAATTAGAAAGTAAATAAAAATCATTTCGCATAATGTTATATGAATTTGTATATTTATATATAAATATATATAATTTCAATTTCTTCCAAAAATATTTTCTTTTTTGGAGCCTTAAGATAGTTTAGGGGCTTGTGACTGCTCTGCACAGAGGTCCGAAATTTCTTGTGCCAGCCATGTGCTTTTAGCTGGGTATGCTGGCGCCATAAAAGTCCTTAAATCAGTTTCGATTAGACGGACGGACGGAAGGACGGACGGGGGGCTGAGCAAACGGGACAGGGCAGGACGGGCGGGCGGGGAGGCCGTCATTGACTCAGCGTGCGATCATCGCATTGATGATGAGAAGACGAGGAACGATTTACTGGCCGTGGTCGCTGTGTTGCATTCAAATGACCCGAGAATTACGCCCCTCTAGTACCTCCTCCGTCTCCTCCTCTCTCCTGCTCCTACCATAAAACTAGCAGTACAGGCAGACGTGCAGTCACGCATACCAGCAGACGACAGGGAATGGAAACGAACAAATCACACGGAGTGAGAAACGAGAATCGCTTCAAATCGACCGGAAGCATTAAGAAGGATCTTCGTAAGAGAATATTAATTTCATCGGAATTATTGTCTGCTGGTAGAGAACGTTGATTGTGGCCAATATAACCGACAGATTACACGCTTTCTTAACAGAATAACGGTCATTATGACGCCTTCAGTCATTCTCTTACACATCAGCCAACACATGAATGGCAAAGCATCACAAAACTTCACATATAGCGCCTTCGAAGTGCTTCACTAACGCGTTGCAACCTTGCTTAAACTCATCAAGGTAAACATATTCTCACAAATTGAAGCTGATCTTATGATTGATTGCGTTTCGAGAAGAAGAAGAACAAGACTCCAACGCAGGCGAGTGTATTATATACTTCAGTTCATAAACGTGGCTCGAATCGTACTCGACGGTGTGCGATCGTCCCTCTCTACAGGCAGGCGTCTGCGTAGAGTGCGTCGAAAGTTTACGACGCCGTTGGCGGGAGATTTACGCGCCACTTTTTCTTCGCGAGCAGACGACGACGACGATGACGACGGCACAACGCGCGCCAATAAGTCAGCGCTTGCCGCTCGCGTTCCGAGTCGGCGGTGGCGGGTGACGATGCGGACTACCACCCTCACCACTGCCCACCACCGCCACTGCCCACCACGGCCGCCGCCGCCACCACCACCACCACCACCACCACCACCACCACCACCACCACGTCCGATCTGCCAACCTAAGACTGGTTGATGGCCCGAACAGCGTGGCCAGAATTAACTGCTTAATCCTCCCAGAAACGATAATCCGTATAGCACCGGGCGCACCATAAATTCCGACATCTCCGCCGTAAGACAAAGTCGTCTGCTGGCGTGGGCCAAACGGTCGTTACGATGCGCTTTATGTCTTTAAGCAGCATCGAGGAAAATCTTAAACGATGCTACCCGGCCCGGATGGATGAGGGGGTGGGGTTGGGGGTGGGGTGGGGTCTGGATGAGGTGCCCAGGAATTGGTGGTGGTGGCCGGTGATGTTTAGCGGGGCAATTTATGGTGAGACCGTAGATCTAGGCGAGATTACTAGGCATCGTTCCGGCGGAAAAAGCCAAGCGCGTCCGTTGGATGGATAGCAATTCCGATAATGAATATTGGTTAGTGCCTGGAATCAAGATTCATGCATGCGGAGCTCGTGAGGAATGCGTAGAGTAATCGCTTGCTATGTTACGTCGCTTGAGATATATGTGCCTGCGTGTGTTCATCAGCGAAAACTTTTCCATGCATTCACTCACGCATTCCGATAATTTATGTTGAGACCTACTCAGGGGCGCTCCCAGTCCAGCCACAGGCAAGAAGTTGGAGTTGAGCAACTTATAAAAAGCCATCGAGTCTGACCTACGGGCGTCAATCGAAATGCTAATGGGAGACCAATTATCTCAACATCCGTTTGATGAAAAATTTTCTTTTAATGACTTGCAGAGATTTTTCAAATCAAAGTATTTAACCCTTTGTTGAGGGAATCAATAGGTTC
Source organism: Lumbricus terrestris (assembly GCA_949752735.1). Classification (NCBI taxonomy): domain Eukaryota; kingdom Metazoa; phylum Annelida; class Clitellata; order Crassiclitellata; family Lumbricidae; genus Lumbricus; species Lumbricus terrestris. The sequence goes on from OX457036.1 coordinate 20,507,250, forward strand.
TGGTCTAAAGTTAAATGATACACGAACGTATAACGTCGATAACGTCGTATACACACTTGCATAAATATTAAATAACAAACACGCATGAATATATATATATATACACACATGCATCCAAATACATATATACATAGAAACATACAAATATGCAACCACCTGTACATAATCTTCCCGGTTTTGGCATGCATGTGGCATCCATTATACGGGATATATTGCATTGGCTCACCATCTGGCAGCATATTCAGCTTAGGAACCCGGCCCCTGTGTTTTCTAAGTATAGGATCCATCGTACACGTATAGGACCATAGGACCCTATATATTTCTGTCTTCTCAGGCCCAGGTGAAGGAAGCCTTTGGTCGGTTGCCCATGGATGTTCTCCTGTTTGTTACGACGAGAAGGTGTAGTCATGCGTGGGTGCCTGCAGAAATATTTGCAGGAGGTGCAAAACATGGTCGGAGGTTACATTACTTTAGCAAGAGCTTGAAAAATGCAAAGTAGACTATTAAGAACATGGATATTCTTCATAAAGGTTCCCTAATTGTAAATTGATCAGTTTCACTTTGTTTATGATTTGTGTCAGCAGTGCTTTAGACTTTAGTGCAACGAAATTTGCAAAATCCAAAAAGTAGCACCTAAGAATTAGAGTTCAATTTTCCAAGGGCAAGTTTAGCCTCTCTTGCCCCTATGTGTGGGCGCCCATGGGTATTGCGCAACAATAAAACCTTACTATTTCTGATTACCATGCCAAACTCAGCGTCTCACGACTATGCGTGTTCCGTTTTAGACATTTAGAAACATCGTCGGGGCTTTGGTGACGCAAAGATCGGTGTAGCCGTGCGACGGAAGAACGTAGCAGTCTGAGGAGGAGGCGGCGGCGGCGGAGGGGGAGGAAGAGAGAGAAGCGGAGAAGGGGGAGGAGAAGGAAGGAGGAGGAAGAAGATAGCAGAGGAGATAGGTGGCAGAATGGAGGTGGTACATAACGGCGTTTCAACGACGTCAGCGAAGACGAACAACGGGGATGACGGACGGACGAATCTGATCGTCAATTATCTTCCGCAGACGATGTCACAGGACGACATCCGGGCTCTGTTCTCGACGATCGGAGACATAGACAACTGCAAGCTAATCAGGGACAAAGGAACAGGTACAGGTACAGACATATTATACACAGACACACGTAGAAGAACATCCGATTGTGCTCATAAACGTACTACCTGTACTACTCATAGACATTGACAGACACACGTAGAAGAACATCCAACTGTGCTCATACCTGTAGTTCCTCCACTACTTACAGACATACACAGAGATACGTAGGAACACATCTGCGGAGATTGAAATAATTGAGACAATTAACTTTGAACATTGCAAAACTATTGTAGATTCAAAAAGATCGTTAGTTGTAACCTTCCTATAGGCAATTATTTACATTTTTTCTATAAAATTAATGTGGTCTGTAGCAAGGGCTATTTTTCAAATCGCTTTCACGTGGTCGACGTCCAGAATGCTTCGGTTAAGCACGATTTCTTCCAGAGCCATAGCATGCAATCCCAACAACCCCCCCCCATGGAAGTTTTGATGCTGCATATAATATTATATTGTTTCAACCGTGGACACGGTTTGTAGTTGTCATAAGTCGGGAGCGCTTCTGAGGAGTTCCTTGAAGTGGCGCTATATAATTTACGACTACGATTACGCATTCCGAGATTTCTACCGAGCACCAGCTTATTGACGAGCATTGAAGGTTTTCCGTTATATTCTTCTTCCTCTTCCAATATAGGACAGAGTCTTGGCTACGGATTCGTCAACTACAAGCGACCTGACGATGCACGGAGAGCCATCGTTACATTGAATGGACTGAGACTACAGAACAAAACCATCAAGGTATTCTATGGCGCTATGCACATCAAGGTATACGTACTATCAGGGCTTAAAGTGTGCCTGGGCGGTCATGGACAGCGTCCATGCATTTGTTTTCAAATCTGAACGCCGTCCAGCCACTTATCGGCGAGCACAGACTGAAAATGTAATGGGCGTCCAGGCACGTCTTTTGTATGTATGCATGCATGTATGCATGTATGTATGTACATGTATGTATGTATGCATGCATGCATGTATGTATGTATGTATGTATGTATGTATGTATGTATGTATGTATGTATGTATGTATGTATGTATGTATGTATGTATGTATGTATGTATGTATGTATGTATGTACGTATGTATGTATACACTATACATGTATGTATGTACGTATGTATGTATATGGACATTTACATACAGCTTTACAATAACCTCACGGAGGCGCAATGTCTGGGTCTGCATTCGAAAGCAGCTCTTCCCTATTTTTATGCACGAATCATCGTTGCCATGGTAACCATTCGCTCTCTTCAGTATCATCGGCGTCATAGCAACAGCTGTGATCATGCAGTTTATCGCTAGATTCATTAAAGTTGGCGCTAAAGTATCATCACTCAAAGATCGATAAGTCATGCGCTGAGCGACTATTCTTAGATAGGGAAATAGTGAGCTATAGAGAGAGCTGAAAACAGACGAAAGACATGTTATGAGAACCGAACGACACAGAGACAGACAAAGAGAGACAGAGAGGGAGAGAGAAACATAAAAAGACACAGAGAGGCAGAGACAGAGACAGAAAGCGAAAGAGAGCGCAGTGAGACAGAGAAAGACAGACAGAGACAGACAGACAGACAGAGACGGATAGAGAGAGAGAGAGAGAGAGAGAGAGAGAGAGAGAGAGAGAGAGAGAGAGGGAGAGAAAGAGGGAGGAGAGAGAGAGAGAGAGAGAGAGAGAGAGGGGGGGAAAGAGAGAAATATAGAGAGACACAGACAGGTAGATACAGAGACAGAGAGCGAAAGTGAGCGACAGTGGGAAACAGAGAGACAGAGACTGACAGACAGAGACGGAGAATCAGAGACAGAGAGACAGAAACAGACAAAGACACAAAGACAGAGAACGGCAGTGAGAGACGGTGAGACAGTGACAGACAGACAGAGACAGACAGAGAGCAACAGAGACTCCCCCCACAATCATCATCTTAATCGTCATAGTCATCCTCTTCATCATCCTACCATCAGGATTCCCATGTTGCTTTGCGGTGATCCTTCAATTCATCTGCGTCTCTTATCGGTGCATGAAACTCTTCTAGCAGACAACAGATTATTGTCTTGATCGACTTCACACGCCTGAGACGATAAGTATGCAATGCCTTGATCCATCAAAAATATCGTCGATCATCTACTAAGCAGCCAATGATCAGGAAACTGAGGCAGATGAGTGGGAAACGGCAGACCAATCACTATTCATTCTGAGAATTTATATAGCGCCTCTTCAAGAAACTTATACTCTGCACTAACTAGCCGAAATTATGTTAAGAGTCCCAGCGAGCAAAAAATAACAGCTTGTTGCAAAACAAAACACAGTAAGCTGTAGGGTAGTCAACAGTGGCGGCGCCAGGATTTCAGGTTTGGGGGGGCTGAAGCCCCAAGCCTTCCTCCCTCCTAGAACATTTTCTTCCCAGGGCGGTCATATTGCAATCGTGCGAAGGGTTTTACATGAAATTGTGCACTGGCACAAACGCGCTCCACATAAATATTCCATTGCAAAATGTAGTTGGAGATTGAGTGGGTTATTTAAACGAAGTCAGCAATTGTTGAGGTTTTTGATTTTTAGTGTATCCGGCCGCAAACTTAGAATAAGTTCCGAATTATCATAAACAAAGGTGTCCAACTAAGGTGGCAAAAGAGAATGTGAGGTCCTCAAACGCGTCCGCGTCAAGTCTATGCCGTGACAGCGCTGTACCATACCCCGAATTTCAGTCATCTGAGACGAAAGGCAGTGCATTATTATATACAGTGCGTGTGCACATAGCAGCCCGAGTAGCTATGAGGGGCAGACAGTGAGGTAATGTAAAGTCCCTATTGTCTTTGATATACCGATGTGCAAGCACTCAAAAACCACGTTGACTAGATTTCCCAGTTATCGCAATAAGAGGTGTCCAACACCGAATTAATATTCAGAACTTCCACAAAACAATGGTGTGTAATTCAGTAATATCGTATAAAAAGTCAACCATGGACACAGTCTCGGGATCCAAGTTGTCACAATAAAAGGTGTCCAACGCAGTATTAATATTCAGAAATTTTATAATAAAATGGTGTGCAATTCAGTATTATTGTATAAAAAGTCGACCATGGACACAGACTCGAGATCCAAGTTGTCACAATAAAAGGTGTCCAACATAGCATTCATATTCAGAAAATCCACAATACAATGGTGTGCAATTCAGTGCAATCGTATAAAAAGTCAACCATGGACACAGACTCGAGATCCAAGTTGTCACAATAAAAGGTGTCCAACACAGTATTAAAACTCATAAATTTTACAATAAAAAAGTAATCACAATAATGGATGGATCCGATTTGACCAGAGTCTATGACAACAGAGTCCGTTACCCTGGACTTTCAATAAAGATAATCACAAATAAAAATAAATCACAAAAAAGGTGTCCAACAGCCTATTAATATTCAGAAAATCCACAATACAATGGTGTGCAATTCAGTACTATCGTATAAAAAGTCAACCATGGACACAGACTCTAGATCCATGTTATCACAATAAAAGGTGTCCAACAAAGTATTAATATTCAGAAATTTTACAATACAATGGTGTGCAATTCAGTATTATCGTATAAAAAGTCGACCATGGACACGGACTCGAGTTCCAAGTTATCACAATAAAGGTGTCCAACACAGCATTAATATTCAGAATTTTTACAATAAAATGGTGTGCAATTCAGTTTTATCGTATAACTATAAAAAGTCGGCCATGGACACGGACTCGAGTTCCAAGTTATCACAATAAAGGTGTCCAACACAGTATTAATACTCAGAAATTTTACAATTAAAAAAAGGCATCACAATAATGGATGGATCCGATTTGACCCGGTCTATGACAACAGAGGCCGTTACCCTGAACATTCAATTTAAACAATCACAAATAAAAATAAATCACAATGAAGGTGTCCAACAGCATTCACAGGACACTATTATAATTATCTGCCTGCATATTACTTATGACAGAAAACAGTTAAAGTTTCCTTAATACAAAAATATGCATGCTTAGATATATGCACACAATTATTTTATAATTATTATTATAATTATCTGCACACAAATGTTTTACATATATATGCTAATAGCACTAGGACTTCTTAGTTGACCATTATATCAAACGTAGGCCTACATTCCCAGACATTGGTGGTATACACAACAAGAATATATAAGAATTATTATACCAAAAATTACAAAAGCGCACACATTTGAAGTGTGTAAGAGAAACATAATTCAAATCTGACAACCACATTGTTGTGTCAAAGGCATTTCTGGATACAACGCATACTTCTGGATAATCAACAGTCTGTAATATTATTTTCATGCATGAAGTGCATTACAGGTACAACACTACTATGGAAGACTTTAAAAATTTCACATAATTATTGCAGAGCTGTAAGTGCACTTTAAAGAGTCCAGCTCACTTGTGGTAGGGATGACAGCTTCCATTCAATAAAGAAGAAACGGTTTACAGTAGGCAGCTCCTAATTGCAACAAAACTGGTTCACTAAATGTGTAGCATTTGCAATACAATGAATGAAATGACCTATAAAACTTAATATATATATATATATATATGCATATATATAATATATAAATAATATTGTATATATAGTTGATTTCGATGCCATTGACCATTGTCTAGCTTTCTTATTACGAAATAAGCCGTAATGAATATTTTCTCCTTTTTGCTTTGGGGGGCTGAGCCGCATTTAGAGGCTATAACCCCTAGCCCTCTGACGACGCCACTGGCGCAAGCATCTACGCTATGATTATATAGTTGATTGCAGGAGGGAGAAAACCCTAAACATTCTTTTGTGGCGATGATTAATTTTGTGAAATATGCGAAAAATCAAAAGAAAATACAGCTTTGCACCACTTTTTGAAGGACTATGCAATTTCGATATTATTTCTATTCTATACGTCTAAAACTTATAAAACGGTTTCAATCTGAAACGAGGTGTCTAAGAGCCATGTTGTTTCTTCGACAATTTCGACAACCCTGTCCCGTTTTATGGTCAAAAGGTAAGGGTGCAAACTTGTCACCCGTTTTCATAGACTGAGGCCAAGAAATGAAGTCGCTAACTTCATTCTCAAATAGATTTCGATGCCGTTGATGATTGTCTAGTTTTCTTATTACGAAATAAGCCGTTATAGACATTTTCCGCATTTTGCTTTGGGGGGCTGAGCCGCATTTAGGGGGGGCTTAGCCCCCTCCAGCCCCCCCCTGGCGCCGCCACTGGTAGTCAATGTCAATGGAATTCTGGCAAACGCATAATATTATAATTCTGGAATTGCACAAACCACAACAAAACAGATTCCCATCTATATGCTATATTAACCAGAGGCGGTGGAAGTAGTTCACAGTGTCTTTCTCGTGATCCTCTTCTTTCAGGCTAAAGCTATAACTGTTTAGGCTGTCTAGTATCTATACCTGATAAGAAATCAACGGCGCAGCCTATGCAGGAAACTCAATTCCAATCTCTCTCCAGGTAACTTGCAAGGCAGTCGACACTAACAACCAAGGACGAGGCAGAGAGTGTGAAATCTATTACATTTACCCAATACTGCGAACTTTGCAGACCTGTTTGTTATGGCAACAGTGCAGGCATGGGCGGAGACCTTGGGGATGTTGGGGGGGGACGGCCCATGCATTTGTCCTTCCCCCCCAATCGTGAAGTGTCACGACTAAAAAAAACAAAAAAACTTTTTGGGGTGGCGAAAATAGCAAATTTCATCGAGATTTCGCCTGATGACCAAAAAAGGAAAATAGAAAATTTCGCCGGATGACTACAAAGAGTCGTTAGAAATTTTGGCCGGCAAAAGATGGAAATTTTTTTCGGTGACACTCAGCCATTCGTCCGTCAAAAAATCTCGCGTCTTTCCGTCCCACCCAAGTCTTCGCCCAGGTCTCCGCCCATGACATGCAATGTGGGTGAAGGCTGGTCTTCTTGATGCAACTTGTGTGTGTGGTGTGGAAACATTTCAAAGATTCTCATTTACACTTAGAGGCTTACAGCTGCAAGAATAAAACGAACGAAATGTTATAATTTCTCAAGATTTGGGATAAGCAAGGAGACAAAAGACTCAACTATCACTATTCAGTATTCATATCTCATTGTCTAGCAAAGCGATCAAGTCGATAATTGACTTTGATTAGAATCTGATGATAGCAACAAACAAGCATCACTATCATCATCATCATGACCATGCAGTTACCCCTCTTGTCCTCGATTCACTCGCTTTGCCATCGCTGTTGTTGCTATTAACAACAACAACAACAACAACAACAACAACAACAACAACACCGACAGCAACGAAAATAGGAATCATGTGATTCGTATTTTACTTTAAGGGCAGTTACAATCACGACGTCAATGTGATGATGATGATGATGATGATGATGATGATGATGATGATGATGATGATGATGATGATGATGATGATGACGATGATGATGACGATGACGATGACGATGATGATGATGGTGATGAGGGATGATGCTGACTGATTGACAGGTGTCATATGCGAGGCCAAGCAGCGACAGCATCAAAGGTGCGAACCTATACGTGAGCGGATTTTCCAAGAGTATGACTCAACAGGAACTGGAAAGGACTTTCGGATTCTGTGGTCAGATCATCAGCGCTCGAATCATCTACGACAACACCACAGGTTCTAGTCATCATTGTAGTCGTCGTCATATTCGCAGTAGCCATCATCAGTGGCGTCTACCAATGGGGGGGTTGGGAGAACGTTCTCCCACGGTTTCTGAAAGTGGGGGGTTTGACGTTTTTTGACGTAAACTGGGGGGGTTGTTGATTTCTAATGTGCTATTTCGGACCAAAGAATACCAGGTTCGTTTGAAGTAACTGCCAACTCAAAGGGACATGATCAGTGGTGGAACACATGGACTTGGGGTGGATCTCTTAACGCTTCAGGTCACACGTATACTGAGCAAGTCAATCCGAGGCCCAGGTATGGCAGGTGATGAAGGCGACATAATCAAGATGGCCAAGGGTCACTATAGACAGCACAGACACGTCTTGCTGTGCTTGTGCACCCCTGTCTTCGGACAGGGCCGGGTTCCTTGTGTGAAGCTAATGACATTGATTACAGCTGTTTCGAATTAGATACCCGGCCAGCAAATCTCTGTAGGCCCAATGAGTAAGATCAGCTACATGCAGGCTGTAAACACGTGCCTTTCAATGTTAGAGAAAGATATATTCTGAAGGTGATATTCCTTTTGTTATAGACTAGGGACTTTCACTGTTTTCGCAGTGAAATGCAATAATTAAGCATAAGCATCAACCGAAATTCTTGACAGCCAGCCTGAGATACAGAAAACCCGTGGGGCGAGTTCGGACTATTAGTTTCGTGCTATTATGCACAATATTTGCAGGTGCCATGGCCCGCAACATGATATTTCACAGCGGTAAGTTATTACAATTTAGAACTATCTATACACAATTCTCTACCTATCTAAATTCGCCTGTTTATTTAGTTTCAGGTAGGCCTATAGACCCGATCACTGCGCATTGACTTAGACCTAACTGAGTTCAAATTGAAATTTCTTTAATCTCTGTTCGATTCTGTTATGAAATATCTGCGTTTAACGTTTATAACAGAATTGAATTTGTCAGCAATAGTTGCACTATAATGTAGCTCTGAAAGTTAATAGTAAGCCTAACTTAGTAGCAGATAACGGGCTGCAGTTAATTAAATATCGGTCGAGATATATAGCCTGCTTGCTCTAAGTTGTCTTGTATGCGCCAAATAGCGGTCGTCAACGAATGGCGGCGAATGCACGCAATTCGCAAATAGCCTAATGTTGCTGGCGAATTTGTCCATGTATCCGACGTGGACAGGGGTGGATACAGAGGGCAATCCGGCCATGGCTCCCATTCAAAAAGAAAGTGCATAGGACGTGCCCCATTTGGTTTCAACAATCAATGCAGCGGGATAGGGCGAGAGAGAAAAAGTGTAGCATACGATTAGAGAGGTCACAGTATATTCCCAAGAGCATAGATTGAGTATTCGTGACTTTTGGTTTTAATATTCGTTAATATTCTGGAATATTAAGATTTTTTAATATTCGTAAATATTCGTAAATATTCGTGAATATTCGCTAACGGCTTAAAGTGAACCATCGAAACCGCAGTGTTACCCGGTAAAGCAGTTTAAGTCTCTGTATGTATTCATGACATACACCCTCATCTATGGCAAGGCTGAATTAAAATATGCGAGGCGCTGAGATGGGGATAATTTTTGCTTGTGATCTGGCACTATTATTTCCTGCGTTGGCATTTAGAATTTACTCGTCCTGCTACACTGATATAAAAATACTTTATCAATTTGCAGTTACTATTATAGGCGGTTAAAGTGTATTTCTAATTTAGCCTACTATTGCTGCTACTTGCCAACTGCCATCGGTGACTGTTTCTTTTCAGTTGGCGAGGATGGTCAGAAGTCAGACAAAGTGACTAACATTAAGTACCTAATGTGATTATTATGAAAGCCGCATGGCCACATTGGCCAGACCCAGCAGAGACCTTTAAGTTTTTAACAATAAATCTATTAAAGTTATTGTAACTTACTGATATAGGCCTATGCGTACAATTCATTCAGGAAAAGTTAAACATTTTCATAAATAACAAAATAAAAAGTAAGAATAAAGAATTTCCTGAAAGAACTAGGCTAATATTTTACGAATATAATATTCGTTGGCAGTTTTAATATTCGTTAATATTCGTGAATATTTGAAAATCTTAATATTCGTAATATGCGAATACTCAATCTATGCCCAAGAGATTAGACCAGATGACTAAAAAAGGTCATCGGTTATTTTGACTAAAAAAGTTCATCCCCTTCTCAAATTTCTGTATCCGTCCCTGGACGTGGACGCGTTTCCTTTTGAATAGGATGGGATGTGATGAGTCTGCTCTGCAGATTCTCAACAAGAATGTCTTACCTATACATAGGCTAATTATAGTATTTAAAAAGATCAGTGGCGGCGACAACTATCAATTTCAACAGGTGACCTGAGGGTCATGGAAGTTATTCAGCAACGCTGATGAAATAATAATTATGCAAAGAATACATTAAAAATTCCAAATTATTTTTGGCAGGCCAAGAGCAAAATGGGCAGGTCACCATGACCTACCGCGACGTACTATGGTAGTTGTAGCACCGCCACTTAAGACAATTGTGCGAGTATAAGCTAGCTGAAGATGTAAACATTTAGGATGATTGCCCTTTTCTATCAGTCGATCAATCAGAAGTTATATGGCGTCCCTTTAAGGTATCTACTCAGAGGCGCTCCCGGCCGAGACCAAGCGAAAAAAACAGTCTTTAACAGTTTGTGAAATTGTTGCAAGGTTGCAATTTTTACTGTCCATTTGTTCCCAAATAGGCAATGTTAATCTATGATTTATAATGTAGGCACCTATGACCTTTGAGCAGAAGGATTTGTCCGTCCCTGCAAAAATTCTCTTGGCACCAATGCCAATAAAACTTTATGATTATAAGTTACAACATGGCAATGACAAATCTCCATTGGTATACACTGGATTATAGCATAAGAATGAAACTGTTTGTAATAGCCACAAAACTTATCACTGCTGTCTGTCTGTTGGAATAGGCTACAAAATTCAAATTATGCCATCAAACCAATAAATTGTAAAAACAATGTTTGTGAATTAATGGATCTCTATTTATAACTAAATTATTTTTTTCGCTTATAATCACTTATATTATGGACTATGCTCATAATATATAGGCCATGGCAATTATTGTACAGTTATGTGTGTGCCTTCTGAAGTGCCGAGTCTTTTCGAAATACAAGTCAGCCAAAATGGGGGGGTTCGTTCTCCCACGCCAAGTGGGGGGGGTTAGACGCCACTGGCCATCATCTTCTTAGTCGTTGTCATCATCGTAATATGAATCTTTGGCTAAAGCTATTTTCGTTTTAAACTCAAAATTTCCAAGGTCTTTGTTTGAAGTCGTAAAATAAAGTCGTATATATTTAACGATTTCATTGTTAAGAATTTCGTAGTATTTCAGTCATTTATTAGAAATTTCTGACTTTTCAAATAAAACCATCCAACTTAGCACGTTTTCATTTAAAAATGTAGACTTTCAACTCCCTGCGATACATATTAAAATAAATTTCAATCTTCAACTGTTTTACTGTTTTAAACAAGGAATTTCTGTCGGTTTCAGCGTTTAACTAGAAGTTTTTTTCTTACAGTTCAGCTGAAATACTTTTAACCTTGAGATGCGATTGGTCATAAATACGAATAGGCCTACTCGTATTTTTTCGGCTGAACAAAGTCTGCTCTCCGTCCATTTTGCTCGCATGCAGGAGAACCGCGTATACTCGGTGGAATACTGGACCCTCGACCTGGAAAGGTCTCCCACTGACACTCCGCTCACTTTCTAAAGCTCCTTCTCAAGCATTCCTCTCTCTGTCTGTCTCTGTCTGTCTCTCTCTGTCTCTGTCTCTCTGTCTCTCATAAGTTTTATTTGGCTGCGCTGAGGTCGGAAGCGCCTCCGAGTGGTCCCTTGAAGAGGAGTTATACAAATTCATTCATTGACTGACTGAATGAATTGGTTTACCTATGAAACCAGGAATATCGAAAGGCGTTGGCTTCGTGAGGTTCGACAAGAAGCAAGAGGCGGAGTTTGCCATCCAGCAACTGAACGGAACGATTCCCACTGGATGCACAGATCCGATCATCGTGAAGTTCGCAAACTCTCCCAACTCACTGAACAAAAACAGCGAGATGCCGCTTCCAGGGGCTCTGGTTCCCTACCTGGCACCAGCACGACGTCTTTTCAACTCTATACATCAACAGTCTTCTCGACTGAGGTAAATAAAATCAATCAATCAGTCGTAATTTATATAGCGCCCCTTCAAGGTACCTACTCAGAGGCGCTCCCGACCGAGATCAAGCGTAAAAAACAGTCTTCAACAGTTTGTGAAATTGAAAACAGCTTGGGAGGTGTCGCATAGTCAAGGGAAGTCCATTCCAAAAAGGTGGCAACCGACATTTACTAAAGACAAAACCCAATGTTAGGCCTATAATACATTGTACGTGACGCGTTGCATTCAATGTGCATGGTGCTTAGGTCTCCGAAAAAGCTTTTTCTAAGCCATTTTCCTTACTTCTGTAGCGCCTTGATTCACACTGACTCTCTAAGCTCTAACTCCGCCGCTGGTTGCACTCTGCCAGTGCCAGTCCCAAGTCTGGATAAAGGAGGAGGGCGTCGCTAACGATCTTTGCTATCATACAGTGACGTTAAGCTGAAACTAACTTACTAAAAAATTCTGTTTTGGATGGTCCTAAAATTAATATCATTTTGTTTAATATAAACCAGGCTGACAATTAAGCCTCAACACGGTTGCAGTATGAAGTCAAATATAATTAGTAAAGAACTGTAGATTAATAATTATTGTACTCGTGTTATTTACTTTAGCCTCTGTTTAAAGTATATAGAGTAGGCCAAACCAACAGATATGAAGTTCTTGCCATCTTTTGTTGTTAATTAAAAATTTCAAGTTGTCAAGCGGAGGCTGTGGCGCCGCTTGATGACAGGCGGAAACAAGCTGATCAGCACCTGGAAAGCATTCCCGCTTTTATCGGCCTCGCGGACCATGTCCAAGACGTCTGGCTCATTGTCAATGCTTGGAGGATCGCCCAATCGCAGAGTACTTTGCATAAAATTAATCGATCCAGCTTCTTCATGTCCTCAGTTCTCGTAAATTCCCACCAGACTGGCGCCGAATAAAGAAGACGGGACATGCGATCCTCAATCGGTCAACTCACATTCGATACCATTCGGTTTACCCTAAACAAACTCATGAGTTGCTTCTCCTCATTTTTACAGCTGCCGGTTTCTTCATCTAAAACATTAAGCTTATATAATAATAATAATAATAATAATAATAATAATAATAATAATAATAATAATAATAATAATAATAATAATAATAATAATAATAATAATAATAATAATAATAATAATAATAATAATAATAAGAAAAAAAAGAAAAAGAAAAAATAATAATATTTTGTTGCCTTTAGGGGCACTTTCGCCGATCAGAACACAGGGCCTTTCCAGACTGTGATTTTATATTAGGCGGTAGTGAAGTCCCTGTGGGATCCTGTATACCTAGGGGCAATAAAAAAATAATGACAATAACAACGACAATTAATATGGCGCCGTAACGCGGCCATACCGCTACAAGGGTTAGGCCTATTATACTTGCGTTCGCAAAATCTCACACCAAAACAAACATGTTGTCTCAAACTGAAAACTTACCTCTTCCATTGCGTAGTATATCTAAGACTCTCATGTTCGCTCACCGTTAGCGTTCACTTCTAAATTCTGTAAGGATTGATTGTATTATTAAATTCCAGTTTTATTGTAGTAGCAAACAGTTGCACTGAGTTCCAGTAGGTGTAAGCTTATACTCCTTTTCGAAACGGGTTATGAAGTTTTCGGTTCATCGCCTCTTCCGTAACATGCCATTCAGTCGGCAATCCATGAATTGATTCGAACGAGAATTGGTCACTGAACATCTGACATAGAAATTCATGATTAACTTGGAATTCGAAGTAAGGCGTCAGAAACTGAAAGAGATCGTGGCTAATTCTCGGCTGGAAATAGTTTGCAGGATCTGAGAAATATCTCCGACGTGAAAAAGATGAGAATGTCTGATGATACGGAAGAGGCTGTCAAATAGTATCACGTTCTTCTAGCGCATATTAAAGAAGATGGTAATCGTAATCTCCAAATTTCTAGAGCGCCACTCGAAGCCTAAGCGCAGGGCATCATCTTACTCACGAACGCTGAGAACTTCTAGAAGCGCCGCTGTTTGTTGCTAATTAATTATTGACCCAACTAAATCTGAACGCAAAGGTGTTAAAATTATTTAATCGTTTCAGAAACGTGTCTTGTGTTCGTGTCGTTGTTTCGCAGGTTTTCCCCGGTTGAGGGCAACCTCTCGATCCCTGGCGGACTGCTGACGGCAAACCACCTCGCTACTTCCGGTTGGTGTCTATTCGTCTACAACCTTGCACCGGAAACGGAGGAGAACGTCCTCTGGCAGTTGTTCGGTCCGTTCGGCGCCGTTCAGAACGTCAAGGTCATGCGGGACTTCACGACGCACAAGTGCAAAGGTTTCGGTTTCGTAACGATGACGAACTATGACGAGGCGCTGATGGCGATCGCGGCCATCCACGGGTTCCAGCTGGGGAACCGAGTCCTGCAGGTGTCGTTCAAGAAGTCCAAGACCATGGCTGACCCGTCCAGTACTCCTGCCCTCCAGGTCCCTTCCGCCCCTGGAATGTGTTGACCCAAGGTCACGTCCGACATTGTTCCGCTGCAGACGACGTGCGTTTGACGGTGGACGTGATGGTGAAGTTGTTGGTGGTGGTAGTAGGGGAATGGTTGTGGTGGTGTACGTGGTCGGTGGGGCGGTATTTGCGGTGGTAGTAGTGGTGGGTACAGTATGCTGGTTACTGCTGTTGGTCATGGGGTAGATGTGGTTGGTGTTGGTTGTGGTGAAATGGTTATGATGGTGGTTGTGGTGGTGGTGGTGGTGGTGGTGGTGGTGGTGGTGGTGGTGGTGGTGGTGGTGGTGGTGGTGGTGGTGGTGGTGGTGGTGGTGGTGGTGGTGAGAATGGTGATGAGGATGGAATCGAAAGTGACTTAAATCCGAACTGTTACGGTATACTTCTTGTCAACATATCCTGCTGATGTTTTGCTACCGCTGTTGAGAATGCCACCAGCTCTATTCGAAAGATTTGCAAGTCCAATTCGCAGGTTTTATACTGGAAGTGCAATGCTCTTCATATCTTTAGTTGGGTGATAAATTCAAAAAGACGCAAGAAGCTCCAAGCTGTAGCCGATTTTTTAAAGCTTGAGGTAAAGAATTCATAATTATGGGATGTTATTTAGTATTTGCTAAGTTATGAAGAGCATTGCACCAGACCGCATTGTTCCAACAAAAGAGATTTCGCAGCCGAATAAATTGATCAGCGATGAGTTGAATGGTCTCACGAATTGGCTTGACGAGATCCGAACAGACCAGCGATGATATAATTTCCAACTGTTAAGTATTTGTTTGCCGAAACATAGGTGAATGAAAGGCAGCAAGTTACAATTCTGTAAAGTATGTTATAGCTGATGATGATTTAAGTTTGGTTGACGAGGAAGAAAATCTACAAGACATACTTGGTACGTCATCGTTTCTTTTCCTTGTCGTCTGTAGCCTACACAGCTGGTGGCTAGATCTCCGCAAACGACTGACAATCGACCAGAAATTTAATTGAAATTTTCTTTTGGTCTTTTACAGTGTGCCATTCTGTGCCGTACTTAGCTGACTTTATTAAGTAGTACTGTGGAGAATTATGCGGTAATAAGTGAAGTGGTAATGCCGTGGTAAGACCCGGTGTTGAAATTGGCGGTGAAAAAATAGAGAATGTGACCAATACCTGAAATAATTTAGCATGGGGAGGAAAACACAAAGGCGGTATTTAAGTCCAGTAACATTTGTAACTTTGACCACTGGAGTAATCAATGACGCAAAGTTAACTGGGTTTGAATTTCCATTGTAGATTATTGCGTTAGACCTATAATTATGATTGAAATCTTTGGCTATGAAGTATCTTCTCAGCCTCAGTTAAGTATGTTGCGGTTTAAAACTTAAGAATTGAAGTGATTGTTCAAATTCTGCGAAGACATCTTCATCTTTCTCCTTTGCATCATATTAAGGGCAATTGGAACGCATCTAATCCAGCAAGGTGGTTTGGAACAGATCTAATTAGGATTCGAAAGGGGCACTGAACAAACTCATGGAATCGCATGTAACATTTTGTATTGGAGTAAACCCGCATATTAGAAGGTCTGGCTTTGGAGTTAGGACGATAAAATCACCATAGTATTAATGTTATATTAAGATTAATATTAATAATAATATTATATTGAATTTTGAATTTTGAAGAAAAGATTAGAGTTAATTCGACCTCAATGCATTCCAAGATACCAGGGCATTTTTTAACGTGCAGTTGCACACAAAGTGTGCAGTTCTAAATGGATTTGTGCAGTTGTAGAAGCACTTCTGTGCAGTTATAACTAGCCTAGTTGAAAAATGCCATTTTCCTCCGATTGGGAGTATTTTACCATGGCGGATGGGCAAGGAAAGAAGGGCTTGTGCAGTTCTAAGAATTCCTTAAAAACAGCCCTGCAAACGTTCAGCCCTGACAGCTTCGTTATTCTGGCCCGAGCTGGATCTCATAGCTATAGTGACCAGCTAAATTAGGTTCTACAATGGAGGAGCAATGTTGACCTTAAAATGCGGCTGCAGTCCAGTGAGACGAAGGATTTTTCTAGTTGCTTCCATTTGAGTTGATGCAAGACTCGTTTACACTTGCTTGATTAGGTCTTTCAGAAGCGAAAGCGTTAAAAGCGCAGTGTTGAAACGAAAATCAAGCAGAATTATTGTAATTATTACCAACAAAGATGAATGTTAGTACGTTTTCAATCAATGCTTTTTGAAGTTGACAAGTTCTAATTGACGATCTATTAACTAATGTGTTGTTATCGTTGCTTAGCGTTGATATGTTATTAGGTAGTTTCAATTTTTAAACTATATCTTGCAGTTCTTTTTAGATTCTCTTTGATTCTAGTGCGTCGTTTGGTGTTTGAAAGTATTTCCGTTGTTCCATGCTGTTTTTAAATAGCGTTTAATGTGACACAGTGACAGCCACTTAACAGTATTTTAACCGTATGCTGTTGGCTCTGATTTGTAATCAAGGCTTTCAATATGCTTTACATTGCATACAAGATTATTGTGGTAGATTTTGATCCATGATATACAACACTGACATTCCAGTTCACGTAAGAACGATTCTCATTTAAGTGCAACATGTTGGATTTGTTTGGGACAGTTGCATTTTAGTATTCTGCTCGCATCTATAGTTCTATACGTGCAAGCGTTTTAAAATTATGTCGCTTGTTAAGAGTAAAGTCAAACTGTGACGCCAAACTAAACATATCCGTAAATATTGTTATACTTGTTACTTCAACGTCCTTACGAAGTTTGTTTAAAACGAGAACTTAGAAACATTTTTTCAGACAAAGCTTCGATTTGGATAAGAACTCTACGAATAATTTAATGTATTGAAGTCGTGTTTCAAAGATATTAGGCTACCTCGGAAAGTGATGAGATGAAAGATTATTTGGGGGCTGAGGCAGTAGCTCGCCATTGAAGGATGTATTGTCTTAAATTAGAGTTTGAAGTGCTTCCTATGTTCAAAAGTACTTTTTATGATAAACAACGAAATACTGTGTAACATTGTCTTAGGTGGTCAACCGAGGACTGACTGATAGCGGTGTCATGGTACGATGTGTCCTTAACCCTTTAAAAGTCAGAAGGCGTGTTGTAATTATGCGTGCTGTAAGTGGGCTCTGCTATAGCCTATTAACAATGATATTTCTATGTAAAATACTGTGGGGTTATTTGAGATTTCTTGTCATAATCGTGATGGGGTCTTATAGCAAATTAATGTTAAATACGTTGCATGTCGAGCTTTAAAAATGCTTTAATACAGTATAATATCATAGGTTGAGAAATCCTGCAGACTTCATCTCTTTTTGTCGAAAGATGTCGCAAGTGCGAGAACCAAAAACATCTGAACAATATTATCTCTAGGGTCTAGATACAAATAGTGAGTAACTCACGTATGCGTTGATTATAATTATAAACATAATTGTAAACATAATTATAATATATGTTTATAATTATAAACATGTTAATAATATAATTATGTTTATAATTATAAACATATATTATAAAATTACGTTTATAATTATAAATATATAGTATAATATTATGTTTATAATTATAAACATATGTTATGTGGTTCATGTTGTAGTCTCTTTGTTTCTGCCGCTATTATATAGTATGGTCTGTAGTTTATAATTGGCCATTTTTTCATTAGGATTCATACAGAAGAACAAGAAGCAATCTACGCCGCTGCAACCTCGCGTTTTTCTCGGGCATAGGCCTACTTCCAATAAGTTTTACTGCACACTTTTGACCTTGGATAGTTTGCGCTATAAGTTTTTACATAGCATATGCATCTATATACCTCTGAGTTTCGACAATTTATTTAGCGCCGTCTTGATAAAGCAGAAACCTCGAATTGTTGTCCATAAAAGGAGTTGTATTTCTCTAGCTCCTACAGAATTTGCTAACCTTGCTGAGAGACGGGAATAACTAATATGTTAAAAAAAGCCAGGTAATTTACATACCCTGTATTAGAATTCATTCAGAATACATTAACCGGGTAAACCATAGGCCTATATATCCTCATGTCAAAGGTGATCTTAATACCAGTATGTTTTCAGTTTTAAGATAATCCACATAGACCTACATGCCCTACTTCTATTACACTTTGTATGTTTATCATAATACCAACTGAGAGTTTATAGTGAGGCATATAGGCCTACAGAGGTTTTCTTTGACTTCCTCGGTAATTATCAAATTAATATTGTTGAGCTGTTCGGTTTTACAAATGTTGCTAACGGAAGTCTTGCTGAACGTTACCCGGTCCAGTTAACCTAATCTCTATTAATGTTCTTTGTTGATGTCATTTCACCGTTATTAATATTGTTTAACACTTTGACTGATATATCCTATATTTAACTTTTGCTGAATATTACGATTTATGTGAAGATGATTACCTGGCATAACTATATAGTATCGGGGACCGTGAGTGTCGGTTAGGATCAGGTTAGACGTCGTGAGGGTCGGCTAGGTTTAGGTTAGACGTCGTGAGGGTCGGTTAGGTTCAGGTTAGACGTCGTGAGGGTCGGTTAGGATCAGGTTAGACGTCGTGAGGGTCGGCTAGGTTTAGGTTAGACGTCGTGAGGGTCGGTTAGGATCAGGTTAGACGTCGTGAGGGTCGGCTAGGTTTAGGTTAGACGTCGTGAGGGTCGGTTAGGATCAGGTTAGACGTCGTGAGGGTCGGTTAGGATCAGGTTAGACGTCGTGAGGGTCGGCTAGGTTTAGGTTAGACGTCGTGAGGGTCGGTTCGGTTAGGGTTATGGTTTGAGATGCTGTCCAAAGATGATGTATATGCTTCAGGCCCCCAATACTATAGTTTTGCCGATTACAGTTTTGTCGATTTTCTTTAAACGGCATATAGTTGATTTCGATGCCATTCAATATCGTCGTATATATAGCGATTGATTCGTTAGGTTTGACATTTAAATTTCGTCGTTTTAACAAAGTCACCTGTTTGCTGTTTAATTCGCTGTTATGTAGCTCCTGTTTATCGTTATCGTTTCGTCTTCGTTGGATAATTTTAAACAAAGGAAAAATCAAATGCTGTGTTACTTTTAAAAGCAGACAAATAGTGAGCGCATTCTTAAAGACAATCAAATGCTGTGTTACTTTTAAAAGCAGACAAATAGTGAGCGCATTCTTAAAGACAATCAAATGCTGTGTTACTTTTAAAAGTAAATAGTGAGCGCCTTCCTAAAGCTACGTTTTGGTTGCGAAACGTTCTTCGTGCTATATATGGGCTAAAGGAGTATTTTCTAAACTTGCAAATGGCAGGTTGATCCATAAAAGTAGGCTAATTTTAGTGCTACTTTAAAAATTTTAAAATTCAGCAATTCGGTCGACAGACCGCAACCGGTTACAGTATGCACTATACACTTATGCAGCTAGGCCTACATGTATCTTAATTATTAATAACATTATCTTGACTACTAGCAGAACAGGCAGCCTGCAAAACAAAGGCGCTAATAGCAACCTACAAAGCACGTCTTTCCTACGGGACTTCGTGAATCGAACTCAGCGCCAATGATGTCATGCAGTGTGTTATCCAATGCACCACCTTCATAATTATAGCTTACGGGAGTATTTTTTTAAATATAGACCTACATAATGGTAAGTTGGTCCTTCAAGGCACTTGAGCTACTTTCTTCATATGAGGGAGTAATTTTTTTAACATGCACAATAATTATGCATGGTAGGCTAAGTTCATCCCCCAATACAATGTAGTGCTACTTTCTTCGGCTGACTACATAATGGCTTCAAGTAAAAACAATATGGGCGGAAGTTACTATGCATCATCGGAGGTTTTTACAACTGCAACTATCCACCATTTCTTTGATTACTGCTACACCGTTCGATAGTACAGTTACAGTTAGCGCGCTGGACGGTCGACCGAAGATTACTGTCTTGCATACGGTACACGTCTTCTTTACATATTGTCTTAATTCCAACGAGTTAGAGTCTACAGGCAATCCAAATGATAGCATTTTAAGCTTTAAAGGTAGTGTGCGTAGCCCTATCAAGTATCAACTCATATTGTGGGCGATAAAGAAACCGTAAAATAGTTGACAATAATTATATGAAAATTACAACGCTACTCAAAAGAGGATCAAAAATCTGTCGTAGAATTTTCAAGCATTAGGAGTAGTTTTACGGCAGTGAAGTAACAGCGTAGATAATCAAATCAGTGCTAGATCGCATGCATGATAATTATTGTAATAGCCTATAATAAATATACATGTACATGTAAGACCAGCAACACATCATGCTTGCGGGGTGCAGGTCTGAAATCCATACATCATTATCGTGGATGCCTATAGACGACAATGCCGTATAAATTCTGTATTGGTGGACGAATACCTGTACGGTACGCATTAATCCTGGGGAAATGTAGGCAGGAAATATTCTTAGCCTATATCCATCGTCAACTGAGCAAGTCACCTGAGGCGCAGAACGTAACATGTTGCAATATATACATGTAGGCCTATATCTAAAATTAACGGCAGTCTCTCTCTTCTCTGTCGCCTAGCAACGAACCCAGTCATATATGGTAGAGCTGCTGCTGACTGCAGTGTGTGTCCTCCTTACCTGTTCATTAAAGGTAGAGAACCGACTTTCCCCGTAGGAAGGCTCTTGAAAGCTAGTCGTTAAATCCTGAAAGGTATGCGAGAAATTATTGCTGAGTGCCGTGATTCAACGCTGGGTGCTTTACGAACCGTATGAATGCAAACCTGTGTAACAGTGTGTATGTATGTATGTATGTATGTATGTATGTATGTATGTATGTATGTATGTATGTATGTATGTATGTATGTATGTATGTATGTATGTATGTATGTATGTATGTATGTATGTATGTATGTATCTATGCATGTATGTATGCATGTATGTATATATGTATGCATGCATGTATGTATGCATGTATGTATGCATGTATGCAAGTATGTATGTATGTATTATTTATGTATGTACGTATGTATGTATGTATGTATGTATGTATGTATGTACAGTGTACGTATGTACAGTGTATGTATTGTATGTATGTATGTATGTATGTATGTATGTATGTATGTATGTATGTCTGTATGTATGTATGTATGTATGTATGTATGTATGTATGTATGTATGTATGTATGTATGTATGTATGTATGTATGTATGTATGTATGTATGTATGTATGTATGCATTATGTATGTATGCATGTATGTATGTATGTATGTATGTATGTATGTATGTATGTATGTATGTATGTGTGTATGTATGTATGTATGTATGTATGTATGTATGTATGTATGTATGCATGTATATATTGAGTATGATTGAGTTAAGATAATTCTCTTCACCCTTTTCGATGTCAGTTCCGCATACGTATGTATGCATGTATGTATGTATGTATGTATGAGCACTATAGCGCCCCTTCAAGATTTCTACTCAGAGGCGCTCCCGACTACAGAGCGGATACTGCATGCAAGTCAGTCCAAAAAACCAGACAGATTCTGGAGGAGGATGTAGAATGATGCCCAGAATCAAATGCTGAACTGACATCGAAAAGGGTACATGATCAATTGCGAGTGAAAGACTTGCTCAAGATCGTATACGCGGTGACTTCAGATGGATTCAAACCAGGAACTCAAGGCACCAAGGTACCGAACATACCTCTACACCACCACGCCTTACAAATGTCACCCTATCTTATTATTATGTTATAATAATTATGTAACTCATGTCATGATATGTCACGTTCACGTTCTTTTGTCATCATTACGTTGCTGTGTTCTGATAACTATACATGTACGTCCTGATGCTGTAAATTATTGTCTTATTGTGAATACCGATAAATGAGAGAAGAAAATGGAGAAACTGTTCCAGGTTGAAATGTCACAATCACGATTATTATCATAGACTAATTGGCTAAATTCCTAAAAGTCTCTAACGAGATTAAAAGTTGAGCGAGCAGTTCACAAATGCTTCGGACAATAGAACACGTACGATTAGGAATAAGCAGCAAGTATGTGATAATCGTAGAATTGCATAGCCTCAAATTGGAATTGCTGTCTCGCTCTCTGTCTGTCTCTGTGTCTGTCGCTGTCGCTGTCGTTTGCTCTCTCTCTCTCTCCCTCTCTCTCTCTCTCTCTCTCTCTCTCTCTCTCTCTCTCTCTCTCTCTCTCTCTCTCTCTCTCTCTCTCTCTCTCTCTCTCTCTCTCTCTCTCTCTCTCTCTCTCTCTCTCTCTCTCTCTCTCTCTCTCTCTCTCTCTCTCTCTCTCTCTCTCACTCACTCACACACACTCTCTCTCTCTCTCTTTCAATTTCGCTCTCGCTCTCGCTCTCTCTCTCCACCCCCCTCTCCATGCGCTCGCTACCTGGCACTCGCTTCCTCCACACTCTCTCCCTCTATATCCATTAAGTTATACGTACATCGTAAATTTCATAGACATTTATCATGTAAAATCTAATCTCATTAATATTAATTTAGAACTCCAAAAGGTAGTGTATATACACAACGCAAACAATATAGGGCTTTCTGGCCTATATGCAACTGAGAATCTATGACTGCATACATACCGATCTATAGCCACATTCATTTCTTTATCAATACATAACTTTCTATAAAACTTGGCAGATACATGTACATTGACTTTATGTCGTTGCATATCATTGCTTGTGCTAATGTATACGTTTATACACAATAGGAGTATTTATTTAATGTACAGTCCTATGAAATTGTTGGCCTATGTGCATACATGAACTCGGTATGTGTAATATTCAGGGCTCTACCGAAGATTCGTCTCGTATTCGCTTCGGGGCCCAATAGCGGTTCAAATAGTCTGTTTATGCACACGTGACTGCGATAGCGAGTGGACTGAAGGATGCAAAAATCACATGTAGTAGCCTAAACTGCCTATACTTTTTTTTAAATTAAATTTACGGAACTGAAACTTTTGCTTACATTTTAAATTTCGAATGTTCTTGGTAGACCTATTCTGTACACTATTCGTATTCGACCGTATAGTTTATACAATTATTCGCATCCAGCCGAAAAATAGTAATCGCCTTTCGGTACAGTCCTGGTACTTTTTTAACGAATGCAATCATAATTACTATACGATAGCTTTAGTCTGCTTAATATGTGGGACCGCTATAAATAATTATGCTAACAATGAATAAATACTTCAAGTGTGTTCTGAATTCATACCAACATGGCTACATTACCTTGATTACTCTGCTTGATTAATTGATTGATTAATTGATTGATTGGCTGATTGATTGATTAATTGATTGATTGATAAATTGGTTTTCATGACCTCTGAGATTTCTTGAGGTCAGCCGGTGTAAGTGACGGTTCTGCTGGCGCTATATCAATTGTCGCATGCCTCGTCTATACTTTCTGATGTGAAGACCTTCGTCGGTGCGAATCTATGTTGGCTGCTGAGGTTGATTCATTTGCCTAGTAGCATCCTTCCACCCGCATCGTCTTCATCCTCCGTACCCATTGTCTTGATCGATCCTTCTCCCCCATTGTCTCTTCATCCTAATCTCCCATTGTCCTCATTTTTCTCTCACATTGTCTTCATCCTCCGCACCCATTGTCTTCGCTTCACTCCCATTGTCTTCATCCTTCTCTCCCATTATCTTCATCCTTCCCTCCCATTGTCTTCATCCTACCCTCCCATTGTCTTCATCCTTCTCTCCCATTATCTTCATCCTTCCCTCCCATTGTCTTCATCCTACCCTCCCATTATCTTCATCCTTCTCTCCCATTGTCCTCATTTTTTTCTCCCATTGTCTTCATCCTCAGCTCCCATCGTCTTCATCCTTTTCTCCCATTGTCTTCATCCTCCGCACCCACTGTCCTCATCCTTCTCTCCAATTGTCTTCATCCTTCTCTCCCATTGTCTTCATCCTCCGCACCCATTGTCTTCGCTTCACCCGTGATTCCATCATCTCCGATTTCGATGGCATCGATGACAATCTGAACACCCGAACAATTGACCGGACTGTTCAACTGCTGCCTCGTCGATCCAGCACCATCCCTATCCACGATGTTTCCATTCGCCGGATTCTCCTCTTCCAGGTAGAAGGTGACCGCCGATGACTTCCTGCCGAAGAGCGAAGGGCGGTGCTCGCGGTGGAGCAGACTCTCCCGGACGACTGCTTCCGTCACGGTCGGCTGCGACTGGACAGTGTTCCGCCGCTCGGTGCTCCTCCGTCCGATCTCGCATTGGGGAAACGAGAAACGGTGCTTGGGGAGTTGGGGTACGTCGTCGCAGACGGTCGTGGGGGCCAGGGGGTCGACGGCGGCGGCGGTGGCGGCGTCCGGGTCGATCTGCGAGGGTACGGACATCGTGACGCTGATCGAGAGCTGAGCGACCGAAGACAGAGCGCACATCGTCCGACTAATGCGACGACTCTCTGTGAAATCAATGCAATGAACAATCATAATATAGGTCGTCATCTCTATTACGTCATCAGCCTAAAGAACCCGGTGATTGGGCATAATCTCTATTACGTCATCAGTCTAAAGAACCCGGTGATTGGGCCATCATCTCTATTACGTCATCAGTCTAAAGAACCCGGTGATTGGGCCATCATCTCTATTACGTCATCAGTCTAAAGAACCCGGTGATTGGGCCATCATCTCTATTACGTCATCAGTCTAAAGAACTGCGTGATTGGTCATCATCTCTATTACGTCATCAGTCTAAAGAACTACGTCATCAGCCTAAATAACTACGTCATCAGCCTAAAGAACTACGTCATCAGCCTAAATAACTACGTCATCAGCCTAAAGAATTCCGTAATTGGACCATAATTTCTATTACGTGATTTACATCATCAGCCCAATGGTCATCACTTCTGTTACGTCATCGGCCTAAAGAATTCCGTGATTATGCCCATCATCTCTATTACGTAAGCAGCCTAAAGAACTCCATTATCAAAATAAAGCTAAGTCATCATTGTGTTTGTCATATACAGAAATGACGTCATCACTTTGTTAGTCATGAGCAAAGAACTACGTCATCAATCTGGTGGTTATCAATAGAGAACTACGTCATCAATCTGTGGTTATCAATAGAGAACTACGTCATCAATCTGTGGTTATCAATAGAGAACTACGTCATCAGTCTGTGAATTGTCAAAAGAGAACTACGTCATCATTCATCAACTAAAATTTGCGTCACATGTTAACCATCAACAGAAAACTACATGTACGTCATGGTCCGTTACGTCAGTCATAACAAGAAAGCTGCGTCACCAGTCTATCATTCGTCGAAAATAAGTCTGTCAGTCATCAACAGAAAATCAAACATTTAGTGGTTTCTGCAGAGTAAGACATAAGCTTAAGTTACTCATATTTAAATGTTACTATAAGGAACAAGATGTGTCACTGAAGGAAAGTTACTCTCTTATAAAAATCTTTGAGGCAAATTTAACCATTTCATCAATGCACAAGATCGACGTTTTCATCGAAATACGTCATCAAGCCAAAATAACGACGTCATCATTGCCTTTGCACAGTAATAAATGGCAACGTTAGGGAAGTCATAAATGGTGGTTTGGTCTATTCTATGAAATAGAATAATAATAGAAATAGACTAAACAATGTTATAGAGCAGAGTAGAATCGGATATGCCCATCTATAGTGGGATGTTGTAGACTAGATTAGCAGCTATTCAATTACAACCAACGCTGGAAATCAGCACCGACTCATAAAATAAAACGAAATAAGGACTATAAAAGTAGAAAAACTTTGATGTGGAAAGCTGTTCATGTGATGGATTACGGCGGGAGTGTGCGTACGTTTTGGAGCGCAGGCTGTTACATCTTCGTCTCTTAATCCCGCTTTCATGCAGAGTTCTTTCAAGGCTTCAATCTCTTTCTGAAAACAAAACAAAACTCAATTTTAATTAAAAAGTGTCGCAGATGAACATTTTTTGCTGAAAATGCGAGACTTCTAAGAATAACAACAACGACAATAATAGAAGCACTAATCGAATTTTTTTCCAGTTCCTGAGTGATTTTGCCTCTAGACAATAACAACAATGATGTAAAATAATGCTGCTGCTGCTGCTGCTGATGATGATGATAACAATAATAATAATAACAATAACAATAATAATAAGTAAATAAATTGCTATTATTAAAGTGATGATGTTTTTTATTATTATTAAGAGAAAAAACAAATTATTTGCAGACGTAAAAATCCGTCCTGATCATCGTCATCGTCATCGTCATAATCGTCATCATCATTATCGTCATCATCATCATCATCATCATCATCATCATCATCATCATCATCATCATCATCATCATTATCATCATCATCATCACCATCATTATAATTATCATTATTACTGTTATGCATGTAAATATGTTCATATATGTGTGCGTTAGTGTGCGTGTGCGTGTGTGCGCGTTTAGCCTAACTTAGCCTATCTCTAGACTAGGTCTATAATTATTGTGCGAACTGTGAAGACAAAAGTTATAGTAGTCATGTGACACAGACCAACGACGCTCCCTAGAGAACGAATTTGGAAATGCTGCTCAATCGTTATCAGACCTACACACACACAATTGACGCAAACCGATTCCAGAACAATTAGGCTATAAGCTTGTATGAGATGCTATCAACCTGACCCGCGAACTGAATGGATTTCAGCGTCTGGTAAATGATGAGAGACAAAGAAAAGACTGCAGACGTAGCTTATTAATACGGAGCAACAAAAGTCTCTGCATGTGTACTTAAGAGACAGGTAACAATAATAATGATGACACTGACGTCTTTGGCTATTCGTTCCTCTTCGTGAAGTTCCAGCTTCTTTTCCGCCATTCTCCTCGCTCTCTTCTGAAGAGCAATTCGAAATTCCTGTCTCTGTTTGACCGTCATCACGATACCTGTCCAAAATGCACCAACCACAGGTCAGCTTATGAAACACGCATGGTACACGGTAACCGATTGGCTCTGGCGATCCACTTATAATACGGAGAGTATACCGCAGGGCTTTCTTTAACGTGCAGTTTAACAGAAAATGTGCAGTTGTAAATGAATTTATGCAGCTGTAAAGGCAATCTTGTGCAGAGCGGCCAAATTTCAGGTGAATTACTAAAAAAAGGTGATCAGATTTTGTGGCCGGCGACTTGCGAAAGGAAAATTCCTGACAAACGACCAGAAAAAGGTTGTCAGAAAGTTTGGTCGCCAAGATCACACCAGATTCAAATTGCTGGTTGTCAGTTCAAAAAAATTCTTTAAAAGGCCCTGGTATACGGATATACAAGTCTGGCTAGAGTCTAGACGGTTACTCTGTATAGCAGTGACCGTAGAAAAGTTATTCGCTCGGAATTGCTCAGTACCATTGATTTCTGCACGATTGGTAGGTAAAACGAGCATGATAAATGCTTGATCATAATAGCAATAATATCAATAATAATGAGATGCAACAAGATCGATGGATAGCCTATGTGAATTTACAATATAATTATTATTCTATTTACAATTAAAAAATGTATTGTATTGTATTGTATTTAGGTCAATTTCCATAGTCTCGTCAGTAGAAAGATGTACTTCTAGAATGCTTTACACAAATACTGTCAACAGTCAGCATTCAGCGTTAGAGTTAGACAGACAATCGAACTGTTTCTAAAAGCACAAAGTTTTTTGTCTCTAGCATAATATTTATATGGGTGATGGAGGCCATATGTTTGTCTGTATATAGGCCTATGTTTGTGTGCCTGCGTGTACGTACGGGTGTAAGTCTACTTGTTTGCATGCCTCAATATAATTATTTATAATTATGTCTATGGGTGTATGTCTGTATGTATATGCATGTCTGTATATATATATATATATATATATATATATATATATATATATATATATATATACTTGGATCGACACTTAAGATTCCATTATGATCAGCGGAGACTCTGTCCTTTCCATGACTGCACAGAGCACAACCCTTATTAAAACAATGACATCAACTCTGCCACTCTCTTAATACATCAGTTGCTTCGACCTATATAGGTCTATACCCATAGAATCGTGTCAACCGTCTGATGTCGCTGATCGATGTGCCCTTCTTACCGTCGATGACCCTGGCTATCCTCCAGATGAGAAGAATGACGAGTATGCCAACCGCCTTCTGTCCCTCCTCGCCCGCCACTCCCCCGAGGAACACGAGATCCATCGTAAACGAAGCGGCTATTATAATTGCATCGTATATCTGGAAGAGAAACCAACGGATACATACACAATAGCCTCCTCCTCCTCTTCGTTCGCTATACATCTTTAGTATGTATATGCTCCAGCGGCATCGCCTCAGCGGGTCTTTGTCGAAGGCAGGGTCGAGCAAACTAACTTATTATTTATTATGGTATAAGGTTTGATGGTAAAGAGATCAACGCATGACGGCGGATGGCTAAAATTGCTAAGATATCTCATTCTGTATTTAATTTAATAATTTGTAAGCTTATGTTAAAATCCAAATAATTGACGTCTATGATGGTCTATCAATGTAAGCAATCAATCAATCAAACAATCAATCAATCAATGTAAGCAGTCGCATAATAAGAGATCGGGACCCAACACTGTTTGAGCTGTTGCTTTATAAAGGGCTCCGTTTGTTCTTAGTGATTGCTTGTTTGTTATGTGATGTTGACAGGAGTTCAAGTAAAGTAAACATACTTTCAGAGAGCTTGAAGGGGTGCTATAGAAATTGATAACTAAAGAAATAAAGCACTTTTTTCACACCACGCAGACTACAATTTCAAAGCCTGCATAGACTTTCAGGAGATTCTATGTTGACTGCACAAAAGATGTCTTGGCATATAGCCATATACCAACGACTGCATACAGGGTTTTTACACTACATGTAATCGTTGTATACAATATAGCGCATTTATCAGATGGAAATAAGGCTACTCGCTTAATTGCAGCCCGTTCTAAGCTAAGCTATAGATACAGAAGAGTCAGAGCATAAATGCATAAGCAAGGGCCCAAGAGAGAGAACTTCAGAATACGTGACAATCATACATGCTGTAACATGCATAATAGAGAAGAATGGAGACGTCAAACATTCGAACCTGCCTATAAGGGCAGAGAACGAAAAGAAGAAGCTACATCATACATGCATGAAAAGCGAAGTCCACGACGTGAGTAGGTTGTCAATGGATAACTATTTCGTGTACAATAAATAAATCAGGAATTGAACAAATCTAGATGCCGATAATATTACAGAACCATAGTCCAGAACTTGTATTAAATGTACATTTCAGAATATTTCCTTCTAGATCAGTGGCGTAGACAAGGAGGGTTTAGGGGGTCAAACCCCATTGGCTAGGGAAAGTTTTTTAAAAGGTTATTTATCCACTTAGATAAAAAAAATTGTTTGTAGTAGCAACTGTTTTTCTTACTTTATTCCCTTTGTTACTTAATTCCCTTTGTTACTTTATTCCCTTTATATTTACTGTAATACCGTTGGAATGGTGTCAGAAAGGGCATTCGGCCAGGCCATAACCCACCCCATCATAAATTCCTGGCTAAGCCACTGTTCTAGGTAATTAGTGAACATAGGACTAAAGGATCTAAACAAAAGACCCTATGTGATTTATTTATCTTGCAATTAGATGCAACAATGTCTCAGACCACGTGCAGAGCAAAGACTGCCAAAGAGGAATTTGCTTCGTGATTCATGAAATATTGTGGAAAATCACTGGAAGTAAAAACGACGCGTAAATCCATTGGGTGATTTGGGTCAATAGTAATATCAAGGCCGTAGCTAGGGTGATGTTTTGGGTGTTTAAACACCCCCCGAAATGGAGAATGTGAAAAATAATACAATGCATATACGAGCACATGATGTAAAAAGCATGAAATAAAACCATGAAAACACCCCCCGAAATGGAAAATGTAAAAATAACACAATTAATTACTTGGTGACTTTTTGGAAGATTTCGGCCGGATTACTAAAAAAGGTCATCCGTTTTTTGGGGATGGAAATTGGGGAAACACCCCCCGAAATCAAATCCTGGCTACGGCCTTGAATAGTATTACGGGGAATCGGGGATAAAGATTCCGGAAACCGTGAATAATAGCAGGCTAAAAATGTCTTTAAATGCTTTGAAAAATTATTGTCCAAGAATGATAATCGGACAGGACGCGAATTCTTGATGGAGTTGGGGCGCCGCATGACCGCCGTTTCTGGAGACACTCGTGAGATTGTGCACTTGTTCCAATATGCACTCAAAGATTCAACGCCATAGCATTCAGGGGCACGTTCACACAACCAACCGGGGTAGAGGACGACCAGCAATACTAACAATAGATGCATTATATTTATACATTAGTTTTAGTATGCAATTGTGGGAAATAATTAACACATTATGCTAGTGTTTTGCCAGGCGTTCACTGTTCATCAGGCACAGCCAGTTGGTGTTGCGCTGTTTGAATTGGAAATAAATGATGGTTTTCGTGATAATAAAAAAGTTTTAAAAAGATAATAATAAAAACTATGCATCTATTCCAGTGTCTGTTCATCTACACACAACGTTACAACGCAATAGCATTTAGATGTACTTTTATGCACGACACAGAGGACGAGGACCAAGAACCATAGTAGCGATAATTTTTCTTCGAAATTGTTGCTACACTCGGGAGTATCTATTTTGCAATAAAGGAAATTGTTTATATGAAAAATAATAATGGTACCGGTAATGACAATAATAATGATAATAATAATGTTTTCTTTTAATCACTTCAATCTGACACACCGCAGAATGATTACAAGTACATGTTATACGAAATACGGCCCACTGTAGCACGACACGCAGGTCGGCTTTACAGCAGTGGGTTCGGTAACTTAACACTAATAGCCTAAGTACTGGATCACTCTTGGTCGGCCAAGCCAGAAGTGGGAGGGGCTATCTTTATTTTTAGCAGAACCCGAGTCAAGCAACACAACAGCAAAGCGCCAACGGCAGCTAACAGAAACTTTAATAAATTAATGCCCTGAGTGAGGTTTGAACCCGGGTCGCGCGGATGACTCTCAGTTTAACGACCAGCGCTCTCACCACTGAGCTACGGGACCCCGTAATAATGACAATAATGACAATCGCCGTAGCACAGTACATGCCGTTACAAGGGCACCTTGACTAATAGTTAACCCATCTTCAGAGATTATTTCACTCATGATTACGAAATATGGTGAAAGAAATCACTTTCGCCATTAATTTACCTCCATTTTGTGCTGACAAAACGTCTTTCCCATAGCAACGATCTTGATAATATCCTGCAAAAGACAGACATTTACATCAAGCGATACTAAACATACACACTCCTTTCTTTAACAGACAATTCAATATATAGCACTTGCAATGCAGCCTATAACCAAATGTAATGTGGATCACATAAATCTTTGCAAAGATGTATATCTACATGGAAAGAGAGCATTAAAATGGAAGATGGAATGACAGATGGATGAAGCAGCGAAAGGATGGAAGGAAAGATGGATGGATGGAAGGAAAGATGGACGGAAGGAATGATGGATGTGTTTGGCAATGAATGGATCATGTATACGCCGTGAATATAGATTCGAACTTGCTACGTTTGATATAGGCTACATTATACAATATACATATATATATTATATATATATATTGTATAAAAAATGTATAAAGCGACTCTACTCGGGCGAACCGTTCAGAGGCGCTCCCAGTGTCCAAGGCCTCAAGAGAAGAAATAGGTTTTGAGAAATGAAAATGAAGAGGAGGGATTACTAGTCAGAAGTTGAGATAATTTAATCGACGAATTCTCTTCCACATGTCATGTCTTCAACATGTACCATTTTTCCAAGCCAATGCTAAATAATTAGTTTTCAGTCGTATCCTGCTTTTCCCGCTGCATTGATCGAAAGCTTGTTGAAACCAGATGGGAGAGCACG
>OX457036.1:20544668-20572168 GCA_949752735.1 Lumbricus terrestris
ATAAATATACACAGTGGGGTCTGTTTATTACACACATTACCAGTAAGAATGTTGCTTTAATTTGAGAAGCTGCTTTCGATGATGTTGTTATTAAGGCACGCGAGGATTCTGCATTCCTCCAACTGATCCATACATAATCCCCTTCCCATCTTAAAATCTGCCCTTCCTACATCTGATGAAAGCATTACATGAGCTGTGTTTGCACTGGACAAATTCCCTGTTCAGTACAATCAGTTTAATGGACGCCATGACGTGATGCTGGTCACGATGTACATAGGCTACACGAGTACACTGTGACAGTGTGTCCCTGTCGGTGGTCAAATCGTGTACAGAAGGAACTGTCTCTCAAGAGAATACGTCAATATCAATGACAGTTCCCAGTCAACAGATCTGTTGTTAGATCGTGCCAGGAACTCCTTTTCTTACTTAAGGAGATGTTTTCTGTGTGGATCCCAAGAGAAATACATGTTGACCCAAAGAGTGATCACAAATTTTTAAATAATTGAAAAGAACATTTATTGAAGTCTTAAATCATGTCTTTAAGCAATGAAATATTAGGAAATTTTGATGGGATAACAGCTTAAAATGTCACTATTGCGGTATGAATTTTAAAAAACCATGGCAAGGATGCTTTTTAAGTATTAAACCACGACTACGATGAGCAATATCGCAGGGCTTTTTTTAGCGTGCAGTTGTACACAAAATGTGCAGTTCTAAATGGATTTGTGCAGTTGTAGAAGCACTTCTTTCACAAGTTCTGTGCAGTTAAGACTAGCAAAAAAGGTCATTGTCATCCGATTGGAAGCAATTTACCATGGAGGATGGGAAGGGAAAGAAGGGGTTGTGCAGTTCTAAAAATTGCTTAAAAACAGCCCTGCAATATCGCTGAAATGACAACCTAAGATGCTATCATCGCAGCGTGGCAATAAAAAAGTCAAAAATGGGGAGGAGCACGTACATCACCTCCCCATGTCACTTCCCCTGTTCGTCGATCGTCCTCTGTTCGCGAGTTCGTCCCCTAAAACCAGACCAAGTTTCAGACTATGAACTGAGGTCATTTCAATAAATCTCACATCAAAAAAGGTTCCCTATCATTTCGTCGCCGATCATTTCGTCGTGTTCATTTCGTCGCCGATCATTTCGTCGAAAATCATTTCGTCGCGTGTCATTTCGTCGCGTTCATTTCGTCGTGTTCGTTTCGTCGTGTTCATTTCGTCGCCGATCAATTCGTCGCGTTTCAATTGGTCGCACTCATTTCGTCGTGTTCATTTCGTCGTGTTCATGTCGTCGCAAATCATTTCGTCGCGTTTTAAACACAACAGCTTATTTGGTAGCAATTTGATTATGCCTTCGGTGTAATCGTAGGCGTTTGTTTGTTACTTGCTGCTCAGTAATTGATTTTAACAGATCATTAGCCTTATTAGTTTTCGCAGTTCACCTTGCGATAAGTATTAACAGTGAATGTATAATTTTTGTCTAAACTGTTATAAATAAATTAGCATGTACCCATAGCTCTACACTGTTATTTTCGTTTGATTGGCGACACACAAATCGACGAACTTATTTGACGACGATATACATGAGACGATTTAAACTGCGACGAATACAATGAAAGTGCCATGACATTGTTTTCCAACACATAATTATGTTCTAAATGAGATGGTATGTGATATGCCAATTCACTGTAACGCAGCAATCTCCACATAATTATTTGAAACGCGTAAATTGAGTTAAACAGAAATATAATAATATTCATAGAGCAATTATATATTAACGTCCGCACATCTCTTGTGTTTTTGATCTTTGCACACCAATTTGATTTGACATAGTGCTTGTGAATAAGCTGGTTCCCGCGACCTTGCTTTTGTGGGCGCTCTAGAAATATCGAGAATACGATTAAATGATTAAATGATTTTGACACATCTGGCAGTTATAGGCCTATGGTTTCGCACAGAGACATCCCTATGAAATGATTTGCGACGAAATGATTTGCGACGAAATGAAAACGACGAAATGAACGCGACGAAATGAGTGCGACCAATTGAAACGCGACGAAATGAACACTCGACGAAATGAACACGACGAAACGAACACGACGAAATGAACGCGACGAATTGAAACGCGACGAAATGATTTTCGACGAAATGATCGGCGACGAAATGAACACGACGAAATGATCGGCGGCGAAATGAACGGCCACCTCAAAAAATGGTCCAAAAAATCCGCTTGGGCACTCACACTCTTCGGGTCAACTCGGCGCCTATGAATATGTGTATATATGTAGATGTGTGATTATATATATATATATATATATATATATATATATATATAATATGTTGAGCGTTGTTATGGACTCTGGTGGCATAATATATAAATAATTATATTGGCTGGCAGACGTATTCGGTCGGATGCGTTTGTCAAATTATCGCATGGAGATTTTCTTATTAAAATCGGCGTCGACTCTGTTTCTCTTTGGCGTCACTAAGTCTAGTATTGGCTGAAGCGTCAATGACATCACGGGCAAAGTCATAATTCGCTGCTACATTGCGGCAAGAGGTAGCCTATCTCAGGCTATCTGAGCACTATGGAAGAGAGAGTAGATAGATCAATTCTGTTTTATTGATTCGAAATTCCGAATGCAAGCAGCATATCACGGAGAGAAGCAAAATACCACAAACGATGAAATCACATATAATTTATATAGAGTCTACATACATACGTTAAAAATTAATTTGTTAAGCATGCGTAATAATCAGATTTGTAATTCTGAGAATAATGCTGATCAATGGCATGCTTTAAAAAATCAATTCAATAGTGGTACACGAACATTGAGATAACTCATTGCTTTAAAAATGGAGCATGATAAGCTCGTGCCGTATAAAACTCAGAAGGCAACCCTGCAGATTGGTGAAAACCCGCTGATCTAATCAGAGCCCTCAATTATCTGCTTTAATTAATTGGTTGCTAATTTGCTACACATAGAATTGCCAAATTAATCAGTAGATACTGTAGTAACTACTGTAGTTGATGCAGCAAGAAATCGGAAGCACTTCCAGAACAATCGGATGGTGACATAATTGTGTAGGAGAGATCTTGGATGTAGTTGGAAACACACCCAGTTGCTTTTGTTTATTAGCCATTTTCAGATGTCTATTTTAAATAGGTTACTGTTGGAGCATATTATAAGTCTCCCTGGTAATCTTTCTCATATTGATTGAACCCTTGCACCTTTAGAGAAGTTGCGTGAATTAGTTCTAGCAAAAAAGACAGGTAGGCAGACTGACAGTGACACACAGGCAGACAGACAGTCTGTCAGACAGATAACACTATATATAGACATGGAAACGGATAGGCAAATGGGCAGACACGTATTTAGTTTATAAAGACAGACAGACAGAAGACAGACAGATCAACGGATTTACAGATAGCCAGAAGTACAAAGACGGACAGCCTTAGGCAGATAGAAAGACAGACAGACAGAGTGAGTCGAGGAACAGCCATATAAAGACATAGACAGGTAGACAGTGAGACAGTGAGACAGACAGACTAGAATAAGACAGACTGATAATTATATAAGAGAAGACACACAGAATGACAGACACACAAATAGAGAGATATATACAGACAGACAGACAGACAGACCGAAAGAGACACAGTGGGAGAGAGGGTGAGAGGGAAAGAGGAAAAAAGGGAGAGAAACAGAGACAGAGAGAAAAGAGAGACAGAGAGAGACAGCGAAAGACAGCGAAAGACGGTCAGAGACAGATGCAGAGTTAGAGAGAGACAGAGAGACAGGCAGACAGAGAAAAGATACAGAGAGAGACAGCTAGAGACAGAAACACAGACAGAGACATTCGAGTGAATGTCGTTCTGTTCCATAAACGATGATCAGCGAAGCGATGAAGCAGATAATCGAGGAATCGAACCCAAACCACTTCAATCAGAGCAGCGCATCTTCCGTGGCGCCATCAGCATCATCATCATCATCATCATCATCGTTGTCGTCGTCGTTATCATCATCATCATCATCATTATCATCATCATCATCATCATCATCATCATCATCATCATCATCATCATCATCATCATCATCATCATCATCATCATCATCATCATCGTTGTCGTCGTCGTTATCATCATCATCATCATCATCATCATCATTATCATCATCATCATCATCATCATCATCATCATCATCATCATCATCATCATCATCATCATCATCATCGTTGTCGTCGTCATCATCATCATCATCATCATCATCATTATCATCATCATAATCATCGTTGTCGTCGTCGTTATCATCATCATCATCATCACCACCACCATCATCATCATCATCATCATCATCACCATCATCATCATCATAATCATCATCATAATCATCGTCGTCGTCGTCGTCGTCATCATCATCATCATCATCATCATCATCATCACCATCATCATCATCATAATCATCGTCGTCGTCGTCGTCGTCATCATCATCATCATCATCATCATCATCATCATCATCATCATCATCATCACCATCATCACCATCATCATCATCACCACCATCATCATCATCATAATCATCGTCGTCGTCGTTATCATCATCATCATCATCATCACCACCATCATCATCATCATAATCATCGTCGTCGTCGTCGTTATCATCATCATCATCATCATCATCACCATCATCATCATCAACAAGTCAACAACAACAACAACATCATCACCATCATCAACAGCAGCAGCAGCAGTAGCAGAATTACTTTCGGTTGAATTCCCGAGACACAAACATCTCGTCGTATACTGCTTCCCGGTCTATCGAATTCATCGATTTCAAATCCATAGTAACGACTGCTCGCCTGAACGACTCTCTTCTTCTTTTGCATGCTGTCTCTGTCTCTGTCTCTCTCCATTCATCCATCAATCCATTCATCAATCCATCCATTCATCGATCCATTCATCCATCCATTCATCCATTCATCCAAAGTCAATAAGAGCCCTGATATTTTCTGTTTCATTGAACAAAGCAAAAGCAAAGTACATGTAACTGTACATAGACCCACAAGTAGCCTAGATGCCTTTTCCACCCGTGATCCGGACACAGGAGATTTTGACTCGGGCAATTCAAGGATTCCTAGCTATCTTATGTTGGCATGGTATTGCTATCAAATGTCGAATTATACAAACAAATAAATTAAACGCAAACAGAAGGAACGAGCAATCCAGAAATCTTTCTGACGCCAAATGCAACTTAATAAAATGTCATGTCATGCAACCTGACGAAATTTATGACTTTTAGTTCGTAGTAGTAATAACAGTTTAACGGCACCGTGTGATAACAAAGATGATTAGCGTCGCCCTCCTCCTTTATCCAGGCTTGGGACTGGCACTGTCAGAGTGCAAACAGTGGTATCAGTTGTTCTATATTAATTTTTGTCTGTCTGGATTCAGCCTTGCTGAATTCAGAATAAGAACTGAACAGTCTGAACTGGTCAGTTTGACTTGTAACTCTGTCTACGAACTCTTTGCAATCCGATTCTTACAAGTTTAGTCCGGTCTAGTCAATGGCCGATAACATTATTGAGCTGTTATTCCAATGCACAAAGAATCGAATGAAGACGCTCCAACGCCCACCCCAAATCCCCTCAACTTTATATAAATGTAATCAGCCCAGAGCGACCGGATATAAACGGCTACCAAACTCTGGAGAGAACAGACGAATAGTCGAATAAAAAATACGCAAAATTTAATAGGCAAATACGCGAATAGGTTTCCATGCGATTGCTTGGTGCTGTTCTGCTTTTCAGCAAGCGGCCTATCCCTCCCAATGCCTCTGCTGCTTCTCGTTGCTTTTTATCGGTTCGCTTCTCAATCATTTGCTGACTGCCTGCTTTCTCTTCCGTCGTTTTATTCCCCTGGAGACCCCCTTCACCCATGCTCATCGCTCCATCAGTCTCCCTCCCTTCCTCCCTCCCTCCCTCCCTTCCTCCCTCCATCCCTCCCTCTCTTTCTCTCTCTCGCTTTCTGTTGTGAAGCCTCCAGTGATCGATGACCTTGAAGATCTGAAAGCTTCATTCAAAACCACACGATGGTTTTCTGTTTTCCTGGTAAATCCTCTTCACTGCTCACGCGTCGACTAAGACAACTTGTATTCACAGGCATCTCATGAGATTCGTGAGCAAAATGAAACAGTAAACAACCCTCAGAATTATCATCAGCGTTTTTCTGTCGCACTAATTAAAGCAATTAATGTCGTCATGCAAGCAATCATAGAACCAATTGCATTTTCATTTAGACTCTATTCATTCAATTATTGCCTTAAGCCATCCATCCTTCCATTTTTCCATTCCCTCTTCCCCATCCTCCTCCTCCTCCTGTTGATTCCCAGTGTTCCTTAATCTTTCTTTTCCTCTTGTTCTCTGTACATCATCATTCAATCCATTGCTCATCAGTATTTATTATTTTATTCTTATCAATAAAAAAATCAATCAATCAAATCGATTTCTTATGTCTTATGACAGTTGACATGTTCCAAAGGGTCAGCGGTCGTCCGCAACAGTTAATATAATTATATCGGCCAAGTTCATTTCATGCCTTGGAATCGAGGGCACGACTCGTCCCCTCGCCTTTGGAAACATCACCCCCGATTTACTCTGACAGGGGGGTGACCAAAATCTAGACGATGTCTGTCTGGTGCCACAGCGATGTCAGTCTATGCGAGTCTCAGCTCAATCTCTTCCAGTCTGCGACAGTTGCGATTCATTCCAGTCTGGTGCCACGATGAGTCAATTATCCTACTCTCAATTCCATCTATGTGACAGCTGCTGTTTAACTGGTTTCGGTGCAATCTTTATGCCAATGATTATGATGCCACGGTGATATTTTCCATGATGCTGGTTCATCCTAGCAATTTGATGCCAGTCTGGTGCTGGCTGGAAGTGCATGCAAATCAGAACCGGCATATGGATGGATGATGACGATAAGAAAACGATGTCACGTCTCGTAGGGATTCGAACCCATTTTTCGGCAAAAGAAATGAAAATTCAATAAAGCGAGAATTTGATTTCAGTCAACCGATTGGAATGCCGACGACCCCAGGATCTGGATTGGTTGCAAACACGTATAACTATAAGATCATGATGAGAATTGCCGAGGTGGGGTGGGGGTTTCACCCGCGGTCTTTCTTAGAGCCCCATAGCAAAGTATGTCTTTCACACCCCAATTCCATTTGGATCATAGTCCACCACAATTATTTTTCCACAATTCTCACACTGCGCATGACACTCCTATAGTTATAACGCAGTCATCTTTGAATTGATAAAGACGATTCTCGCAACCCATATAATATAGGCTACCAGTAGGACGTAGGCCCTATATAAATTTCTTATCGTCTGAGCATAGGTTCCCTCGATCTAGCTATCTACATTCAATGGACGATGCAGAAACCATTCAACCTTCTCTGAAGACCAACGATTCTGATTGCGATATTATTATGCTGAATTTATGATTGAGATAAAACCCACGATGCCGTCCAGTTATAATTTCTTTTATATATTTGTTATTGCCGCCAAAGTATCACACACAAAATAGTTTTAAACAGTTGAAAACAACAAATGCGATAAGAAAAAAGGATTTCTTCAGTTTACTGCCATCTGGGAAGTGCCCTCACTTTTGATATTAATAAAATTATAGCCACGTAACCTCACTTTTCTCCACTCTTCGTCGTCGTCCTCCTCCTCCTCCTAGTCCTCCTCCTCTTCCTCCTGTTCCTCCTGCTACTCCACCTCCTCCTCCTCCTTCTGACAAAGACGCATCAGCAATAAAAAGTAGCCTACTTAGTGCCAAATGACGATGAATTTATTATAGATTATTAATGGCTAATAAATTAATAATGCAGATCAACGTATACGTATATTATATTCACTTACCTCGATAACGAGAAGACCGAGTATTGCGATACTTGCGAGGTGCAATCCATGTGCAACCTCGTGATACACATCGTGCTTGTCTCGATGCAGAGTCGGCATCGTGTCCAAGCGACATTTTCTCTTCGTCGGAGGAGGATGAGGAGTAGTCAGATTATTTCGAACGTGCACAATGTTCGGCTCATCGTCCCCGTCGCCAGCCCCTCCCGGCAGGGGGTCAGAGATGCCCAGGGAATCAATCGCCCGCTGATCGCTCATCACGTGCGCGGATACGCCTGACCCGCGTCCTCTGGAGTCGGCCGATGGCTCCGCTTGGCTGTCTCCGTTTCCATTCACGCTATCCTCCATCGTCTTCCCTTCTCCAGGTCTCCTCTCCAAATTCCCATGTCTTCTCAATCGCCGACCCATCCTCCCACCACCGACCTCGACCCTCCTCCTCTCTTCCAGCTCCTTCCTCCGATGTCGCCGATGCCGCTTCGAATCCACTCTGCTATCCACCGGATTATGGTGGACCTGGAAAGATCGATTCGGTGTCTTTGGCGACGCCGGAAATGACGTCGTATTGGTCGGTGAAACTGCTGCTGCTGCTACGTCATCGTCGTCGTCATGGGGACCGCTGCAGTCGACCAGATCGTGACGTTCGTCGAGGATTCGTATGACGTCATCGACGTCGTAGTTTCCGTTCTTCTCGTGCAGCAGGAGATCGGACCGCGTGTCTTTTATGTAGCGCATCAGTACTTCGAGCTGGATGTCTTGGTGGTGCAGCATCTCTGCGGATGAAGAAGAATAATTATTCTTATAATTAATAATAATTATTCATAATTTTTATTGACAGCAGTGGTCAGTGTTGCGAAACGAAATGCAACGGACCGTGACAGGTCACTGATATTCGACGCTGTCAAGTTATTTTCAATTTCTTTGTTTTTTACAAATAATTATTTGTAAATATTGAATCATTTTTTCGATGAGGTATACCATTCTGCCACAATTTACAATCTTTTACATGTTGGAAACTTAAATTTTCTTTCCCCAAATTTGAGTGTGCGTAACTTCGGCCACTGTTTATAGATTTGGATAAAATTTTCAGGAAACATTGATAATTTATCCCTCTGACATTCTTCTACATTTTATAAAGTTTCAAACAGAATTGACAAATATATCGCCAAAACAAAAAGGGTATCAGTTTAATTGGGACACCGTGTATAATAATTTTATATGCTCATTCGTTCACATAAATTTCTATAGCGCCTCTTCAACGGGCATATATGGACTACTCAGAGGCGCTCCCGACTGCGTTACTGTACAGATTTGCGTTGAATAAGCAATGCTTCAGTAATCGTCCCTAAAGGCAGGCGCTGCTCCTGTGGGAGCACATTCCAGACCACTGGTCCCACCGCGGAAAAGGCTCGATTCTGCCTAGTTGCAGATTGTGCAGATGGAACCAAGAGCATTCCCTCATGTGCAGAACGGAGTAGGCGGCGGCTTTGGATGCCCGAGGAGCAACATTATTTATTCACGTGTAGCTTACGTATAAGAATAAAAGAAATGAAAAGTAATAGGGGCATTTCATTACGTTGCTTCAATAATTTTTTACATGAAATTCAATAATAATTCTGCGGTTTTTGAAATTTTGCATCCTATAGACAATAATGAGAAATGTTGAGGCAGTGAATTAAGAAATAGTTTTAAAATCCTCCAGCCTTAAACTCAGTTAATTACAAATTCAATTTCACCTTTATTTAATTAAGCAACAAGTTTGAAAATCCACCAGCCTTAAAGCGGGTTAATTGCAAACCCAGACACCCAGTAGACCTATAATCTATCGTTATTATAGGCCTGTGTGGTTCAGAATCATTTAGGTCCAATCTATAATTGTATAATAATCAGCCACTCTCCAAAAGTACAGAAATTTTTATCCGAATAAGCTAACGTACTATTTTGCTACTTTTCGGTACCCTTTCAATACCGTAGATGCTTCAAGGTATGAGCGTATTCTTTCGTGCTTATCAAAAGCAAGGCTTTTGGCGAGCAGTTCTGCACAAAATGTGCAGTTCCGTAAATGGATTAATGCAGTTTCAGTAGCACTTCAGTGCAGTAAAAAGGTCATTGTCATCCGATTGGGAGTAATTTAGGCCTACCATGGAGGATGACTGGAACGGTGAAGAAGAGGTTGCGTAGTTCTAGAACGTCCTTAAAAGAAACCCTGCATTTTAGTTAGGGCCTATTCAGTTAAAATTAAGTGACAATGAGAGACCCACGTTATAACGCACCTAAAGTGAGACAAAACAGATACTGATGCAATAATTTTAAATGTAATCTGTTGACTTCTATTACGCCACCGTCAAGCAATGAAGCTTCAATTGACGAACTCTCCAAGTGAACTTATGGTAAGAAATTACAATTTGTTGGTTGAAATCTGACAAGTCTGAGAAACAAAGAGCTAAACTATACTAAGTACTATTGGTTCCTCGGTCTAGAACTGCTATGGCTCAGTTTCGATCTTTTGTCTCAATTGGTCCTTCTCTCTGGAATTCTCTGTCTCCTTCTCTTCGCTCTACACTTCTGTATGTCAGTCTCTCCTCTGCTCTGTCTCTTCTCAAAACATGGTTCTTCTCCCGGGGCCTTGCGCACTGGGAGCGCCTCT
The DNA here is from genome assembly GCA_949752735.1 of Lumbricus terrestris. NCBI lineage: Eukaryota > Metazoa > Annelida > Clitellata > Crassiclitellata > Lumbricidae > Lumbricus > Lumbricus terrestris. The sequence continues at coordinate 20,555,232 of OX457036.1, forward strand.
GAACGGTTCACCCAAACAAAAGGCGCTTTATAAATGTTTAAATACAATACAATACAATAAGCAAACTGAAACAGGTGCGTTTGAAAATTAGTTTAGGCTGAGAGTGTACATCGGGGAACGGACATTATCCCCCGGACATGATCCCCGGACATTAGCCTCCGGACATGTCCCCCCCCCCCCGATTTTTCTCCATCCACTGATCCTCTGACCAGCCATGCATGGAGTAAGCCAGATGGCTCAACGCTGTTTTTAGGTGAAACGTAGTAGGCTTGATATATAGTTAGAACTTCCGTCTTGCCTGAGTGTAATATTTCATGGCGTGAATGGTGGTGAGCATTGAGCGGAGATAGATTGGCTAATTTAATTTCCTCTTTCCAACGATCTAGTGTTACCCGGCCGGTATACGTGATATCATTGTCAGCTTCATCGAAATGCTATTCGTGATCGGCAGACAAATGAAATGCAAACGTCGGAGAAGGTTTATTGTTTGGTTAATAAGATGCACAGCGAACAATATTTTATAATCATCCCTTCGATGTCCTATATAAAAGTCAATCAGGTGGGCTACGGTGGATGCTTGACGCCCTGAATTTGCAATTGGCAGGCACAGTTAAGGTCAAGAACTTCGGTCTAGTATACCGAAATATCTTCGAATTGTGGAACCACAGCTCCGAGAATTTTTTACGGAAGCAAGAAAACCACTCTATTGCCACAAATTTTACCGTCGCCAGCGCCATCAGCTTTGCTGCTGTCATAATTATGACCGCTGCCTGTGCAGTTGTCATAAAAATACCATTCCAAAGTAGGCCAACCGTTGCTATAATTTATTACCCACGTTATTAAAGTATATTACCGTTATATATTAGGCCTACCCTAACCTGGACCGTTGATAGATTACAATTGCCTTTAATGCTATTGGATCATCCTTACCTTTATCGACGCTTACCTCAAACCGAGTCTGCTTAAGCAACTGCTCCTGAGCCATCTCTATCACTCTCGTCTTTTTCTGACAGTTGCACTAGTATTGTCCCTCTGACAAAACGCAACGCTTGTGAATAAGGTGGAGCCCTACACTTAACCTTGGAGCATTACAGCACTTCAAGAATGTGAAGTCTTCGATTACGCTTACCTTCACTACCGTTGCTAGAGCTGGCGAGCTATACAGGGTGGGCCATAAAAAGCAATCCCTACAGTTTATTGTCAAAGATATGGTCAAAAACTGTAGGGGATAACTTTTTATGGCCCACCCTGTTATGCTTCGACTCCTACCTTTGACGGAGTTGATGTCGAGCAGAATCTGAGCAATGACGATACCAGCGTCGAGCAGAATAATGACACACAGAACGAACTGGACCGGATTACTTTGCAACATCTTCACCACTTTCTGTCGGGCTCTGTAACAAATAAAACAGTTGGAACTGAACATTTCTATTGCGCCACTTGTCGCTACGAATTAAGTTTTTTGCTGTTCCCTTACCAGCTCCACCTCCTACTTTCTTCCTCTTCTTTTTTGCTTGTTCTTATTCTTCCTCTTCATCTTCCTCTTCTTCTTCTTCTTCTTCTTCTTCTTCTTCTTCTTCTTCTTCTTCTTCTCTTCTTCTTCTTCTTCACCTTTTTTTCTCCTTCTTCTCCTTCTGTCTACGAGGAGGCACCTCATTGAGGCACACGGTATAGCGGTATAATTATATAAAGATCATATATATACATGTACATTGTACAATTGTACATAATAAGAATAAGCAGGCCTATCATCATAAAATCAAGATTATGTAATATCTGTGCCAGCATTTTCTAAGGAAATTAGATGGAACCCTTGACACATTGGGTCTATATTATATAAGATGAGCCCAGTACGAAAATATTAGTCCAATATGAGTCCCTGATCAAACCGCTGATAGGGCATATATACAAACAATGTAAACGACCATCATAAAATTTAATATATTGTTCGTATGTACACGGTTCTCAACCGAAGTCCTTCCAATTCGCATCTCGTACAATAAAAAAAATATCTAGACTCTGCTATAGCGACTGACTTCTCAGTCTTAAGGAACTGATAGGCCTATTTACCAGAGTAGGGTTTGGTTTGGAATGCCATCGGTCGAAGCCTTGTGCAGTCTACACTGGCGCCAGAGGATACCAATTGCCTATTACAATTACATTTGAACAGCAGTTGATTGATGTTCCTGGTTCTACGAACCGACCGATGTTCTGTTCTAACAACTGTTTTTATCGAACTCTGTACTTAATGGGACGCGGTAATGTAGCGGTATAAGTTCTGCGACTTGTAACCAAAGGGTCGCAGATTCGAATCTACCTCAAGCCAATTGCAATTATTGACTGATGGGAAAGGCAACAGTAAGCCATCTGATTCTGATTCACCTAGTACCGGTTGGCTTTGAAGTCAATGTACCTGCCTTCGGTCAGAGAATCGATCTTCATCATAGTTAATGGGAACAGCATCAATATTGTATATAACATGTGAATTTGCCAGAATCCCCCATGGCCAAATTGGCTATCACTGCCGTTCTTCTTTGATTTCTAGTATGTGTAATTTTTTCTGTAATCAATATTTGACGGTAGGTATACGATCTGTGATTCATAACTGCAAAAGAAATCGAAATCTCGTCATTTAACATTTAATTTTATTAGTTATAAATATCTTATATTTATATTTATTTCAGTTGAAGGGTTGTCTGTTTTAGAGATTCGCTCTCCAGGAATAATTCCTCAGCTCCTTAACCGTATTCGCTCGTAAGTAGAAGAAATTATTGTCGGGGTCTTCAGTTAATATACGGAAAACAAACTCCCCATGTCATTGTATTTCTCCGGTTCTTTCTTGTTTATTTATACTTCGAGTGTAAATCTCTGCATTGCATTGATTCTCTCAGACTCCTTATCCTCGAGAGATTCAATTGAAATCCTTTCCATCCACAAATAGTTCCTCCATTCCGATTATTGTGACGGAGTCGCAACCCTTTAAAGAGTGAATGGACATGACAAATCCCGCTGGGGGTGAAGGGAAACGCTTTGGGGAAACGCTGGTTTCTGCAAAATGTCAAGTCCCTTTCCAAGAAAGTCTATCACTTTCGATTGCATCGGTCTCTGTCTGTCTGTCCGTTGTTCGTTTGTCTGTCTGTCTATCTGTATGTCTGTCTGCCTGCCTGTCTGCCTGTCTGTCTGCCTGTGTGTCTGTGTGTCTACCTGTATGTCTGCCTGTCTGTCTGTCTGCCTGCCTGTCTGTCTGCCTGTCTATCTGTCTGTCAGTCTGTCTGCCTGTCTGTCTGGTAGTCTTCGCATCGACCTATTGAAGTTTCAATCGATCTATCTCGATGACTGTGTGTTTGGATACGCAATTATCATGCGTGGGATGTGCTTGATATCTGCTCGGAGTGACGCCGAGCATGCCCCGTTGAACTAAGGAGCATCACCGAGTGCGTTTAAGCCGTTGGGTTTACACATTCGAGCAGCAGCTATTCTCGATGCACACTCGTCGTGGGCGGACGTCGGGGACCGTTCATCCTAAAGACGGCGTTGCGTTTTGTCGCCCACTGCATCGGAATCAGCTTCTTTTCTTCTTCTTCTTCTTCTTCTTCTTCTTCTTCTTCTTCTTCTTCTTCTTCTTCTTCTTCTTCTTCTTCTTCGTCTTCTTCTTCTTCTCCTCCTCTTCCTCCTCCTCCTCCTCCTCCTCATTCTCCTATCCATCCCCATTCTCCTCTGTCTTTGTCTCTTCCTGTGCTTCACTCCAATCCTCTGCCTACATGTCTTTCTCTTCATTTGCTTCTGTCTCTGTCAGTCGACTTCTCAACGCCAGTGCGGCTAATCATCGTCATTTGTCAGAGCAGTCGAAGGTTGAAACGACGGCAAAGAAGTAGATGGAGGCTCTCTCTTTTCTTCTCATTCGACGCTGCTCTGGTCAATCTACGTCGGCCATGTCCGCTGCCATCGTCTCCTTCAGCCTAATCAGCTGGACATCGGCTGACCACACGAACGATCGCCCGACCGACGAACACCCGGCAATCTCTGTGTCTGTCTGTCTGTCTGTCTGTCTGTTTGTCTCTTTCTTTCTCTCTTTATCTCTATCGTCGTCGACATGATGCGCATTCTAAAGAGGCCACTTGGTCCATCGATTGGACACTCCTCCAACTCTTCCACCTTCTCCATCCAGTATTCCACCTTCTCCGCCTCCTCTTCCACCTCCTCCACCCAGTATTCCACCTTCTCCGCCTCCTCTTCCACCTCCTTCACCTCCTCTGCTTCATCTTCCTACGCCTCCTCCTACTTATCTGTATCCTCCTCTTCCACTTCCTCTTCTACAACCTCCTCCTCTCCATCTCCTTATCCTCCCACTCCTCCGTCTTCCTCCCTCTCCTCCTCCACGGGATAGTTTTGCCTCCAACCAACGATGACCTCTCATCAACAAAAACATCAGTGCCACGGAGGATGCTCCAGAAATCAAGTTCTGCAGACAATTGGATTTTGTGCAGAAGTGACTGACTGTTGGACACAAGAGACGTATATTAAGAGAAATACGAGACAAGCTGTGCCGTCGTCATGGGCTCTAATAATAACGATTAAACGTGAAATTCACCGTCATCATCATCATCATCATCATCATCATCATCATCATCATCATCATCATCATCATCATCATCATAATCGTCATTGTCATCGTCATCGCCATCGCCATCGCCATCGTATCATCATCATCATCATCATCATCATCATCATCATCATCATCATCATCATCATCATCATCATCATCATCATCATCATCATCATCATCATAATCGTCATTGTCATCGTCATCGCCATCGCCATCGCCATCGTCACCGTCACCGTCACCGTCATCGTCACCGTCACCGTCATCGTCATCATCATCATCATCATCATCATCATCATCATCATCATCATCACCGTCACCGTCATCGTCATCGTCGTCATCGTCGTCATCGTCGTCATCGTCATCACCACCACCACCACCACCACCACCACCACCACCACCACCACCACCACCACCACCACCACCATCATCATCATCATCATCATCATCATCATCATCATCGTCACCATCATCATCATCATCATCATCATCATCATCATCATCATCACCACCACCACCACCACCATCGTCGCCATCGTCGCCATCATCACCAAAAAAATTCTGAATAAATCTGGATCTTTCAATTATTTTAAATCTAAAAAACTACTTCTCGTATACAATGAATAAACCGGTTGTTGAAAATCTCCGAGTCTCATTCTACATCAGTTGCTGTTCTTCCTTCATCCAATCCAATGTAATTTTATTCGATTCTGTTCTAAACCGATCCACCTCTCATTGCAACAATGAGAGCAACTATAGACTCTAGAGCAATTCCCGTCTTCTAATTGGACATAAAACTTTCCTATCTGCTTGCCACTGACTCCTGAAATTGCCTCGTTTTCCTCCAGGCAATCATAAACTCACGTCTATCGGATTTTATCAGAAATGTCTCTGATCACTTTGCAAATGATTTCCTTGATGTGCAAGAGTCGTTGGCAGGTTGACGATATACTTGCACGAGAGCGTGAATAAGTTGGAACTTATTGGTTGGTCATGGAAAATACCTCCACGAAAACATTTATTTCTTTATTTAAAAGTTGAAGTTTTAAAGTAGGATCTTAAGTGAATTCGTTAATTTGATTTGACAGCTGATTCTATCGAGTTCTACTAGCAATTCATAACGCAGCCATTCAAAGAACACTAATAGGCATCCGAGCTAAGATACTAGATACTAGATCTATATCGTATTTAATCAGTTTAAAAAATTATTTCATGAGTGCAATGCAGTTGCAATTAACACCAAGAATGTCAATACATTTTGTGCAAATGTTATTGTCATTTAGTCTGCTATCAAATAAGTTGTTCATACTTTAGGAAAGTTCCACAATTATTCTGCTTCTCTCTCTGTCTCTCTCTCTCTCCGTCTCTGTCTCTGTGTCTCTTTGTCTATCTGACTGTCTCTCTATGTCTATCTCTGTCTCTATCTCTGTTTTTGTCTAACTCTCTCTCCCTCCCTCTCTCTTTCTCTCTATCTCTTTCTCTGCCTACATGCTGTTGCTCTGTTTCCTCTTCCTCCATAGTCCTAACTGAAGTCTTCATCAGATCATACTTATAATGTCTCTCTGTCACTCTCTTGCTGTCCCTCTACATCTGATTTCTCATTTTACGGCTCCGTCTCTGTGTTTGCCCCGTATCTGGCCTACCAGTTCATTCAGTAGACCATTTCCGAGTCCATTTCGCAGTACCTATAGTGTAGCTTTTTTTGTCGTCTTCGCTTTCACTCTCTCCTTTTCATTGCAAACCCATCGCGCCCTGTTCTCCAATCCGCCCAACTAATATCCCATTTCCTGCTTCGGTTCTTTAATTTCCAGTAATATTTATCTTAGCATTTCTTCTTGTAGTTCTTCTCTCAAAGACTCGTTCAGTCCTTCTTGCAGTTCCTCCGCCAAATGCCTCCTTTGCCGTTCCTGTTTGTTTGTGTGTGCACTTGTTATAGCGCCCCTTCCCAGCTCTCTACTCAGAGGCGCTCCCGACTGCAGCGCGGACACTGAATCTGAGTTTCACGACAAAGCGCTAAACAATTGCGAGTGAAGGACTTGCCCAAGGACCCTAAGCGGCTTTGAGGTGGATTCGAACCTGCAACCCTCCGGCTACAAGGCCACGAACGTACTATACCACCGCGCCCCAACTGTCCTCACTGTTGTAAGACCCCCTCCAAGTGACTCTCCCAGTCCTTGTTCCAATCTTTGTCTCTCTTTCTGTCTGTCTGTCTCTGTCTCTGTCACTGTCTCTGTCTGTCTGTCTGTCTGTATCTCTCTGTCTGTCTGTCTGTCTGTATGTCTGTCTGTCTGTCTGTCTCTGTTCTTCTACGATGTGAAGCTGTGGTTAAGTGGATCGATTGTTATGCAAATGACGGCGTCTCCTTCTAGAAGCCTTTCCAATTAGACATTCTGTCGGTCCAGCGTATCTATCGGCTGAATGCTCAGCCGATGAGGTCGCGTTCTGGCGACTCAGCGGTGTCCGCTGAACTGCTTAAATAGATAAATGAATCGTATTATTATTTCGCTGACGAAAGCGCTACATAAATTGAAAATATATTTACAAGGCGATTGATAAGAGTCGTAAGATTAGGTGGAGTTCGATGGTTCAATCACTGCAAGCACTGTAATGTGACGACGTTTCTTGTAAAGTTTCAGAAGAGACTGAATTGCAAAACTCATTGTGTCGCGAGAATTGTGAATGTGTGTTGTATCGTAGTTGTAACTTTTAACTTGCTTGACAAATGACAACAGATAGGAGTGTGGCAAGCGGCAAGCGCCAGGTCTTTTTAGCGTCCAGCTCTTGATAAAAAGTAATTATGTGCAGTTCTAAATGGATTTAGTATAGTTGTAGACGCACTTTTGTGCATCTAGAAATAGTTTTTAAAATGTCATTGTCCTCCGATTGAAAGTATTTTACCATGGAGGATGGTGAAGGGAAAGAAATGATTGGGTAGTTTAAAAAATTTCATTTAAATAAGTTCAGGAATAGGCCTATGCATTAACGCTGCGTGATACCTATCCCTAGAGGGCCTAGACCATTGCATGCCAAATTATTATGCAGAACATTAATACATAAAACATTAATATAATATTAATTTATAGCTGACTATCGTTTCATACTGGCCTAGTTAGCTACACCGGTAACCGAGAGCGGCATACGTCTGTTGGTCGCAACGGACTGCGGTTCAAGCCTCGGGCTGGGAGTTGACATTCAGAGATATCTTGGGCTAGCACGTGTGGGACGCAGGGGCGCAAGCTGCTGCGGAGCGACCTTGGGCAAGTTGCTCACCCATCATTGTCTGTGGGGGAAGGCAACGTGAAGCCACCTCACTCATCTCATCCCCAGGGGCGTAAAGCCAATGAACCTGCCTTCGGGCAGAGAACCATCATCCTCATCGTTTCATATGTCTTATTAGTTTTATATCGATTACTTCGTAGAGTTATCCGACTCGACTCACACGTCCTGGTTAAAAATTTTCCACTGAAAGCCCAGAGGACGTACAATCTTCGTCCTCGTCTTCACAGTTTTGAACTACCAATTTCATTTCTCGAGTACTTTACAGAGACTCGACCATTGCCTCTTTTTCTAACTTCCACCCAGTTGATTGAATTGTTATGTTTTTCTTAATCATTTTTTAAAATCTGTAACTGGCTGCAGTGTGTCAGCGAGTTCTCAATAAATACGAATATCTATATATAGGCTATCTTTAGGTTACAACTTGTACCCGACCATTGCGTAACATGATCCAGTTCAGCTGGGATCGTAGCACTATTTTATCAACAGTTTTAAGTATCATCCGCATATTTTTGTATCTTGTTTCCTGAACGCCGTGGCCTAAACTTGGATATTATTATAAAGTCGATTGGACCTAACCCCAAAACCTGTACAATGCTATTTTTATGGTGAAGGAAATCTTTCCATTAAAATTGGTTGCATGACTTCGATCAGGAAAGCAATAATCCAATTATAAACGTTGTCCGTGATGGTCATTGGTCAATCATTGGTCATCTCAGTCAGTTGCTGCGCCATGTAAGAATGCCGCACTGTATCGAGCGCCTTACTGAAATCCAGTGCAATTAGAGGTAAATACTGACTCTCATCCAGAATCTCATTAAAAAATGGATAGGGTTAGGGCTAGGATTAGGGTCATTGCAGTCATGCAATTGTTAGTCGTTACCAGTGTAATTTTTTAGATGGTGGTGATGTAAGCTGCATTGTGGCTCTAGATCATTCTTTATACAAGTTATAAGTCCCGAATTTCCGGATTTATTTTTGGGGAACAAACAATATTTTTACCCTCACTATTGAAGTTTCCCCAACGCCAGTGGCGCTGATAGAAGGCAGTCGACTCGTTCCTCAGTTATAGCTCCCTGTGTCATTTACGACTGTGCAAAGGTATTGCATGTCAGCTTAATGAAAAGCGTCGTGTGATTTATTGGAGACAGCTCTGTTGTTAAAAACAAGAGGCAATCTTATTTAGCAACATCCTCCACTGGGATTCACAATCCATAACATCGTAAATGTGTTATGTATGCGCTCTATACTGTAGCGACTGTGTGACCACAACTTACTTACTTACTTACCTACCCAGTCATTCGGCAACGAATTGAACGATCGTTACCCATCTGAATGGATCACAACGTATAGGGTCGGCGTCAGCGCCCATTGCAACCACGGGTGTTGCTAAGCATTGGATTCTTCTGCGTATGCGGTATTCCTTTACCTTTTGTTACAAACGATGGAATAACTTCGCTGTAATAACGTCATTTATCTGCGGAATAACGACGCAACGAAATGCACGATGGATGTACATGTATACATGTATGTAAATCGCAGACAATGAGCCGTACTGGCATCGACAGACAATGCATCATTGCAAGTGAATATAGTATACGATGAAGAAGCAAAGGCGGTGTAGATGAAGGAGATCTTAGTCCGTCGGCTGCTAACCTTTGCCGTCTGGCTTTGAATATTGGGTTTATTTTTGCGAACTTTACACGGTGGAAGAATAGCATTGTTTTTGGCAACCGCTTTCATCGCTGCTAGGCTACGGGAAACAGCTGATACCGTACTCGATTCAACTCAAGAAAGACAGAGACAAAGACAGACAGAGAACGGATGACAGAAGGATACAGACAGACAGACAGACAGACCGACAGAGGCAGAGACAGAGACATAGACAGAGAACTAAAGAGATGGGGGAATCAAAGGCCGAGAAATTGATTGGAAGTTTACGATGTGAGATTGTCGAGAGGGAGAAACATAGGACTGGGATCTTGAAAAAAGATATCGAAGTGCTGAGAGGTTGTGGCTTTATCATGCATACGTCATCAATCATCATATACCATGTAAATCACAAGTTCACAACAAGATACGTCAATCTGAGATACAGTCAGCTAAGATTGATGTAAGTTCTTCCCCAGCAGAACAACATAAAAAAGTAGCTCTTATGCTAATTCAAAGCAACGTTTGCTTTCTTTTATGTTGAAGTTAGAGCAAAGCTTTTTCTGCGCTGCATGTAGGCCTAATTATTGATTTCCTACTACATTTATAGACCCCATGGTAGCCTAATTTAATTTCTTTGCGTTTTTTTAAATTTCGAATGGAATTACAGGTCAGTTCTATTGTGCCCTGTCATCGAATTATTTGGTTTACAAATGTGGGGCCTATCAACTTTGATCAATTATTATTGAAATTCTGGGGCCGATGACTAAACCGAGGCATAATTATAGCTTCTGGGAATGATGAAATTAATGTTGAATCGAATCGACTTTTCCCAATGCATGCCAGGCGTCTGCGTAGCGGCCAATCGCAAAGGCGCCATGTTTTGGCCATGTTGTTGTACGTTTGTTGCTATGACATCGTGAATTGAGGTCGCCCAAGCGGTCTACATGGATTGATCCGATCAACTCTGCCTTGCATAGCGATGACGACAGCTGCGCCGAGAGATAACAAGGGGATCAACCCTTACTTAATACATCGTCGCATTTCGTTTATTCAGTAGATCTGGCCTAGAACGCCATCTAGGAAAACGACGTCTAAACGACCATGAGAGAAATTCCCTCTTGTCTGTCTGTTTGTCTGTCTATGTGTCTGTCTGTCTGTCAGATTAGAAGAAGTTGAGTATGTAGTCACATGTTGAGAGCCTATATATGTTAAGTTGAGATGAGATCGATGTTCAAGGACTTACGTCAGCGGAACTTGGTTGACCCTCAACGCTTTCAGTTCCTCCTCAAGGACCTCCGAGTCGACGCTGTCGTTTTCCAACTCTCGCAGGAATTTCGAATCACGCAGCCACGCGCAATACGTCGAATATTTCTCGACGCTACACATAGAAAAGAAAAGCAAGAAAGAGATTCATTGTCATCAATTACCGTTGTATCAATAGGGGCATAATTATAATAGCCTATACTATAGTACTAGCAGTAGCAGTAGCAGTAGCAGTAGCAATAGCAGCAGCAGCAGTAGTAGTAGTAGTAGTAGTAGTAGTAGTAGTAGTAGTAGTAGTAGTAGTAGTAGTAGTAGTAGTAGTAGTAGTAGTAGTAGTAGTAGTAGTAGCCTAGTAGTAGTAGCAGTAGTAGCAGTAGCAGTAGCAGTAGTAGTAGTAGTAGCAGCAGCAGCAGCAGCAGTAGTAGTAATAGTAGTAGGCCCTAATTATTATAATTTATAGCAATAATTATTATAATTATTTTTGATACTATTGTAATAATAATGTTAATAATAATAACAATAATAATTAGCGCTGGAAACCCTTGCCCGAATAACATTTTTAAAAATTTCAGTTAGGGTCACCGTCTAACAAAAGGCACCGGGAACCCCCGCGAGTCAAGCTTTTTATTCCAGCGTATACGACGTTTTCAGTGCCTCTTTCATTAAGCCCTTAATTGACATGCATGAGGAATTTAAAAAATAATACTAGGCCTACATTATATAGATCTATGCATGTATACACATATGGCTTAGGCTATACGTGTGCATGAATCATATTTAATTTCAGAACTAGAAAGAAATAATAACAATAATAACAGTAGCAATTATAACATCAGCAACAAGAACAATAAGAAAACAATACTGTATTTAATATTGCCCATCTTCAACAGTTCCGGAAACACAGTAAACATAAACACCGTAGGCTACCATACAACAGGGCATAACTTCCGCAAACTTGCTCCGCTACGGCCTCTTTGCAATTAACCTATTGACTTTGTTAAGATTTACATAAAATACTACATACAATACAGTATTGACTTAATAATTATTCAGAACTGTAAGTTGATACAATCATAATTCAATTCAATTCAATTCAAGACTTTTATTGACACCAGCAACAACAAAGCATCACAGTATCAACAGATTCGAGCAGTTCAATTTATACAACTTAATAAAAAAAATACAGTGTCTACCCGCAAGCTTACTCTCGGTATCAAAGGGTCATCCCTAAAGGAGCAGCAATGCTCCGCTGCCAGGAAGTTACGTTTGAAATTTCACTAAATTTAAGTAGGTACCGTAGCAAAGATTAGCAAGCAGCAGCCAAAATATATTCAAAGGTATTTCAAAGGTATATCTACATCTGTCATAATTTATTCTTTCCAACCCAATAAGATAGGCTACTGTTAAAATTATTTTAAAAATATTCCTACAGTAGGCACATAAGTCAAAGGAGCAGGTAAAGAATTCCACACATAGGGTCCAGGATAGAAGATACAAAACTGCCTAGTTTTAGTACGTGCAAAATCTTCATGGTATTTCTTACAGGATCTGGTGTAGTGACAATGAACATCCATATTGCAGTGAAAGTAGTTAGCAAACGATTTTGGTAATAGCTTATGTTTAAATCTATACACAAATGTCCCAATCTGCAACTCATTTATATTTGACAACCTAAAATAATTACATCGAATATTATTCTACCAGATCGATCTATAGATCCGACACAGCCCCTGCAGCCGAAAGAGTGATGCATTATTTTCGAGTATATTATAGATCCAGCATTATTCTGATTCCGAGTCGTTGAAATGGAAAGATATTGTGTTCGTGGGGAAACTGACCGACTTTAGACAGTGATGACCAGAAATGGGACTGAAGCGCCACCTGGAGGATTAATCGTGAGTGGTTGAAGATAAGGCTGTTGTTAACTACTGTAATGAGACAGAAATTATTGAAAGACGTATACCAGGTACGATAGATGCCATTCGGATGCATTTCCCGGCTATGCTCGTTTCGGCAGACGGCTTTCTGATATAGCACGGTGACACAGAGAGCCATACACGCCACTTCATCGCCATAACCTTGTGTGGTCAAAAACTCTCGCCAACCTACGTTGTCTGCCAGTAGAACTTAGAGTCGGACACTCCATCGGTGATACCTATAGAGCAGCGGTTCCCAATCCAATGTTGCCATAATTATGGGAGGTTAATTACCAGAAAGGTCAGCGCAGAGGAGCGATACAGTCGCATTGATGGTTGCCTCAAGTAGACATGGCTTCCTATAGGGTCAAATGGAAAACACCAGTCGAGACACAGTGGGTGCCTTGAGCTGTAATTCCTCTGCGGTCCACATAAACCTTTCTGGCTCCGCATTAACGAATCCTCAGGCCGTGTCTGGCAGCAGTACTATGCATTACGTACACTTCAGTGTCTGGTTATCGTCCGTTTATTGTCCCTGCGGTGCGATACGTCTTCGGACTTGAAGGTTTTAAAGGGTCTTTTCCGAAGATTTGTGGAATTCCTGATTTGATCTTTATCAACGGCGTGCCATTCGATAGCAGGTGTGAAGCTAAAGTGGCAAGAAAATGGGTTTTAGGTGAATAAAGGTGGCAAGTGGAAACAACCAATGACTCTGGATGTGTTCAAATCGTTGCATGAGCAAACCTCAGTCAAGTAAAGACCTAAGGTGGATCACAAAACGATACATTACATCCGATATTCATTCATTAATTCATTCATAAACATAGAACATGATACCACAGAACACCATAAAGAAAACTACTCAGAGGTTCCTCGGCTCTAGCACTGCTGAAGAGTCTTTAAGTGAGGGAAGGACAAGAGGGAAGAGATTAATATGAATACTTATTTCTTCCAACAACTAGAGTGACTAATAAGATTCACTGAACTATATATACTGGCGAATGAAAGGCGACTTCAGCGCAATTGGTTAATAATTAAGTAAATTTAGCAAGCATATAACACAAAGCGCCAGTAGCGTAGACAAGGGGGTTTCGGGGTAAACCTTCCCTCATTGACCTAGAGAAAAAGGTTTTTAAGGTTATTTATCCACATAAATAAGAAAAAACAAAACAATTGCTTGCAGTACCGGTAACAATTGTTTATCTTACTTTATTCCCTTTGTTACTTCATTTCCTTTTTATATACTGTGATACTGTTGGGTTGGTGTCAGAAAGGACATTCGGCCAGACCATAAGACCCCCAACCCCTATCATAAATTCCTGCTGCAAAGCGCCAGCCAACTAGCCAACTGCCATGGCTAGGTGAGCATGAAAGCAGCCCAGGAAATAAAGAAAAAGAAAGAGAAATCGCAGTGGAATAATAATATTATCTGTTAGAGACATCGGCCTGGAATAGTTTTCCGTTGAAGATATGCCTGTAACATCGTATTGACCTATCAGTGTTTTACGGGCTCCTTAAACCTTTTTTGGTATCACCGTGGCTGGACTGAGAGCGCCTCTGATTAGCCTTCTTAAAGAAGCTTTAAATAAATTTTTGAAATTAATTAATCGGTCTAGTTCATTGCTGTAAGGTGATGCAATGAAATGATGGAGAGTATTAATATTGGACAAAACATGGGGACCGGTCCAGTGCGGTTGTGGGAGAGTTATGACAAAGACAGGATAGGGATGACAGAACAGACTATGTCCATTGTCTTGTGAGAGACTTTTTTCTCTGATCGAGTGCATGGCGATTCCGGTTTGACGTTTGGTAAACACAGACGCAAGACCCTTTGTAGATTCCGGTCAATGCGAGATGGAATCACAAAGAGATTGATGACCTTCGTGCTAACACCCCGTTCTCTTTGGAAGATGTTTTGACACACTGCTGTGAATAATATGATAATTTCATGTGTAATGCTGGGTGTGGATGCCTACTTTTCCCTGTCTCTTTTTTTATCCCACCACACCATCGCCATCTATCTGCCTATCTGCCTATCTGTCGGTCTGTCCCATCGCTAACGAAGATCTGCAGAACAGCGGCGTAGCTATCAGCATTCATCTTTATTCTGTGAGTGAATTGTATTGCATAATTATAATGCTAATACTTAACATCAAATGTCATTGATTAGTATTTTTTTATATTGATTGCAAGAACGCAAGCATACCGGCCTTACAAGGTCAAACAGGAGTGCAAGCGCGATCTCTGCACACGGGATTGTGGAAAGCAATAGCGACACCAATGCTGCACGAACTCAGACAATACAGTGTGCTTACATAACGAACATTCTGTTTAATTGAAGGTCCCTGAAGTAATTAGACTTTTCTGTGAATTTAATAAGTCCAACAGTCATCAGGTCAGAGAAATGTTGTCGGCGGGTCAGTCATAGTTTTCGGGTCGGACATATTTATCACACCCTGCCTTAATTATAATAATCTGTCGTGTATAACGTGTAAGGCTAGAGAAGATATGGAAGAGCAATGGATGTAGCCTGAAGATTAAGATCCGATTGTATGAGGCTATAGTGTTGAGCACACTCCTATATGGGGCTGAGACGTGGCCAATGACGGTGGCAAATGGAAAGCGACTGGAGGCGGCACACCATAGGTGGCTGAGGCGAATACTACACATCTCATGGAGAGATAGAATAACAAATAAAAGCATCAGAGAAAGGACTGGACAGGAAAAAATGGAGTTTACCATCAGAAAGAGGCGACTGAAGTGGATGGGGCATGTATCAAAAATGGGGCAAGAGAGGAGAGCAAAACAAGCAACAATTTGGACTCCAGAGGGCAAACGTGGTAGAGGGAGGCCAAGGAAGAACCGGATGGAGACTATTCGAGAGGATTTGCAGGGGCTGGAGATGACGTGGAACGATGCTGTGGAGATGGCGAGGAACAGAGTGGAATGGAGAAACTGCATTGCCCGATGTGCAGAGCTGCACGGGAAGGACTAAGGTCTAAGGGTAAGGTGTATAACTGCTTTGCATAAATTTTTTTGCTATAGGATATCTGTGTATCATCTCGCTTACTTAATCATTCATCTGCCTGTCCTTCTCTCGATGGTTCTAGTTATACGTCTAGATTTCTTCCTGTTATTTACCTCATGTTCTCTCTTTGTCTCTTTTTTCGAATATCTGTCGTTAATCCGTGTATATAAGCTGCATGTAGAAATGCACAATAATTTACACCCTCATCTATAATTATTACATGTGCGCTTCTACCTTATTCGCTCTTCGCTCTTCGTCTAAGCGCCTATCTCGCTATTCTCTCTCACCACCTGCGCAAGATTCTCATTGGAAATGGTTAGATAAGTTGGAACATTGAGGCACGAAAAGGACAAAAGATGAGCGTGAAGCATTAGAAGTTAGGAGATTACAGTTACGACTACGATGGACGTGGGATCGATTCCCCCACCCCACCACCCTCCATATGTCTACCCAGCCTTCCATGACCTTGCTAGTGGTGTTAGCAAAAAAGAGCAGAACGTGTAAATTTCTTACGCGCGCAAGGTCACACCAAAATGAATTATGGAATTTATGGAACCGCCAAAGATGAAGACAGGTCTATGCAAGTGCCTAAAACCTAAGGAGCTCCAGTTCTGAGCCCAACTGACACCTAAGACAGTTAAACTCGACTTCTGTGATAACGTGCAATCATCCTTTCTCATTACGATTTGTGATCATGCTGCAGTGAGTCGGTTTGAATCAATAATGATGAGAAGCACGAATTAACTATGCATAACCCTCTTAAATAATTCTGTGTCGAAGCTCACACGTGTGCACCAATGACTTTCTCTTCCAAGAAAACCGAAAACCCCGCAATCTCAAACGACGCGAAGTGGGTTACACTTAACGCACTTGGAAAGCCTTCTTCCGACATCTGCATGGAAGGCTTTTCGACGTGAAACCTGATACCCAATAAAAACGTCGAATGTGCCACTGACGTCGTATACGCCAACGCGCAATGGTTTCCTGTTGTGATGTCCTAACGACACGCATTTTTTTGTACACTGAGAAACTCTACATGTATAATAGCCAGCAAAGGAGATATCAGCCACAGTAAACGATCCCTACAAGTATTGTCGAAAAGCATCAGACACTACTGCATCAATCTAATACACTTTAGACATTTCTGTAGCCCTGATATCGCAATTACGAAGCGCTAGCTTGCAGTCGCTCGTACGCA
>OX457036.1:20577168-20699668 GCA_949752735.1 Lumbricus terrestris
GTATGAATTTGATTTTAGTTTTTTGCCAGGTCTTTGCAAGATGGCATCTGTTGTGGAATTTATCTACAATGTTTCCTTCTTTTGCCAGATAATAATGATCATTGAAATTATCGCAATTTCCTCAGCAGGTCTTGAACCAAGGAGCGTTCTTCAAAAGAACACTGACGAAGTTATCATGCAGCACCTTATCATAGCGTATAAAACTGACTATCCGATGGATCTGGCATCAATATCGTGCCATGAGCTTACCTCAAAATCTGTGGCATTGGATGCTTTGTGAAAAGTAACTTGTCCAGTCAGCAACTTTTAACAGAGGTTAACATTTATTTATTTAGAATATTTTATGTAGGGTCTTTTCAAAGTAGGCTATTCAGTATCACTCCCAACCTAACCGCAACGGAATAGGACAGTTTCTAGATTCTTAAGGAACGGAGTGGAGTGACCCATGGGCAGTAAGAGCTGTGAAAATGGGTGGACATTTCAGGTTGTGGATCCAGCCGCAGAGAATGAACGTTGCTGTCGAATAGCAGAAGCTCAGCTTGGTCCGCCAACCGAAGAGTGGATCGACGCTGGTCATCCGAGTTGAAAAACAGAGTTCTTGCAGACAAGTGGGGCTCGTCCCTCAAGGCACCGCCTCACCAGCACACAGACCCTGTAGGCAATACGCTGCTGAAAACGGAGCCAATGCAAGACATCTGCATATAATATGAGACATGACCAAATTTTGCGATATGATCAATAAAAATAGTGTCGGAATTCATAGGACAAGTGTCGTAAATTTTTGGATGAACAAGCAATGGTACAAGCAATGGGGACCTTCCAAAGGCGAAGACATTTGGTGACCTGGCAGATACAATAGTTGCCCGTGTAAAGATACCTTCGATTGGCTACAAGAGGGTCAATAATTATTGTCTTGGATAGGTACTAGACCTGGAAATTGCTTATTAAAAAGTGGAACCACACAGAAATGGCGACTATTACCACAACTTCGTCATTGTATTGAGTCTTGAAATAGTGGTACTCCGTTGTCGGAGAATTGGCTGAATGTTCTTGGTATGCCTGAAAGCAAAGCTGATCTAATTTCATTCCTGTTCATTCAGCTCTCAACAGCCACATTTGGGCATTTGGAGGTATAGATGTAGCTGTTGCGGGTGGTTCCGTGAAAGAAGAAAAGGTGTTGCCTACTACTGAGTGTATGCCTTATATTTAACGATATTTGGGTGCAGAAAGTTAATTTGAGAAGAATCATATGTTGTGTAGCGAGTAGAAAGGTTTCCAAAGCTGACCTGTATTTGGAGGAATTGAGCTCTGGACTCAATCATTAGATACAGAACTTCACTAATAGAAAATTCCAGAATCTGGCCGCCATTTTGTCCGCCATTTTGGTTTTCGTGCAGTGCTACATGAGTGACATTGGTTCCATCATATTCCCTGACCTTGAAAATGTTGACTTAGACCCTTAAATCATGATTCCATTGTATACATTACTTCACCTATAGCCATTTTAAGATTCTGACCGCCATTTTGTCCGCCATTTTGATTTTTTGGCAGTGCTACACATATATCTTTGATTCCATTGCATTCCTTGAATCCTATAATCTTAATTTAGAATCTAAAACCGTGTTCCTATCACACACAATACTTTACTTTTAGTCATTTGAAGCAATTGGCTACCATCTTGTCCGCCATCTTGTTTTCTCATGGAACCATTAAAAATTCAGCTTGTTAACCGCGATTTTCGTTTTCAGGAGGGTCAAATTAGTCTAGAAACACCAGTTAGCAAATTGTTACATGACTTGCTTCTAACAGCACAATTTTCAGATTCCATGCTTGGTCTAAAAATGCCTGACTGTACTGAAAATCAATATGGCGTCCTTAAATCGTCCGGTAGAGGGCAGAAGACGTCAACACAGGAAGGTCAAATTTTTTGTAGCAATTCTGTGATACCATAGGCAACTTTTGATCACTATTACAATTGGAAATTCGAGAAAAAAAATTTTTCGCTCCGATTCACTCCACCCTAATGTGTATGCGCTGATATTTTGACGCGAACATATAGGCTACATCTTCAACGTCGCTTAAAGTCAAATTGTTCAGGCTTTCCAGACAGACATAGGCTATGTCACATGTTCGTTCATAGCACCTTTGGGGGGTTAGTAAAATATGCTTTGTAAAATGGAAGATAGGCCTACGCATGTACCAGCCATGTACAGCACGCATATAAATAACCATGTAGGCCTACAACGGGTACAGGACAAAATACATTTATCAATTCATACGGTCATTGTTTATTTTATACAGTAATGTTATCGATTCATATGAATTTCAGGTATAGCCTATTGATTCAAAGAAACCGTTTTTAAACATAAGGTGCGATATAAACAGAGGGGAATATTGTCCGTTGGGGTATATTTCCTAATCAAAATCGGGATGGGGGCAACGTCGGGTTAGGGTTCCGTTTCCCATGCATAGCAGCCATGATACACATGGCTATTGATAGCATGGCGCTCTATGAATGAATGTCTATATAAATATATATTTACACCTCCGCAACCTGTCTACTTTGAAGTCTCTGCCGAGACTCTGGCTTATAGGACTGAAGTCACCGAGGACGATGGATGGGGTAGGCTTTCGTAATTCTCACTCCTGATTTCTCTTCTCTTCTTAATTCTCACTCTCGATTTCTCTTCTCCTCTTACATCGTCTATCCAATCCCTGCTGCTTCGAGAAAATTAATCCTCGAAGAGTTTTATAGATCTATAGTATGGGAGTTTGATGGATTGGATTTTGGGGCACAGAGCACCATATATACTCACTGGAGAGCAAAGAGTATAGATCTCTCGATGAGCGAGATGGCAAACAAAGGGTGAGGAACGGCTGAATTTATTGGCTATCCACGTGTGGAACAGCTTTGCTTTGTGGGAATAAGTCAGAGGTGTAGTCATGGAAACGTTTCTGTGTTAGCCATTTCGTAATATCTAATAGTCTAATAGATTTAGTCGCAAAATACACAGAATAAGTTTCTAAAATTCGGATTTTTTTATTTTGGGAGTTTGAAGTCGCACACCACCTAGGTTTACATTCACCCATGGAATATGGGTCTAAGTTAAAACAGAGGAGAAAGACAGAAAAGAGTCGAGGTCGAGAAAAGGTGAAAAATTAGAAATGACGGTAATGGAGAAGAATGAATAGAAGAAATATCGAGTGGGTTTCGGATGAAAGATTACGCAGAAGCAAACATAGGAAGTAGGAACGAGGAGCGAGTGAAATCATGAAAAAAAAGAGGGACAACAAAGGGCAAAGAAATACGAGCACGACAGCAAGTGAAACCCAATTGCATGACGAAACCGATCCGTGAAGAAGAAGAATGTGGAGGATGAATAAGAATCGGAGAAGGAGAGAGGGAGGGAGGGCAGCGGAGAATAAGTGGGAACGGTATGCAAATAGTGTGAAAGGAAATCCTATGAAAAGCTGCGTTGATGCCGCGCGTGAGATTGATGAAGGGGAGACGTTCAGCGTGCAGCAAAAGCTCGCACGGAACACGATTGAGTTATTTTCGAAGCGGAGTCGGAGGCGGACGGATCAGAAGAACAGGTTCCGTCTTAATTGTCACGGATTTATGGAGCATGGTCATTCATTCATTCGTTCGTTCATTCATTCATTCGTTCGTTCATTCATTCATTCATTCATTCGTTCGTTCATTCATTCACTCATTCGTTCGTTCGTTCGTTCGTTCATTCATTCATTCATTTGTTCGTTAGTTTGTTAATTCAATTATTCATTTCGATCATTCATTCAGAAGTTCGTTCGTTCATTCATCTATTCATTCATCTATTCATTCATTCATTCATTCATTCATTCATTCATTCATTCATTCATTCATTCATTCATTCATTCATTCATTCATTCATTCATTCATTCATTCGTTCGTTCTTTCGTTCATTCATTCATTCATTTCGTTCGTTCATTCGCTCGTTCGTTCATTCGTTCATTCATTCATTCATTCATTCATCTACTCATTCATTCATTCATTCGTTCGTTCGTTCATTCATTCATATATTCATTCATTCGTTCATTCTTTCGTTCATTCATTCATTCATTTATTCGTTCGTTCGTTCGCTAGTTTGTTCATTCAATCATTCATTTCGTTCGTTCATTCGCTCGTTCGTTCGTTCATTCATTCATTCATTCATTGCGCTATGAACTCATGTAGCACCCAGCCAGAGTATATATAGGCCTACTAAACAACAAAATAATTTATGTATCACTGAGCATGCGCAGATTTATTGACTTCCTTCCATCTCTGACTGTGAGACACGGTAACCGATTGGTTAGCTCGCTTGCCTCGTAGCTTAGAGACTAAGGGTTCTAGTCTTAGCCTATTTGAAACGGTTACTACGTGCAGGGACCTTCTTCAGCATGTCTCTTCACTAACAATAACAATGCTACTGCTATTCAGCCGTATCAATGCAGAGTCGTTCCTTCTCTGTGGTTGGTCCATCAACCTGTAACGGACTTCCCTTGACTATGCGACACCTCCCAAGCTGTTCTCAATTTCACAAACTGCTGAATACTGTTTTTTCGCTTGATCTCGGCCGGGAGCGCCTCTGAGTAGGTACCTTAAAGGGGTGCTATATAAATTACGATTGATTGATTGATTGATTGATTGATTGATTGATATTGTGCATCAAGGGCACATTTCGGTGCGACCTTGTGTACGTTGCAAATGTATTTAATAATATTTAAAAATTATAATAATATTAATTTCGATTCACCCATGTTCGTGCCGACGACTAATAAACCAGTAACGCAACAAAAGAACAAAAGAACAAACGAAAGTGCAGGAGATGAAATGTTATTTTTAAAATGCATAACAAAAGTCGAAATTCCTCGTAGAAAACTATAAATATAACCTACGCCCAACGTCACAATAAAGGAGCGGTTGGCTTCCCATGTGACATCAGACTAGGCAAGACAAGTTGACATTAGATTAAATAAACTGACATTAGATTAAATAAGATGACATTAGATTATATGAGAGTAAATCAGATGACATTAGATTATGAAAATAAGTTGACATTAGATTATGATATAGATCTATAATTATGAGACTGATGGCGCTAGCTTATATGACATCAGTTCGATTGAAATGGGATGAGATATAAGATCAGAAAAGACCAGATCAATTAAGACAAGCGAAGACAAAGTATAACATATCAAAAAAGATGGATCAGTCCTCCTTCAGATTTCTCCTTCAGATGACGTGGTCCGTTCGTGTTCACTTGTCATCAATAGCGACATATAATATATTATTCATGCAGTATACATAACATTATATGTAGACTATACTGTATACATAACATAGTGAACCGTTGCTCGCTTTTCATGTTAATACAACGCCGTCTTTGACAGTGTGCATACAGAACGCCATCATGATAGACGACTCTCTCTCGGCTCTGTCACACAAGCAGAGGCCACTCCTGCCACCGAGATATACACAGCCTGGGATCATTGCATTGATGCCATCCAAGTGACGTTATTGGCCAAGTAACGGCGCCAGAAAGCACTATCTCATCGTCCTGTATACAGCTCCATCCGTATAAGCCACTGCCAGATAAAAACGCAGGAGTCATGTCTGCGTATATTGATTTTGTATGGATATTTATGCAACGCATTTTTTTTATTAAGCTCGCATATATAGAAAATCTTATATCAGTATATCCCTCTCCGTATAGACATCTCTATGTTATTCGACGTTGGTGAAAATGGGAAATAAACAAGCAGACATATACAATGTCGTAGACGAGATGACATGGAGGTCATGAGATGGATAGGGGACGAGAGTTGGCGCAAAAAAGATGAAAGGAAAAGGATGTTTGTGTCAAGAAAGATATATCCTAAGCTTATTGAAGCTACTGTAGCGAGAGGAGTTACGCTATTACCTTGCAAAAATATAGGATGGAGTGGATTTCTATACAGCCTGCACTTTATATGCAAGCAGATGCATAAGCAAATATATATTCTGTGCTGTGCGATGGTGTAGTGGGTATGTTCGTTGCCTTGCAGCCGAAGGGTTGCAGGTTCGAATTCACCTCGAGCCGCCGCGTAGGGACCTTGAGCAAGTCTTTCACTTGCAACTAACTGCTGAAGCGCTTCGGCGTGAAACTCCGATTCAGTGTCCGCGCTGTAGCCGGGAGCGCTTCTGAGTAGTTTCTTGAAGGGGCGCTATAACAAGTGCACATACATGCATGCATGCCTGCTCATATATTTATACATAGTTGCTATTGCTGGTTTTTCATTCGTCCATAATAAAAGTAAGGTATAGACCGACTATGAAATGATGCACGTCTATACTTACATTCTATATAGATCTGTGTGTGTGTGTGTGTGCGTGCGTGCACCTGTGTGTGCGTGTGTTTGCTTATATTTTATTTTTGGTCCATCGTATGCGTGCAGTCGTGCACATTGATTTCTGAAGTAGTATATTCGTCTTCTATACGGGCGCCATAGTTTCCTCTGCCACATCGCCTGGACGAATAATTATGGTTAATCTATGTCTTCTATTGCAGGCATTTCCAATATCCTAAGGCATACAATATTTGCCTTTGTGTATTATATCATAAAAGTAAAAACAGCCAAGGCAAATGTACACGAATATATTACTTAGTGGAGGCGTCGTTGCCTTGAAGCCGGAAGATTCGAGGTTCGAATCCACCTCGCGTCGCCGCGTAGGGACCCTGGGCAAGTCCTTCACTCGCAATTGCTCAGCGCTTCGGCATGAAACTCCGATGCAGTGTCCGCTCTGCAGTTGGGAGCGCCTCTGATTAGAGAGCTTGAAGGGGCGCTATAACAAGTGCGCATACAAACAAACATACAAACAAACCTAAAGCCGAATTCCTCACTTTCGTGGCACGGCGTGGGCTTTGTGCCTATTTGCTGTTATATAATAGTTGTCTCTTTCTCATTGTCTGTGTGTATTTACCTACCAACAGCTCCGTCTCCCACTTCCGTCCCTCTGACCTCTGACCCTATGGTAACTCAACCCGGATCACCCTTGGACTACTCTTACGGACAACCCTTTTGACGCAACGTAACGCTCGTGAATAGGCTGGTGCCCTGCGCTTGACTTTGGAGTAGCGCTTTAGAGGTTGGAGATTACGATTACGATTACGATTATAGCTTCTTTTTTGATTTCTCTCTCTTCTCTCTCTCTCTCTCTCTCTCTCTCTCTCTCTCTCTCTCTCTCTCTCTCTCTCTCTGTGTACAGTAGGTAGGCTTATTTGTTCGCATGCGCTTTTTTCAGCCGCCTGTGCTTTTCTCTCGTATGTCTGATTTATTTTCTTTTCCGATCCACCGGCTTTCGTGTCTATAAAATGTCTCCGGTCTCTCGATTTATCTTTCCCAGTGTATTTGTGTCCATGCATATTTCGAATGAGAACATATTTTACACAACACTTTGAATGGTTCTTTATGGTTCTCAACCGGTGTGTCGCGACACACTAGTGTGTCGCGAAGCGACCGGCGGTGTGTCGCGTAAAAATGGGGTGTCGTTGGTGTGTCGCGAAGAATTGGTGTGTCGCGAATTCTCAATTTCTCACCTTTTTTAATCGTCAAGTTCAAATCTCAAATCTCATGAACATTGCTATGTATTTCCCGGCCGAGAAAGTTGAAGACCTTTTTTTAGTCATTTGGATGAAAGTTCTTGGGAGGGTTAAGCCCGAAAAAGACAGCATTTACACGGTAAAAACATGAATCTAGGACTTTTGGAGGGCTTAACTCATAACCCCTGATAAACTCTGCCCATGAAGCTGGCACAAGAAACAAAGATACGCACACCGTGCTTGCTGCTCATCTGCATAATAGACAGCCTATAAACAGGGGTGCAGACGATTTAGATCTATGTTAAAATGCAATACCCATATTTTGATGTCATCTCCAATCAATTGCATGCATGCGCATTGCTGAATTTGCAACTGAGCCTATGCAAATAACCTATGAATCGGTATTTAGCCATCTCAACATAGTCTATAAATCTCAATTATCCGAAAGGTCGCAGAGCTAATTATTCCTGCTAAAAGAATTCTTATGGTTTTGTCTACAGCAGCAGCAGCTTTAGACACTTGAAAGCTAAGCATCGTTGTACACAAATCACAACCATTCCACTGCAGCAAGTTTCAGAATGAGTGGGCAAACGTACTATAATCGTGTTTTACACAAATGCACTGACATACTTGAAAGACAAGCTCATGAAACAGAATGAGCAACATATGCGTAGCCTATAATATACAAAGCATACAAAATACAAAAAAATACAAAGTAGTTCATCAGCTCTACTCTATCACTTGCACTGACTTCCTGTTCGGTACAGGGTAAAATTCAAATTGGCATGCCTGACCTACAAATCTCTCAGCACCAACACACCTTCCTACCTTAAGTCATTACTAACTCCTTACATGCATTCCTCCTCGTTGCTTGCGTTCATCGGGTACAAATCTTTTAGCTGAACCTCGATGCAAAACAGTTCTGGGCTCGCGTGCATTACATGCCTCTGCACCCAGGGAATGGAATCGGCTTCCGCTCTGTCTTCAAAGCTCAATTTCACTTCCTTCCTTCAAAAAGCGGCTCAATACTCACTACTTCTTTTTGGCTTTCAAGCACATGGATATCTGACTGCATCTTCCTCTGGCGGCTGACTATCCGCGCCTCAGATTCACATTTCGGTGTGACCTTGCGCGCGTTACAAATTACTTAAAAATAATAATAAAAGCATCTGCCTGATATAGCAATCATAGCCTAGATGAAATTGTGTATTAGCATAATTATATGCGTACATATTTGTGTGTGTACGTATGTATGTATATACATGCATGACATTGCATGTATTGTGTTGTATCATATTGTATCCAGGCATATAATATTATATAGTGCCTAGGGCTGCCAACCGTCCCGGATTCACCGAGACAGTCCCGGAATCGACCCTGTGCGTCCCGTGTCCCGGATTGATCTTAAATTGTCCCGGAATTTGTGGTAGAGATGAACTTGACAAAATGTTCTTATTTTACACACTGAACTCGGCAAGTTGTGTGATGATTTTGCGTTCTGCGCTCTATTAAACCTAACGCTGTTGGCTGAACATCAAATGTTTGACAGCGCTGGGTTCAAGTCTCGAAAACTTTACAAACCACTGACACTCAGTAGCATATTGTGTCCTTTGTAGCCTATTGTAAGTCCGTTCTAATGCTTTTTGAAAGATGATTTGCTGATGTCCGCGGCTTTGTACCTATATGTGGACAGTGTAAATTGATATAAATATGCCATACCTAGTGACAGTGGCAGGGCCGGATTTGAACAGAGTGAGGCCCTAAGCAATTTCAATTATGAGGACCCACTTAAGGACAAAAACAGACAAAGTGCATAGGCCTATTGCTAGACCTAAGTATATTCCTAATGCATATATTGCGCCAGTGATCCATGTTTGATCAACTACTGCTAGTCTTTATAACGAGTCGAATTGTAATTGATACACTCGTTTTATTCCAGTTTTTGTTATGGAAGGCCTATAGGCCTACATACTAAAAATCACAATGAAGTTTTACATCAACTTTCTTGCATTTCTGCATCGCATGATCTGCGATAATGTCATCAGAAGGAATTTTGCGTAGTTGTTTGCATTCGATGAAAAGCAAGCTCAATGAGCAGATCTAGTTTATTCTGGTGCATCGTGGAGCGAAGTTCGCTTTTTTGCGAGAACGATCGCTCGCTAGTGCAATTTCTTAGGCCTACCATTAGACTCAGAGACATACGAGGCACCATCACTTCAAGGTTAGGGAAAGCGCTTTTGATGCCGTCCCTGACAATGATGTCATACAAATCCTGCATGATGACTGTATTTCCTTATATTCACCATTTTCCAGTTGGATTGGAAGCTTTTGTTTAGCAGGAATTATTTTTCATCAATATCTTATCTTTTTAATTAGAAATTATTATTCATGAATCCAACTTCGATTTCAGCGAGATTGTTTTAATTAATCCCATTTCTATTTCAGTAAAAATTAATTTTATGAATCCGACTTCTATATTTTGCGACTTGTATCTGATAAACACTGAAACGGTGAAAACCGTGAAACGCAATGGCGAATAATTAAATACGCTAAAATGCACTTTTACCATCGATCAAACATTGAAAAAATGTGTTCTTTCTCACTTTCCGCATTAAACAATAATGTATCGGTTGTCGCAGGTTCTTGCCAGACGAAATAAAATAGGCCTACTTAATATTAAAGAATGAGACTATATAAGAGCAAGTGTGTTCGATCTTACGCATTAGCCACATCAATTCCTACTAAAAAGTAAGATAAAAATAAAATGATTGATTATAATCAATCGTGAACTAAAAAAAATCAAAAAAATCAGTGGCATATAATTTTTTCTGGAGCGTCACACTGTACGGAGCAGAGACCTGGACGATGAGAAAGGAGGATGTCAAACGAATAGAAGCGTTCGAGATGTGGATATGGAGAAGGATATGGAAAGGGTCAGCTGGACAGAGCATAAATCAAACGAAGAAGTATTGAAAAAGGTGGAAGAGGAAAGATCCTTGATGAATACAATTAGAACAAGGCAGAAGAACTGGATGGGAAATATACTGAGAGGCAACTCCTTGCAAAGAGACATAATGGAGGGCAAAATGGAGGGGAAGAGGGGAAGAGGAAGACCGAGGGAAAAGTTCTTGGACTGGATGATGAAGGATGGATATGGAAAACTTAAAGAAAAGACACAACACCGAGAAGAGTGGCGTCGTTGGGCACCTGGACCTGCCGAGAGGCAGCAGACCTAAAGAAAAGATAATTTATAAGCCTCTGAGTTTTTTTATTTAGTTCACTTTTGGAGGCCCCCCAGATTCCGGAGGCCCTAAGCCGGTGCTTAGTTGGCTTACATGTAAATCCGGCCCTGGACAGTGGCGTAGACAATGGGGGCTTCGGGGTTAAAACCCCCCAATGGCCTACAATGTAGGAAGAAGTTTTTTAAAGGTTTTTTAACCACTTAAATGAGAAAAAACAAAACAATTGCTTGTAGTAACAATTGTTTTTCTTACTTCATTCTCTTTGTAACTTTATTTCCTTTTTATTTACTGTAATACTGCTGGGTTGGTGTCAGATTGGGCATCCGGCCAGGCCATAAAACCTGCAACCCCCCCTTCATAAATTCTTGGATTCGCCACTGCCTGCGGGCGTCCCGGAATGGCAAAATCAAGAGTTGGCAGCCCTAATAGTGCCTCTTGCAGAATGACTATTCGGAGGCGCTCTCAGCACTAAAGGCTCCATATATATTATATTCATAATTATAATAAGATAAGATAAGTTAAGATTCTGTCTTCTGTGGGGGTTGCTGCACATCAATATGCTGATGACACACAGGCATATGTCCAGGGTCCAGCTTTAGAGGCTATCTCACTTGTGGAAAAAATACTTATGACGTCGGAAACGATTGGTGCCTGGATGTCATCCAATCGCCTCAGGTTAAATCCTGGTAAAACACAATTTATTTGGGTTGGCAGTCGTGTTCAAGTTTCTAAAATTGATATGCAAAATCTGCAACATTGCTTTCCTGGCATGACTTTTTCTACCACTGTGCGTGATTTGGGTGTAACCTTCGAGGCTTGGACCAGGAATTGACCCTTTCTGATCACGTGAGGAATGTTTGTCGCACTTGCTTCTACCATCTTCGTCAAATTCGCTCGGTACGTCGCTCACTTACAACCAAAGCTGCCACTACTCTGATGCATGCATTTATATGCACGAGAGTTGACTATGGTAGTGCCATCTATGCGGGCTTAACACTTTCACGCATTAATAAGTTGCAATCTGTCCTTAATACTGCGGCCCGCCTGATTGGCGGCATACCAAAGTTTGGGCATATATCAAGTTTTATACGGGAAGAACTGCACTGGTTGCCAATGCAAAAACGTATTGAGTTTAAGATTTTAATGTTCATGCGCAATTGCCTAGCAGGCCAAGCTCCGATCTATCTTATGGAACTCTGTGTACCTGTGCTGTCCATCCCAGGCCGTAGATTCCTTCGCTCTGCTACGCATGGTGACCTGGTTGTCCCTAGGGCTCGATCTTCCACAGTGCTACATAGAAGCTTTGCTATGGTTGGTCCGTCTTTCTGGAATAAGTTAGGCCTACCTATTAGTCTCCGCAATGAACTTCTTTGTATTTCTTTGCCCCTTTTCCGCAAG
The DNA here is from genome assembly GCA_949752735.1 of Lumbricus terrestris. Lineage (NCBI taxonomy): Eukaryota > Metazoa > Annelida > Clitellata > Crassiclitellata > Lumbricidae > Lumbricus > Lumbricus terrestris. Next base: position 20,589,410 of record OX457036.1, read on the forward strand.
CGTTTGAAAACCATTCTCTTTGATTGTGGTTAGGTGTCAGGTCGGGAGCGCCTCTGAGGAGTTCTCTTGAAGTGGCGCTATATAAATGTGCGATTACAATTACAATTACAATTACAATAATTATATAGAATCTATGTAATATCTATATATGACTGTGCCTGCGTGCGCGTACGTACGCACGCCTCTGTGTGTGTGCGTGTGTGCGTGTGTGCGTGTGTATGTGTGTGTATGTGTGTGTGTGTATTATGTGGTCTGTGGGTTACAACAAAATTATTCAATAGCTGCCAATTAATACGATGCAGACTCGCAAACCTAATCGTAGCAACGATCGTAGGATTATTTACGACCGACGACGTTCGAACGAAAAGACGACGAACACAGAAGCAGATAAAGAAGAAGACGTTTACGGATGAGAAAGGAGGGAGGAAGGAAGAAGGAAGGAGGAGGTGAAACGAAGGAAAAAATAAAAAGAATAATAAAGTAATTTTGAAACAAGGCAACAAAATAACCGAAACAATCGACAACCACTGACGCGTGTATTCGTGTATGCAATATGCATCCATGTGTGTGTAGGCTATGTGTGCACAGTATGTATACGTGTGTATGTGTGTATGTGTGTGTATGTGTGCATGTGTGTGTGTATGTGTGTATTTGTGTGTATGTGTGCATGTGTGTATGTGTGTGTATGTGTGTATGTGTGTGTATGTGTGTGTGTATGTGTGTGTATGTTTGCACCGTACGTATGTGTGTATGTGTGTATGTGTGTATGTATGTATGTATGTATGTATGTATGTATGTATGTATGTATGTATGTATGTATGTATGTATGTATGTATGTATGTATGTATGTATGTATGTATGTATGTATGTATGTATGTATGTATGTATGTATGTATGTATGTATGTATGTATGAATGTATGTATGTATGTATGTATGTATGTATGTATGTATGCATGCATGCATGCATGCATGTATGTATGTATGTATGTATGTATGTATGTATGTATGTATGTATGTATGTATGTATGTATGTATGTATGTATGTATGTATGTAACTATGTATGCATGCATGCATGCATGCATGCATGCATGTATGCATGCATGCACTATGTGTGCGTATGCATGCATGTATGTACGTATGTATCTAGACTTAGGGAGCTGAATACTTATGAAGGTCCTCTGATAACACTGCGAATGTGAATGGCGTTCATTAAAGCGATCAAACAATTTCGTCTTGTTAGAAACAGAAAAATTACCTTGAGCAACGCAAAGGTGCGCTTCTAATGTGGCAACCTACGCGGAAGTGCATGTCACACCTCTAATATACTGCACCAGTTTTGCTATCTTATTTTCTGTTTCCCTTCTATTTCTCATGTCCCTGTTCAAATTTTTTCGCCAGCCCTACTTGACCAATCTCGTGCTACAATTTCGTCATCCCTGTTTATATTCCTTGAAATTATTTTAAATCTAATTTTAATCCTCTGATTCTTTCGTCTAACTTCCTTTCCTAAACGTGGCGTTTTGAATCATTATTTTATCCTCCAAGTGCTGCCCGCTATGTTTTTCACTAATTGCTTTTAGTGACTTTTGACCTACTTATTTTTAAAGGTAAAGCAAACAAGGAAAACGCTATTTCCAATGATTAAATGGAACCCATGACCTAAATGATCAAATGCTACAAGTTTATTCCACACCCTAATACCTAATATACCTTTGCAATAAAGACATAAAAATATAGCGCAACAAAAATTATTGCAATATTTAGAGGTGCACTCTGAAGCCAAGCCGGACAACAGGAAGCCTCCTTAAAGGACAACATCCTGGTCAAAGGAGGCTCCTTTGACCAGGCTGTTTCAACTTCCTGACTGTGACTTAACATGAAGAGACCAACATTGATGTCCAGTGCATTATAATAACATCTCTGTATACAAAAGTAACTGGTTTATATTATGGGTTGGGAGCGCCTCTGAGTAGCAATCTTGAAGTGGCGCTGTATAAATTCATGTAATTGATTGATTGAGAATAGGAATGACATAATTTGCCGCTTATAAAATGTTCGTCAATGCGAAAAGCAGAAAAATTTGGAGGTTATTCAACAGATAAAATTGACGGTTTACTCTACATCGAAAGCCACTTCAAATAGACGCTATAATAGCCTACTCACACGTCCTGCGAAGCCATCTTTATATTATTCCGAAAACGTCCAAAGACGGAAGCTTCTAAGCGGTGAAGAAAACTGCGTAACATGTGTTCATCTGTTATTGGTGTCAATTGTTTCTGACCATAATCCCTTCGTCTTCACAGCGGTTAGTGTACAGCAGGAACGAATTCTGCCCAGAAAAATTGCAGGTAACACAGCGAGCTCGAAGTTCGTGCTAGTGATAACGCATGGAACATTTGGAGAGAGGCCACAGTACTGTAACTTAATGTAGCCTTACATGACCATCCGTTTGCAGATTCTCACACATTTCCGAAGTGTGTCTTTAGGGTATTATTCCTTTTGCTTTAAAGTACCATTCTGTGGTCAGCTATTTAGGGTCTATTCGAGACAGTTAATGTACGTAGGCTACGATGGTCATTTATTGATCAAACTTGATGCCGAAAGCTGACGCACAGAAGATGCGACATCAGCGACAAAATCGTCCAATTCCCGAAGCACAAAGGTAAACCGCAAATTTCCAAAACACGATATTGATGGAATCTCACATCTACAGCTGAATTCACAACGTTAGACATGCAGCTGCGCTCCAATATTTCATCCCTGCAGAATCTCAATGTTACATAGATGAGAAATCATCCACATGTGACACGACGTTGTTTTACGGTTAGTAGCCTAAATTCACCTATACGCTTCACTACAGATGTGCATCCTAAGATCGTTCGAACTTCGAATGTTGTGTCAACCACAGCCGCTCGATCGTTGTTTTCTGAAATTCAGGAGGAAATCTGTTCATGTAACGCTGTTGCCATTTCCTATTGACCCGACATTTTCATGGAAGTCGTTCCACGTACATATTCCTGCAATTCGGCGGCGTATACCTCCAACACAATTAAGTCCTAGCTACTTAAATCCTAGACGCTTCAAGTCCTACAGATAAATTTTCGTATGTATACAGGTTGTCTTCACGGACGCCGCCGCCGCCATCTCAGCAGGAGGAGCACGTACATCGCCACCACCAGGTGGAGTTACTGCTGGTTGAGGCTGCCGTGATTTAGCGCGGCGAACATGGCTCTGCACCAGCGCACCAGCAGAGCACCAGCGCATAGAACCATGCATGTGCGTCGGCGGTTGCAGCGGCAGACGCCTGGCATGATGCATCTGCATGCTTCACGGATTTTTTAAAATTATTGACAATACTTAGCTGCGATCATGCGTGCGTTAAGACCGCTGATGGAAACACAAGCGTCAACGCGTGCACGTGCATTTCCAAAACCAATGCTCACTTACATGCGTGTGTATACTATACATGCAAGGATATAGCCCTGCTTCATAGATGCGATGTATACATTGTAATGTATTGCATTAAGACATTTATTAAAGCGCCTCTAGTAGGGCGAACCGCTCAGATGCGCTCCCTGAAGGGCGTAAACCCACGAGAAATTAAATAGGTCTTGATAAAAGTAAAGAAGGTGGAGGAAGAAGAGGAAGAAATTAATATGAAATGACGGTGGATCCAGAGGTGCGCCAATCCAGCCATGACTCCCCATTTGAGATTCATAGAGAACGTGCCCCCTCCTCATTAGCAATTGAGGCTTTCAATTCATAGATTCATAGCAGCGAATGACTAAAAAGGTCATCAGATTTCATACAGGCCTAACCGAAGTGGCGCCGTCACAAAACGGCGCAGACAACACAGCACAGTACAAAGATTACGATACCCGTCTAGTGATTGTCTGCTTATTCACGAGCAAGCTCAGTACGAATTGAAGATTATGATATATCGTTCCGGATACAGGCAACGAGGGGTATACAAGTCAGAATAAATTCGCTTAAATAGAAGTCGAATTGATACAAAATCATTTTTCTTAAATAGAAGTTGGATTGATGGAAAAATTCGCGCTGAAATAGATGCTGGATTGATGAAAATGCTCTTGCTTAAATGGAAGCTGGATTGATTAAAGTGTTCTTGCTTAAATTGAAACTGGATTGATGATTAATAATTGTTAATTCGCGCTGAAATGAAAACTGGATTGAAGAAGAAAATATTCTTGCTTAAATGGAAGCTGGATTGAAGAAAATATTCTTGCTTGGATGGAAGCTGGATAGAAGAAAATGGAAGCTGGATTGATGAAAATGTTCTTGCTTAAATTGGAACTGGATTGATGAAAAATAATTGTTATTTAAATGGAAGTTGGATTGATAGTATATAATATTATGTTTTAGCATATATTTTTACTGCTTCTACTATTAAACTATTAAAAGTAAAAACCATAGTTATTTTAAGTTCCATTTTGCACCGTTTATAGGCCTATGTCTGCACCGTTTTGTCCTGCGCCGTTTTGCCTGCGTACTAACCGAAGTTGGCACGTATTTTAGAGATTTATGGAGAAAGACCAGAAAAAAGATCATTAGATTCTTCGGTGAAAGACGAAAGCGCCTCTGAGTAGAGATCTTGAAATGGCGCTAAATGAATTTATGTGATTGATTGATAAATAACAAACTTTTGTCCCTCCCTTCTAAACTTTCTGGATCCGTCACTGGAAATGATATTATAGCCTAATTATTACTATACTCTTCATGTAGGCGGACACTATCGCACTATTCTACGAATTTATTCCCTATCATTTTTCTGTTCGGCTACGTGTATAATTTTTTGCAAGCGTTCTGACCACTTGCTTATTTATAAAACATATCTTTCTGAAGCATTTTTTTATTATATTTTTATACAATAGCTGTATTGTGCCAAACAAAGTTTTTAGAGGGCAACGGCCTTTGTTGTCATAAACCCTCGTCAAATCTGGATCCATCCATTTCTTTATAGAGAAGTCAGACGATGAGATCTGATTATAAAAGTGGGGCACGGTGATGCAGTGGGTATGTTCGTTGCCTTGCAGCGGAAGGGCTGCATGTTCGAATCCACCATAAGCCGCCGTGTAGGGACCTTGGGCACTCGCAATTGCTCAGCGCTTCGGCGTGAAACTCTGATTCAGTGTCCGCGCTGTAGTCTGGATCGCTTCTGAGTAGCCATCTTGAGGATGCGCTATAGCAAGTGCGAATGCAAACAAAAATTGTCTCTAAATTTCCTCCAAAATAAGCTATATTTAGCGGAGGCCTAAGATTATTAGACTAGCCTATATGATTTTTTAGTCGTAACAATCGGTAGAACAAGCCAAAGAGGTCACTGCAGTAAAAATTCTAACGGTTCAATTAAGCTAATTAGTGCGTATTATTATTGCCAGATAATCCGCCAATAATTATAGAAACAGAACGGCAGCCAAAACTGATAGGAAGAATAATTGATGAAAGGACGTTGCGCTGTGTTTTTCTGTCATCGATAGCTTCAGGCTCAATGCACGTATTAAAACGTCTGCAGCACCTTTCAAGTGGGTGCAATTTGTTATATATATATATATATATATATATATATATATAGAGAGAGAGAGAGAGAGAGAGAGAGAGAGAGAGAGAGAGAGAGAGAGAGAGAGAGAGAGAGAGAGAGAGAATAGAGAGATATCTTTGCTATTCATTATAGGCCCATGTCTTTTAAGTGAACTTTCCTTCATCAGTTCGTCCTTCCATCCACTCTGGTAGTTCTTCAGTTATAACATTGCATTGTATTGTATATGACCATTTATATAGCGCTTCTTTCAGTAGGAGCCTGTCAGAAGCGCTCCCAGTGCGAGCGGCCCCGAAAGGAAAGGCAGGGTTAAGGCGAGAGAAAGATCACTACAGGGCTATTTTTAAGGAATTTTTAGAACTGCACATCCTCTTCTCTTCTTTCTCGTCCTCCATGGTAAATTACTCCCAATCTGAGGAAAATGACCGATTTTTTGCTAGTTTTAACTGCACGGAACGTGACGGAAGTGCTTCTACAACTGCACGAATCCATTTAGAACTGCACATTTTGTGTAGAATTGCACGTTTAAAAAGCCCTGGATCACTAGCTGAGAGAAAGGCGGAGCGAACTGATGGTCAGATGGTGAATGTCGATTCCTTGGAGAAATATTCCTATAGACAAATGATTTGGATTGAGCCACAGTGTACCCGGTAACTGACATAATATATTTTATACTATGATTGAGCGAAGGCGGTCGTGGCTCTCGGAACAAAGAAGTCAAACTGATCAGAGTATCTTACGAGGACACAGCGAACTGGCAGAGATGAATATCGAACTATGGTATCACAAGGATACATCTGAACAAGACCCAAGTGAGACTTAATGTCTAAAATAAGAACTTTGAAAAGAATAACAGGCAGAGAGAGAGAGAGAAAGAAAGAGAGAGAGGGAGGGAGAGAGAGAGACAGTGACAGAGACACACAGAGAGAGATAGAGACAGAGAGAGAGGGAGTCAGTGAAATTGTTCAGTCATGCATTCCATGCATTGCCGGCTAAATTTGGGGGCCCCTTTCAAACTCTTATGGCTTTATACCTACGCTCAAAATCAGTATGATAAAAAATTATCTGCATTAGGTCTGCTATGGCAGTGCCGTATGGTTAGTTGAGGCATGCACCAGACCGGATCTGTACACAATCAAACTGCAATGAGTTAACGAAAAGAAAAAGACATTGAGATCAAACGAAATATATTAAATTCCATAAACTGCACGAGTTTAGAATCACGCAAGTACATATATTGTATATCCAATGCTGAAGTCATCTTGAGGTGCATCAAGTTCAAGAATTAATTATCGCAGATTGCCATTTGCTTTCGTTTTCACGTTAAATCGATCGCATATCTTTTGACCAAAGAGTCATTTAGGTCCAAAAATTATTGTCTTCGTTTCTTTTGATGAAGCAACTTCAAAGTGGTGTGGATGAAATGAGATCCGCTGTGGCGGTTAACCATCCAAATCGCGACTGCATGGTTTTGTCTGCTGTCATCTTCCTCTCACTGGAGAAACCTGCAAAAAAAGTTCAGAAGTTGATCACATGACAGAATAATTTCTCTTTGCAATGTTGCTAACTAATCTATTAAGCAAAAACATTTCTACGTTCTGGGTAAATCCCGCTGCATGTCCATTCCTGTTTCTTCCTCTATCTCCTCGATCCTCCCTCTACCCATCAACTCTAAACTGACTAATATCAGACCAATCGAAAGACCGCTAATTATTTTCTTACTAAATGGATCAGCGACTACGGTATTAATAGGTTAAAGTAGTCTTCTTCGTTCATAGGCTAGAGGTCGCTCTTGGTCATCTCTTAGACAGATAGAGATTGTGTCACACGAGTCCGTCTCAAAGTCCCTATCAGTGTAGACCTACTGTAGACTATAGACTATAGAATCACAATAATTATTATTATCATTTGATCTCATTAGCTCCTGCACAAATTAAAACTAAACGATATTCTCCATGTATTCTGCATCTAAATTTAAGCAAGTAAACCTAAACACATCTAAAGATCAGCGTCCTGTCTGTCACTTTGATTAAATACTTGAAAATAAAAATGCACTAAAATATCATGGGCGTCCGAAAGGACAAAGGGTATCTTCCCCCCACCCCACCCCGGATCTTGTGCATATCTTACAATATTTACTATACCATCCAACATTCAACATATACAGCATTCAACTATACATGGTCAATACAATACAATACAACAATACAATACGATACAATACAAAACGATACAACAATACATGGCCAATACACTCCCTACCTTCAAAAAACGGCTCAAAACTCACTATTTCTCTTTGGCTTTCAAGCACATGGACCTTTAACTGCATCTTCCTCTGGCGGCTAACTATCCGCGCCTCAGATTCACACTTTGGTGTGACCTTGCGCGCGTAATAAATTTATGTAATAATAATAATAATAATACATGCAAATGCTTCCAAAAGCACTGGTGGCTGTTAGGATCCGTGCCAGACCTCCTAATCGTGGGAACGAGTGACTAGGGTGACGCGACTGGCACCCTTATTAAACCCCCAATTTCAAACTTTGCCCCTACAAAAATTCCCATGAATACAATGTAGGCCTATGCTATGATTTAATAATTCGACTGACCTTTTTAGCTTCTTGTGGATGTCCTGCCTCGATGCCATCTCCACCTCCAGCTCCATCTCCACCTCCATCTCCATCCACTTCCACTCCATCCAATCCTTCTCCTCCTCATTCTCATCCCCCGGTTCCCAACCCCACACAAAACAAATACAACACAATGCAAAATAAAAGAATAAATTCAAAATAAAATAATATTGGGCTTACGGGTCTTGCTCCAGAAGGAGTTCAACGCCGCCAGGGGCCCTCCTGCCTTTGCCAGAAGCTGAGCTTACGGGTTTTAAGGCCACGCCAGAGGCCCGGCAGGTACTACTACACATAAACTACAAACACAAAACAACTACAAACAAAAACAAGCCACACAACCATCCCCCCGCCATCACCACAATCTCTCCCATTCACGTTCTCTCCCATCTCTCCTTCCTCATACCTATCCTTCCTCAAACCATCCCTCCTCCATCAATGCATCGGCACCTACAAAAAACGAGATAATTTTTATTAGTCTAACACACGTTGTTGTTATTATTATTATTATTATTATTATTATTATTATTATTATTATTATTATTATTATTATTATTATATTCGTTTAATGGTAACAAAAACTTCGCTATCAGGTACAAAAAGTAGTAGATCAAATAGAATATAATAACTAAGAATGTCTTTAACCTTGTCTGTTGAATTTGTTTTGGTATGAAAGCACAACAATTACAGAAATTGCAAAAAGAATGATTCTATGTTTATATAGGCTACTATAGTATAATGAGATTAGACAATCATGACAGATTATGTGGTATAACCAGTGGCGGCTCCAGCTAAACAAATAAAGTAGGTCATGTCAGGGTCATGACTCATGGGGGTTATTCAGCAGACATCGGAGAAACTAAATTTAATGAAGACAGGGAAAATGTCAAAGACTTTGTGGCAGGTCATAAGCGAATTAGGGTAGGCTCTTCAGTGTTTTACAGACACCTCAACACTTGTTTGTTTCACCGTGGTTGGACTGGGAGCGCCTCTGAGTGGATTTCTTCAAGGGGAGCTATATAAATTCTTGACTTAGGCATTTGACCTGCAGTGACCTATGATGGTATAATAATTATTTTAATTCTGTTCAGCAAACACTTTAAAAAATCATCTAAAAACAAACTTAAATTATATTTTTAACGAGTTCAATTATAGTCATGCGCACATCGTCTTTCGTCCATTAGCTGCAGACTGAAAAGGCGCTACATTAATTGGCACACAGTGTAATCATCCAGTATGAAGCTGATGAGAATCTGTCTGCCAATGGCGACCACCCTTCTACTTTACTGTGAATTGTTTTCCTATTTTTGTGGCGTAGAAAGTGTACCTAGGTCTTAATAACATTTAGCATCCGACAAGCACAAACTGTTTTATTTAGCCGTTGTTGAGCCTGGAGCGCTTCTGAGTAGCCTACATTGGAGAGGCGCTATATATAGGTTTCTGAAATAAATAAATAAAAGAGTGCCACTGATTTTTTTATGCTCTTGAAGCGGCACTTTGTAAATGCTCGATTACAATTACATTGTCAAGTCTTTTTACAAGCGCTATTACAAGCGACATAAAAAAATGGACTGCCCTCAACCCCCTCCTCACAGGAAGATACATATGTATAATTATGAAGAATAAATCATCAAATGCTTCTTACCTTTTATTGTCCCACTTTCAGCTCGTCTCTCTGCGGACGACATCGCTTCCTTGATAATAGACATTACGCGTGTTTCGTTGCTCTCAGTTCTTCACTGAAGTCGGGAAGTCGACTTCTATAGCGCCTTGATTTATGCTGTTCGGTCTGCACCGTGTGTAGTGTGTAAGATGACTGAATCGTTGCATTTGTCTCTTGTTGCGTCTGATGATGATCGTCTCTCGGTCTTTGGCTGAGTTGAGCTTTGCTGTCTTGTTTTTCTTTTAGCTCTTCATGTTATGTGCCCTGATTCAACGCGATGAGCAGATTGTGCGTGTGGTTCTAGTATTTGGAGAGACTGTTCTAGGAGGGCGCTGGTTGTAGGCTAGGTGCTATTTTTGACGATGTGGTCATTGGTAGGCCATCACTGAACCTTGGCTGACGGCTGGCATTGATGGCCAAAATGGCCGGATGACGTTTCTACGTTGAATTGTGAGCAGTATTTTCTTCAAAATAAATGGTTGCTAGTCCGATAGGTCCAATGCTGCAGCGGGTAGGCGATGTCAGGTCGTCTGGACGAATCGATTGCCTTTGATATCATAGTGACATATTGTTTTTGAGTCGGTTGGTGGCGTTTGAAGTAGGTCTATTGGAGCTATGTTGCCTCTCGACGCCAGAGGTCATGAGCGCAGTTGAGGGTCAATGGTGGCGGAACGGTCCAGCAGACGAGATATGGAGGCGGAGGCTGCACTCAAGGTGCACTCAAGATGATCGGCAGTCAGATGGCGGTGAGATTTGAAGTTTTGCGGCTTAGTATATGATTGTTTTCTTTCCACTGCTCCGAAATGTGCGAATTTGTCGAGTCAGTTGCTGGTTGAATATTCAGCCAAGATGCTGACATAGTGCGGTGCTGTTAGTCTTCAACCGTTGCTTTCTGATGGATGAAGAAGATGGGCTGAGGTGTGCTGGATATCAGCTGGATGTTTGCACTTGCGCTGTGCACTGTGCAATGTTTTCTTAAGTGTCGCGTTTCATTCTGGGATCAGAGAACCGATGACAATGGTGTGAAGCATTGGTTGAGCTCTTCAGAGTTCTTTGTGTCGTTGCATTTCCGTGTGTGGGATTGCTTGGTGTACGCTAGCTTTCTCCCATCGGATCAGCGCAACTGGTTGTCGATTGACTGGAAAAAGCATCGTTTCTTCAGACAATGACGTATGGACAGTCAGTGTGCGCATCAGACGGATGTTGACGCGGAGTGATATATTCATGAGGTGATTTGGTTGTGTCATTGCGACGGTGCGGCGGCGTCTTGGGAGGACTTCTTTTGCCGTCGCTGAGTGACCTTTTGCAGAACATGTTCCATGTACGTTTTGTGGATCTGCCATTTGCATTGTTCAGCTCTCGTATACTGTAACCAGAGTACGAAGTTCAGGGTTTTTTTCTTCTTCTTCTGGCATCAAGTGTCATATGCGTCAGTCTGCAATTGAAGCGTGAGCAGTTCCGTTGATGACATTTTGGTCTGATGAACCATCGAAAAGATGACCTTCAAACAATCATATCACGGGAACTTTATTTGAGACATCAAACAAAAGACACGGTTGAACGTACGATATGGGTTACTTTAATTAGAGAATGCCTGCAGAGAGAATACAAATCAAATAGAAGAGGCTCTGTTTACATAAATTAAATTAAATTTAAGCCGACACACCGAGCACGGGACAGAGAATCATGGAAGAGAGTAGTCAAGTGTGCAGTGGACACCTACGGGCTGTCAGCCCATGGACAATGAAGAAGAAAAAGAAATGAAATTAAACTCCTATTTTGCTCAGTAAGAGTATAATAATTATAGAGCATAGGCCAGTGTGTCCGTCGGTAGTGAGGAGGCTAAATCTAACAGGAAGTTTTAGCAGAGAACAGAGCAACATTAAAATATATAGCTTTGGGCATTATACCTTTGCTCTGCATGGCATGGTGCATGGAGAGGCATTTGACCTGTAACACATTTAATTTCTGGTCCGACAGCGGCCCTCGACATCTGCTTTAAATCAAATTCTAATAGATGCATGAAAATAAATCTGTTGTTTCATCAGTTCCTGAGAAATTTCTTTGACCCTGACACTAGATTGTCCTAACAAAGAAATAATATTATGACTATTTCAGAACACAAAATAGCAAAGAATCGTGGCAAACCTTGATTCCGTGCATGTCAGGCTTAGTGACCATCAGCTGGTCCAGGGCGTCTCCTTCTTCAGTTGGTCGGTGGCTGTGTAGGAGGGAGGCTTGAACGTTCAGTGACTCCGTTAAGCCCAGGCTGTGAAGGTCGTTGCAGAGTAGTGTCATGGATTTGTCATCCACTCGTGTAGATTCTCGGTAGGTTCCTCTGAAGGAGGGTGCCTGTTGAACAGCTGTTCAGGCGTGGCAGGTGATGGAGAGTGACTACAGCGAAGTTCCAGCGAAGACGAGTGACGAAGTGCGGGTCCCTTCTTCAGACTCTGCTGAGTCCGGGGGACCGACAGGTAATGAGGCGCGAGCGAAAGGAAAGCCGTTACTTCCGAAGCGACGGAAGTGTGGTTATCGCTGTTTTGTGTGCTGTCCGCGTTAGTATAGGACTATAGGCTGGCTCAATCGACCGAGGCGCTGAGTGTTGTGAGCGAGAGCGAGAAGACTTCTTCGAAGCGGTCATCTACTCATAGAAGGCGGCTTTCGATGATGAGAGGGAGGCTGGATGTCGTAGTTATCTTCGTCCCTGGCCATAAACGTGTGACCTGAACGTAGGGGTCGATCGTCCTGAAGGTCCAATTGCGTGAACCGTGTCAGTGACCTTCATGCATGATTGGCTGCGAGGGGCAGATGGTCGGCGGCGGTGGGTTGACTGTAAGCGGGTTTTAGACGTGTCATGCAAGCGAGAGATGAGGAGAATGTCTCGACGACTGCATTGACCGATGCATCGCTTCACGAAGCACGGCCGACCACAGCCTTCCAACTGTGCATATTGCGCTGCATGGTATAGCGAGGAGAGACTCGATTTACCATGGCGTCCTGCAGTAGCTGCCTCAAGCGGAGGGTGCTCGACGTTGAGGTGTTGCTTTACCATGTTCTGCAGTAGCTGCCTGAACTGGAGAATGCTCGATGTAGAGGTGTTGCTTTACCATGTCCTGTAGTAGCTGCCTGAACTGGAGGATGGTCGACGCTGAGGTGTTGCGAGAGGCGAGATCGTCCTTTGGTTTGTACTCGAATGATCGCTGTCTCTGACGACCGGACGTCGTCTGCTTCACTCAGAGTGATCACGTGATGACGTGATGATGACGATGATGATGACGACGATGGTCGTGCATGCTGCCGCAGGAGACGAACTGAGTGACGACGCTGCGAATTCAGAGTTCATCGGATCGATGTCTGACTCACTCTCTGCCGCATTTCAAGGTCAAATGATAAACGAAGAGGTCAATTGTAAAACGACGGATGAGTCGAATCTCTAAGGTGATGATGGATCAACTTCCCATATGTTCAGGTTCACTTGTGTTTTTTGTGGCGAATGACAGACGATTGGTGTGATTGGTGACTGCTCCACTGACTTCTCCCGTGCAGGCGTTTCCAGATACTTGCGTAGGAGGACAGACGAATGACCTCAGGGGTTGACTGATAGACTGCCTTCTCTGAGAGGCAATTCGAAGGACAGACGACAGTCGATGATAGACGACGGATGTCAATGGCCGATGAAGCTCCTCCATTTCTCTCTTCTACTTCGAGATCTCGTTCTGAGACCGGCATGTCTTCTTATTTCGTGTAGCTCCGTAGTCTGTGACGCTGGACACAAGAAGCGAAGACGGGGAAGAAGAAGCAGTAGCGGAGACGTGTCCATAAGATCCGGTCCCTGGCGTAGTAGGCGGAGTAGCGCAGGTGGGGGGCGTAGTCGTCGGCTCCCTGTCTTGTCTTATCTATCTTATCAGGGCTGCTGACCCTCGAGCAGACGAGTCGTCCGAGACATCCGGAGCGTCAAACTCACACTCGGCGGCTGCGGTGTTCGTTGTGGTGGTGGTGGTGGCGGCGGCGGTGGTGGTGGTGGTGGTGGTAAAGTCATCGGTGGCTCTCATGTCTTCTTATTTCGTGTAGCTCCGTCTTCTGTCGTCCTCTGTGACGCTGCGTGGCTTCAGATGGCCTGCAGACAAGCGATGTGGGGGAAGAAGAAGCAGTATATAGCGGAGGCAGTCCATGAGATCCGGTCCCTGGCGTAGTAGGCGCAGGAGGACTCCAGGTGGAGGAAGAAGAAGCAGTAGCGGAGACGTGTCCATAAGATCCGGTCCCTGGCGTAGTAGGCGGAGGTGGAGGACTCCAGGTGGAGAACGTGGTCGTCGGCTCCCTGTCTTATCGCTAGGTTCGATGCACTGCCCCGCATCCTCATCCACCAGTGAGTCTCCAGGGGCGGCTGACCCTCGAGCAGACGAGTCGTCCGAGACGTCCGGAGAATACGACGTCCCACTCACACTCACGGTTGCAGTGTTCGTTGCGGTCTTGGTGGTGGTGGTGGTGGTGGTGGTGGTAAAGTCATCGGTGGCTCTTATTCTGGTGGTGGTGGTGGCGTAGACATCGGTGGCTCTCGTTGCTTCATCGTTTCAGCGATGCATTGGCTGCCTTCGAATCAAAAGCAGCAGCACCACCAGCAGCGGCGGGCGGTGTCGTCGTCGTCTTCGTCTGCTTCCGGTAGTGGTGGTCGCGGTGGTGGTGTTGGTGGTGGCGGTGGCGGCGGTGGTGGAGTTGGTGGAGGCGAGAAGAAGTCAGACATGTCCGGGGCGTCCCATTCGCACTCGGCTGCTGGGACAGCGTCGACGAGGTAGAGGCTCTCCTCGCTGCTCCTGGTCAGGTCAGTGGCGTTCCGGATGAGTCCCTCGTTGTCAGGGTGTCGAAGCCAGGCAGCTACCTTCCTCACGCTCTCGTTCCTCTCTTCGAATTCCAAGGCGACGTCAGTCCTCTCCTCCTCCTCCTCCTCCTCCTTCTTCTTCTTGTCCTCCGTCTCCTCGACCGTATCTCTGTCCCACCTGTAGCTTGCCACCATTTCCCGAAACGTTCTGTCAAAGAGAAGGCGCGTCTCCTCAGCCGTCGATCGTCGTCTAGCGAACGTGGGGAGAGGAGCGTAGTCGAGCTGGGGTAGATGAGCGAGCACCTCCGCGTCTCCAACGTCGTCAGTGGAGGCAGACGACGCAGGGTCCGAGACGATGGTCGCGCGAGCAACGGTAGCAGCAGCAGAAGCAACAACAGTAGCGGCAGCAGTAGCAACAGCAGACGCAACAGCAGCAACAGCAGCAGCAGCTATCCTCGAGTTGGGTCGAAGGGGAGTGGACGTGGACGTGGGAAGAGCAGCGTCGGACCTCGCTCCTCGTGTGAGCCTCCTCTTCAGACGCTTAAATCGCGTCTCCCGCTCGCCGCCCGCTGCAGGTCCGGCCGCCGTCTCCGCGATTGGAAGCGACGCCTGCGAGACACCATCCTCCTCCTCAAGAAAACTGTCTCGATGGCCGGGGTCAACACTGTCCGACGAATCAGTCGGTCCAACACGAGGAGTCGGTCGACCCGACATTACGCGACGTACGCGACCCAACATTTTTTCCAATCAAGAGGAAACTACGAGGGAAACAGTCACTGCTGTTCAGCGGATCGTAATCCTTCAGGGGTTGTCCGTGGCGTTTAACCAGGACATAGTCAACGATTTAAGAAAAGTACGATGAGAAGAAAATAGGAGAAATAACGGGAAAAACTTGAACGATAACTAACGAAAGGGAACGATGAACTTACTAACTAATTAACGAAACGAAGAAGAAGAAGAAGATACGGTCCGAAAAATCCACAATTCGAAGGCAATCCACGCAAACTCTCTCAACCGCTCAGCAAAAATCACAAGAAGGACGATTCCAACACAGAAAGCGGTTACCTTGTCAACGTGACGTCATAACAAGCGATCCAAGACATGTAAACATTGCTATTCATCTTTTAGAGTAATTTATTTAACGCTATTATTTCCATGTATTTAAATTACGATGATAGTGATGACAACTAGGCCTATTATGTAATTTTATTTGAGATGTTAGCCTTATACAAACAATAAACGGCGTGCGCCTCTGTAATTGCGCATGTACGGAACCTCTCCATCGTACATGGATGGCATCCATGGTCACGCCATGTTCCGCCTCCAAGTCCAGAGGACTTCGTTCGTCATCGCGAAGTGACTTTGCTACACTTCGCACGAACCGGAAGTTTGGAAACCATGCTTTCGCAGTCTCAAGACCTAAAGAATGGAATAGTCTCCCAATTTCTATTCGTCAGTGCTCATCTGTTGCAGAATTTAAATCAAAATTAAAAACCCATTTGCATTATTAAACAATTTTCTTCTCATCGTAAATTTTTTAATCGCTGACAATGTCCTGGTTATGGGGTTGCCCGGAAATTTTAGGATTTGTCCCGTTCCCGGTCAATCCACTACTTCCTCCCTTCCTCCGTCCCTCCGTCCGTCTGTCCGTCTGTTCGTCCGTCCCTCCTTCCCTCCCTCCCTCTCTACTTCCCTACCTCCCTCCCAACCTTCCATGTTATTCTCTCGCCTCGTGTCTTGCTTTTTATTCCTCGTCAAACCTTTCGAACTTGGAGCGCTCTCGAAAGGCTTTAACCGCGAGAAGTACGTCATAAATGGTCAGATACAATTCAATACAATTAGGGCTTAAAGTGTGGCTGGACAGTCATGGACGGCGTCCATGCGCTTATTTTAAAATCTGAAAACCGTCCTGCCGCGTATTGTCCAGCACAGCCTGGGAAGGTAATGGGCGTCCAGGCACTCTTTGGAAAGGTAAGGGGCGTCCAGGCACTCTTTTGGAAAGGTAAGGGGCGTCCAGGCACTCTTTTGGAAAGGTAAGGGGCGTCCAGGCAATCTTTTGGAAAGGTAATGGGCGTCCAGGCACTCTTTTGGAAAGGTAAGGGGCGTCCAGGCACTCTTTGGAAAGGTAAGGGGCGTCCAGGCACTCTTTTGAAAAGGTAATGGGCGTCCAGGCACTCTTTGGAAAGGTAAGGGGCGTCCAGGCACTCTTTTGGAAGGGTAAGGGGCGTCCAGGCACTTATTTTTCCACACTTTAAACACTGACTGCAATGCAACACAACGCGCTTGGCTTGTATCCAAGAACCGACCTTATGGGATTACCACCATTCCAGTCAATGGACCTCTACTCTAGTTGATCACTAGTTTTCCATTTTGCTCTCATATACTCTAACTGGTGAGAATATAAATTTATACGTGAAATGAGAGAAATGCTATGAAAGTTTCTGGAAATGTCGTGAAATGTTCTGGGAATTGTTCTGAGAACCAGAAGGTCGTCATGAAGTCTGATGACGAATCACCAGAGATGTTCTGAAAGAAGGTCGCGCAAACTGAAAAATCCAAACTTTTACGACGTTCAATTGCCTGCCTTCAGCAGTCTCCGTGGTGGGACTGGGAGCGCTTCAGAGTAGTTTCTTGAAGGGGCGCTTTGTGAGTCTTCTTAATCAATGAATGACTAAGTAGGCTGATAGATTAGCAGGTCTAAATTAATCACTTTTGTTTGGAATTGATTATGCAAATTAATTAACAGAGGTTCTGAACGATCGCGCAGACCGAAAAGATCCTAACTTTTTTTATGACATTCAACTGTCTTCAAAAGACAAAAGAACTAATACCAAATGACACCTCGAATAATTTACGCATGCAGCATTTTGCTTTATTACCACCACCCATCTGGTACACGATAGAATGAGACGTGTGCTCAAGTATCACACTATTTTGTGCTCAATTTGCTTGTCGTATGTTTATGTACTAATCAACCTGAGTTAGTGCACATACACCGTATATGCACGTAAGTGAGATACGCATGTCGGATGTAAGAATCTATGGCATGTAGACACATAGCCTACAGACGTCTACAAAAGAATGACATTCGCTTTAAACCAATTTAAGCATTTGTATGATGGATGGATCCGATTTGACCAGGGTCTATGACAACAGTGGCCGTTACCTTGTATGACTTATTTTGTCGTCAGGTCATTGATGATGGTTTTGCAATCATCAGAAATTAATTAGAAATTATTGTTTTTTACGGTTAATTAATTATTATCCCAGGCTCAGTTATAAACGCGATCACATCAGGCATCTATTATATATATATATATATATATATATATATATATATATATATATATATATATAATCTATTATTATATGAGAGCAACCTAATTATTACGACACCACTGACTATCTGACTAGACTAACGCCTAAGTCAGGCTGCAATGTAAATTTGCAGAATATATATAATATGCATACCTGTGGTTATGTGTATAATATAAATTTCAAGGCCGTAGCTAGGGGGTGTTTTGGGTGTTTAAACACAGGCCCGGCCCTAGGATGTGCGAGGCCCAAGGCAGCAAGCGATTAGCGGGTTCTTGAGCATAACTTTGCGAAGTTGACTTCCTACCCCGGGTGAGAATAGCCGGGGTTGGACACCAACCCAAATCTTTCTTAGAGCCCCATAGTATGTTTTTCACACCCCAATTCCAAGTGGATCATAGTCCAACCTCCCCCCAGTTATTTTTCCACAATTCTCACAGACTTTTCCAATACAGTAGTCCCAATTGATAATATTGATCTCAGGCAGGCTTGGGAAATTTTTGCCTTTTCTGTTCCTTTTTATTCCCACTTTTATTTCATCTGCTAAAATGGCGAGATCATTTGGTGATAATCATGTCCTATCAATCAAAGTAATTGATTAATAGAACCTTTTAATTCTAAATAAAAAGAAAATTGTCTAACTGAAATTGGTAGGCCTAATCCTTTCAATTGCATCTATCGACAATGATATTCACTGCATTCCTTACAAATTAAATCCTACATGTAGAGGCTATAGTGGCTGCGATTCGATTTATATAATTTACTGCCAGTAGGCTGTTGTTGCTAAGCGACGAAGGCGCTGCACGACTTGTCATTGTAAAAAATATGGTCAGCAGCGCGGGGCCTCTGAAAGCGCGGGGCCCAAGGCGGCTGCCTCGCTCGCCTTGCCCTAAGACCGGGCCTGTTTAAACACCCCACAAAATGGAAAATGTTAAAAATAATAGAATGTATTTACGAGCGCCTGATGTAAAAACCATGAAATAAAACCATGAAAACACCACCACCCCCCCAAAATGGAAAATGTAAAAAATTGAATTATTTGGTGACATTTTCTGACGATTTCGGCCGAATGACTTTAAAAAAAGGTCATCAGTTTTTCAGGAAGGAAATTCGTGACATTTTCTGAAGATTTCAGTCGGATGCCTAAAAAAGGTCATCAGTTTTTCGGGCGGGAAACACCCCCAAAATCAAATCCTGGCTATGGCCTTGAATATAATGTGCATAATAATACCCCGATAATGCATATCAATTCCTTTTTTTCCTTCGCGTAATGATATTGCCTCCTGGCGACTGCCTTAGTTGGATTCTCTGAAAAACTCATTATTGGTCTATGGCTGCAGGGGCATATAATATGCATGAGACAACAAGCAAAGTGGTTTTATGCGTGTAACAGATAAGGTTCAGCCAACTAATCTTTCGTCTTTGTTCATCTTGCGGTTCACAAAATAATACAGACCATCATTCGGTAGGACTTGTTTAGGAACCAAACGGTCTGAACATGCATGGAGGATATAAAAAAACTTCCGATTTATAAGCCTACATCTAGTGCTTGAATTGATTGCGATTTTTCAAAGTCCTGGTTTTGGTCCTAAGGTTTAAACTCGTGGTCTCAGTCGTGGTCTCAGTCGTGGCCTTGAGACCAAAAGTCCTGGTCTTAGTCTTGAGATCAAAGGTCTTGGTTTTAAGGCTCAAAGTCTTGGTCCCGAGGTTCGAATTCTTAGTTTTGAGATCTAAGGTCTTGACAACGGAACTGCGGTCATTGTAGGCCTAATAATAGAAATTGGGATAATGACAATCGTTATTAATATTTTTTTCTTCACCTATAGCACTCTACGATTTGAGCAAATTGTGCGTGCAATAAAACGGTGAGTCTGCGACGAGGGAAGCCATAATGATGCGACGAAGCTTACCTGTCGTGATCGAAAATGGCGTCAAAGAGTTGAATATTATTGTTCAGTCGATCCCTGAAAATACTTGTTTTAATTACCTCGTGTCGTAGCATGATTAAACGAGATGGCGATCCGTTCTTGTGTTTTTCTCTCGCTCTGTCTGTCTGTTTGTCTGTCTGCCTGTCTCTCTTTCTCTGTGTGGGCCTATGTTATAATATTCTGTGACCCTCTCAATCTATCTGTCTGTTTGACAATCTGTGTGAGTAGTAGGGTGAGTGCGGATTCTGGTGCAGCAATTAAAAACCCATTAAAAAGTCATTAAAAACCCATTAGTCACGCCCTGAGGCGTCATCGGCCACGCCCCCTATTCATTGAAAGGTCATTAACTACTGGTGCAGCAATTAAAAAGTCATTAAGAAAGCAATTAGCTACTGGTGCAGTAATTAAGAAGAGGTGATTAAGATCTTGGTAATGACGCAGGTGTGCTGTGCCCTCGGGCGATGGCTTTACGACCAGATGATTAAGATCTCGTTAATGACGCAGGTGTTGCGCCCTCGACTAGGTGATTAAGAGCTCGTTAATGATGTGCCCTCGGGTGATGGGTGTGATAAGAATCTCTATGACACAGACGAATTTCAAAAACTAAAACATGCAGGTTAGCACAAAATAAAAAAACCAGAAAACTCCTAGGTTTTCCACCTAGAAAAAACCCAAGATTTTTTCACCTAGAAAAAACCCAAGATTTTCCACCTAGAAAAACCCAAGATTTTTTTTTCAATATTATCTTTTCATGCATACAAGGAGGAATTTTGTTACAGGTCTGGCACCATCTGTTGTATGTGCATTTTTAAATGTTCATAGCAGGACTTTGATATGTTTTCATTTCCTAGCATTCCGATTCACGCATTCAAATAACTAAATATTATTATATATTATTATTATATAATAATATTATTATTATATATTTCTATATAATATTATTATATTCCGCTTTAGTTAATTTCAGTTTTCGTTAATTTCAGTTTTCGTTAATTTCAGTTTTCGTTAATTTCAGTTTTCGTTAATTTCAGTTTTCGTTAATTTCAGTTTTCGTTAATTTCAGTTTTCGTTAATTTCAGTTTTCGTTAATTTCAGTTTTCGTTAATTTCAGTTTTCGTTAACTTCAGTTTTCGTTAATTTTTTTTTTCTTTCTTTAATTTTGTGCCCTCGGGTGATCGCTTTACGACCAGATGATTAAGATCTCGCAGGTGTGTTGTGCCCTCGGGCAATGATTTTATTACACACGATTAAAATCTCCCTACCGTCTCAAACACTGAAACGCTACGAATTGAGGAAATTTGTGTTATTACAACTGTGATGGTTCAATTTTACCATTCCATGCTTATAATTCTTACGCATTTCAACATCTCAATCTCACAAGTTCGACAATTCCTTATCTACATACTTACTCACTGACAAAATTTCAACACTTCAACAACTTTACACATACACATTTCTACTCTTATTTCTCAGTTCTTAATACTTGCATCTTTCAACATCTCAACCATGCAAATTCTACAATTCCTTACATACTTACTTACTTACTCACAAAATTTCTACATACCAAAGCTTTACACATATACAAGTCTACTCTTATTTCTCAAATATTCATTCATTCACTTCTTACTTCTTACTTGTTTCAACATGTCAACCTCACAAGTTCTACAACTCCTTACATACTTACTTACTTACTCACAAAATTTCTGCAATTCAACTACCTCGCACAATCCTGCACATGCTTGTCATTTCTTCAAACCTTCAATTCTTAATACTTGCATCTTTGAACATCTCAACCGTGCAAAGTCTGCAATTTCTGACCTGCTTACTTACTTACTCTCAAAATTTCAGAACTTCAACAGCTTTACACACGCACAATCCTGCACATGCTTGTCATTTCTTCACGCTTTCAATTCTTAATGCTTGCATCTTTGAACACCTCAACCGCGCAAAATCTGCAATTTCTGACCTGCTTACTTACTTAATCTCAAAATTTCAGAACTTCAACAGCTTTACACATGCACAATCCTCCAATTGTTTCTAATTTCTTCACACCTTCAGGTCTAAATACTTACACATTTCAACATCTCAACCGCACAAATGCTACAATTCCTGACCTGCTTACTTACTCAATCACAAAATTTCAGAACTTCAACAGCTTCGCACATACCCAAACCTCCACATGTTTCTAATTTCTTCACTCCTTCAGTTCTAAATACTTACACATTTCAACATCTCAACCGCACAAATTCTACAATTCCTGACTTGCTTGCTTACTTACTTACAAAATTTCAACAATTCAACAGCTTTACACATACACAATCCAGCACTTGTTTCTCATTTCTTGAATTTTGCAGTTCTAAATACTTACATCTTTCAACATCTCAGCGCAAATTCTACAATTCCTCACCTGCTTACTTACTTACCTACTCACAAAATTTCGAAATATCAAATCTTTACACGCATACAATCATGCTCTAATTTCTAAAATATTCAATACTTCAATTCTTACTTCTTGCATGTTTCAACATCTCAATCGCACAAATTCTATAATTCCTCATGTAGGCTACCTACTTACTTACTCACAAAATTTCCACATAAAAACAGCCTTGCATATACACAATCATACTCTTATTTCTCAAATCTTCAATCCTGCAATTCTTACTTCTGGCATGTTTCAACTTCTAATCGCAAAAGTCTACATTTCCGCACACATTCGCTTACTTACTTACTAACATTATTTTTACACCCAAACAGCTCTACATGTACACTTATTTCTCATTTCTTCACTCTTTCAACTCTTACGTCTTAGATGTTTCAATTCCACATTACTTACTTACTTACTTACTTACTTCATACACAGAACTCTTCACATGAAAACTTATTCAATTGGTCATCATTTCTTCAATTCTTCAACTCAAACTCTTAATATAAATTCTTGCAGGCTTCAATTCCACAATTCTGCAATTGCTCAATTACTCACTTCTTGAAGTATCAAAAATTGTAGAGTGAGTTGTTGAACATTCGAAAGCGATACAATTTACTATCATGTCAAAATGAAAAGTATAGGCAGGGTTGTTCGTTTTATGATGTGAAGTGGCAGAGTTGAGGAAGCACAGGAGAAAAAGAAGGTTGAAAATTTCCCATTGTCATCATTTTCTTCGCAAATTTTCTAAGCTCACACATTTTCTGACACGAAAAGTTTCTACATGTAAGTTGTAAAGTTTGCTCCATGTTCACAAATTTGTCTTCGCAAATTTTCTAAATCCATTCATTTTCCGACACGAAAAGTTTCTAAGTCCGATAATTTCTTCGTTGGTCACAAATTTATCTTCGTATGATGTGTATGGGGAGTAGGAGGAGGTCGGGGAAGAGGACGAGTATGAGGAGGAGGAGAAGGAAGAGGAGGAGAATATGGGTCTTATAGGTATAAATTCAAAGTTTCTAAGTCCAAGCATTTTTTGACACGAAAAATTTCTAAGTCCGAAAATTTCTTCCATGGCCAGAAATTTATCTTCGCATAAAGAGTATGATGTGGCTTCACATAGGTTGCCAACTTAGTAATTTTGAGTGCTACATTGGTGAATTCACAGAATGTCAGACGAGTATTTTGAAACAGGTATGTGCAAAGCGATATTTGCATGAATTTCTAGTTGTGAAATGTCAAATGTTGAAGGAAACGAGTAACACTTAACACTCTACTCTGTTTCCATTACAATACTTTACTCTGCTTAGTACGGAATTGCAAATTTCGAATGCGTGAAATGGTAAAGTACACAACTCTTAGACACCACTCTTAATTCTTTTAGTTTGACAACATGCGTGCCAGTTAAGCTGAGTCATCACTTTATGCAAGAATGTCATTTTGCTATATAGTAAAGTGATGTAGGAGGAGGGGAGGGGTGTATTCACATAGTGGAACGGAATGCTTGAAATGAAGGTGGGCAAGTTTCTTACACATAAAAAGCAGCATTCGTATCTATTTTCGTTTTGTAAGACGACCACAAGTTTAGCTGAGTCATCAATTTGTGCAAAACGTATGGGTTTGCATGAATAATGAACCAAGGTTAGAAGATTCAGCAAGGTGAAGTATAGCACACTTTAAGCTAAATACACAGCTTTGCAGCCACATGCGCTGACACTTTAGCAGAAATTCTTGTGTGAAATAGTTAAAATTATAAGTCCCCCAAATTTTTTACCAAGTCAAAGCATGTGCATGCTTAGAAATGTGGTGACGGGCGACAAGGAGGCCCGTGCGGCGCAGGCGGCGGCGGCTTTTCCAGCTTCGTTGGCGGCGTCGATTCTTGCGATCAAGATCCGAACATTCTTTATTGCGAGGAAATCAGAATTATGCGCACTGTAAGTATGTGAAATGATGAATATGCGATGAAACTGCGCGCAAACATATGGTTTCTTCGCTCGGATCAGATCGCAAGAATCGCCGCCGCCACCGAAGCTGGAAACGCCGCCGCCGCCTGCGCCACACGGGCCTCCTTGTCGCCCGTCACCACATTTCTAAGCATGCACATGCTTTGACTTGGTAAAAAATTTGGGGGACTTATAATTTTAACTATTTCACACAAGAATTTCTGCTAAAGTGTCAGCGCATGTGGCTGCAAAGCTGTGTATTTAGCTTAAAGTGTGCTATACTTCACCTTGCTGAATCTTCTAACCTTGGTTCTTTATTCATGCAAACCCATACGTTTTGCACAAATTGATGACTCAGCTAAACTTGTGGTCGTCTTACAAAACGAAAATAGATACGAATGCTGCTTTTTATGTGTAAGAAACTTGCCCACCTTCATTTCAAGCATTCCGTTCCACTATGTGAATACACCCCTCCCCTCCTCCTACATCACTTTACTATATAGCAAAATGACATTCTTGCATAAAGTGATGACTCAGCTTAACTGGCACGCATGTTGTCAAACTAAAAGAATTAAGAGTGGTGTCTAAGAGTTGTGTACTTTACCATTTCACGCATTCGAAATTTGCAATTCCGTACTAAGCAGAGTAAAGTATTGTAATGGAAACAGAGTAGAGTGTTAAGTGTTACTCGTTTCCTTCAACATTTGACATTTCACAACTAGAAATTCATGCAAATATCGCTTTGCACATACCTGTTTCAAAATACTCGTCTGACATTCTGTGAATTCACCAATGTAGCACTCAAAATTACTAAGTTGGCAACCTATGTGAAGCCACATCATACTCCTTATGCGAAGATAAATTTCTGGCCATGGAAGAAATTTTCGGACTTAGAAATTTTTCGTGTCAAAAAAATGCTTGGACTTAGAAACTTTGAATTTATACCTATAAGACCCATATTCTCCTCCTCTTCCTTCTCCTCCTCCTCATACTCGTCCTCTTCCCCGACCTCCTCCTACTCCCCATACACATCATACGAAGATAAATTTGTGACCAAAGAAGAAATTATCGGACTTAGAAACTTTTCGTGTCGGAAAATGAATGGATTTAGAAAATTTGCGAAGACAAATTTGTGAACATGGAGCAAACTTTACAACTTAGAAACTTTTCGTGTCAGAAAATGTGTGAGCTTAGAAAATTTGCGAAGAAAATGATGACAATGGGAAATTTTCAACCTTCTTTTTCTCCTGTGCTTCCTCAACTCTGCCACTTCACATCATAAAACGAACAACCCTGCCTATACTTTTCATTTTGACATGATAGTAAATTGTATCGCTTTCGAATGTTCAACAACTCACTCTACAATTTTTGATACTTCAAGAAGTAAGTGAGTAATTGAGCAATTGCAGAATTGTGGAATTGAAGCCTGCAAGAATTTATATTAAGAGTTTGAGTTGAAGAATTGAAGAAATGATGACCAATTGAATAAGTTTTCATGTGAAGAGTTCTGTGTATGAAGTAAGTAAGTAAGTAAGTAAGTAATGTGGAATTGAAACATCTAAGACGTAAGAGTTGAAAGAGTGAAGAAATGAGAAATAAGTGTACATGTAGAGCTGTTTGGGTGTAAAAATAATGTTAGTAAGTAAGTAAGCGAATGTGTGCGGAAATGTAGACTTTTGCGATTAGAAGTTGAAACATGCCAGAAGTAAGAATTGCAGGATTGAAGATTTGAGAAATAAGAGTATGATTGTGTATATGCAAGGCTGTTTTTATGTGGAAATTTTGTGAGTAAGTAAGTAGGTAGCCTACATGAGGAATTATAGAATTTGTGCGATTGAGATGTTGAAACATGCAAGAAGTAAGAATTGAAGTATTGAATATTTTAGAAATTAGAGCATGATTGTATGCGTGTAAAGATTTGATATTTCGAAATTTTGTGAGTAGGTAAGTAAGTAAGCAGGTGAGGAATTGTAGAATTTGCGCTGAGATGTTGAAAGATGTAAGTATTTAGAACTGCAAAATTCAAGAAATGAGAAACAAGTGCTGGATTGTGTATGTGTAAAGCTGTTGAATTGTTGAAATTTTGTAAGTAAGTAAGCAAGCAAGTCAGGAATTGTAGAATTTGTGCGGTTGAGATGTTGAAATGTGTAAGTATTTAGAACTGAAGGAGTGAAGAAATTAGAAACATGTGGAGGTTTGGGTATGTGCGAAGCTGTTGAAGTTCTGAAATTTTGTGATTGAGTAAGTAAGCAGGTCAGGAATTGTAGCATTTGTGCGGTTGAGATGTTGAAATGTGTAAGTATTTAGACCTGAAGGTGTGAAGAAATTAGAAACAATTGGAGGATTGTGCATGTGTAAAGCTGTTGAAGTTCTGAAATTTTGAGATTAAGTAAGTAAGCAGGTCAGAAATTGCAGATTTTGCGCGGTTGAGGTGTTCAAAGATGCAAGCATTAAGAATTGAAAGCGTGAAGAAATGACAAGCATGTGCAGGATTGTGCGTGTGTAAAGCTGTTGAAGTTCTGAAATTTTGAGAGTAAGTAAGTAAGCAGGTCAGAAATTGCAGACTTTGCACGGTTGAGATGTTCAAAGATGCAAGTATTAAGAATTGAAGGTTTGAAGAAATGACAAGCATGTGCAGGATTGTGCGAGGTAGTTGAATTGCAGAAATTTTGTGAGTAAGTAAGTAAGTATGTAAGGAGTTGTAGAACTTGTGAGGTTGACATGTTGAAACAAGTAAGAAGTAAGAAGTGAATGAATGAATATTTGAGAAATAAGAGTAGACTTGTATATGTGTAAAGCTTTGGTATGTAGAAATTTTGTGAGTAAGTAAGTAAGTATGTAAGGAATTGTAGAATTTGCATGGTTGAGATGTTGAAAGATGCAAGTATTAAGAACTGAGAAATAAGAGTAGAAATGTGTATGTGTAAAGTTGTTGAAGTGTTGAAATTTTGTCAGTGAGTAAGTATGTAGATAAGGAATTGTCGAACTTGTGAGATTGAGATGTTGAAATGCGTAAGAATTATAAGCATGGAATGGTAAAATTGAACCATCACAGTTGTAATAACACAAATTTCCTCAATTCGTAGCGTTTCAGTGTTTGAGACGGTAGGGAGATTTTAATCGTGTGTAATAAAATCATTGCCCGAGGGCACAACACACCTGCGAGATCTTAATCATCTGGTCGTAAAGCGATCACCCGAGGGCACAAAATTAAAGAAAGAAAAAAAAAATTAACGAAAACTGAAGTTAACGAAAACTGAAATTAACGAAAACTGAAATTAACGAAAACTGAAATTAACGAAAACTGAAATTAACGAAAACTGAAATTAACGAAAACTGAAATTAACGAAAACTGAAATTAACGAAAACTGAAATTAACGAAAACTGAAATTAACGAAAACTGAAATTAACGAAAACTGAAATTAACTAAAGCGGAATATAATAATACTAGCTGGGGTACCCGGCGTTGCCCGGGAATTTTGGGATTCGGTCGTTCCCGGCCAATCCCTCCCTTCCTCAAGCCCAAATATTTTCTTCCCCCTCCAATCTCCCCATCCCCACCCCAAACACCACACGACACCCCACCACTCTAACCTCCACCGGTACGCCACCCGTGAAATAGAGATTTTCGGGGAAAATGTTCTTCCCCCACCCCCCTACCCCCATACTCCCAACCCCACACGACACCCCACGACACCCCGACACCACCACACTCCAACCTCCACGGGTACGCCACCCGTGAAATTTAGGTTTTCGGAAAAAATTCTTCCACCATCCCCCCACCCCCCCCCCCACTTCACACGGCACCCCACGATACCCACCACAGTCCAACCTCCACCAGAACGCCAATCGTGAAATTTTTTTTTTCGTGAGAGAAAAAATCTCCCCCAACCCCCCGAACCCAACCCTCACCCACCCCCACCACAGCCCACCACACTCTGACCTCCACCGGTAAGCCACCCGTGAAATTTTGGTTTTCGTGAAAAAATTCTCCCACCCCCCACCCCACCCCTCCACCTCAGCCCTCGCCCACCCCCCCCCCACCACAGCCCACGACACCCACCACACTCCAATCTCCACCGGTACGCCACGCATGAAATTTTGGTTTTCGTGAAAAAATTTCTCTCACCCCCCCCCCCACCCCAATCACCAGAGCCCTCACCCACCCCACCACAGTCCACGACACCCACCCCACTCCAACTTCCACGGGTACGCCACCCGTGAAATTTTGATTTTGGGGAAAAATTACCCCCCTGTACCCCCACTACCCCCCCACCCCCACACGACACCCCACGACACCCACCAAACTCCAACCTCCACCGGTACGCCACCCGAGAAATTTAGATTTCCGGAAAAATTTCTTCCCCACCCCTCTTGCCCCCACACCCCCCACTTCACACGACACCCCACAACACGCACCACACTCCAACCTCCACCGGTACGCCACCCGTGAAATTTTGGTTGTCGTGAAAAAAATTCTCCCACCCCCATCCCCTTAGCTGGGGTGCCTGGCGTTGCCCGGGAATTTTGGGATTCTGTCGTTCCCGGCCAATCCCTCCCTTCCTCAACCCCCAATTTTTTCTCCCCCCTCCAATCCTCCCATCCCCACCCCGACCACCACACGACACCCCACCACACTCCGACCTCCACCGATACGCCACCCGTGAAATTTTGGTTTTCGTGAAAAATGTTCTTCCCCCACCCCACCCTACCCCCAAGCCCCCCCACCCTCACACGACACCCACCACACTCCAACCTCCACCGGTACGCCACCCGTGAAATTTTGGTTTTCGTGAAAAAGATTCGCCTCCCCCACCCCCCCACCCCAGCCCCGCCCCCCACCACAACCCCCACCCCAGCCCTCAGCCACCCCCCCCCCCACCACAGCCCACGACACCCACCACACTCCGACCTCCACCGGTAAGCCACCCATAAAATTTTGTCTTTCGGAAAAAACTTTTCCCCCCCCACCCCCTCCACCCTAAACACACACCTCGCGTTTTTGGTGGAGGCGAGGTGGCCCGTGTAAAAATCTGTGCAGTTGCAACGTTTCAGGTGAATAAGTGTGAAACTATGCATGGCAACGGCTGAAAAAGTAGGGAAAATGAGGGGTTTTGCCCCCCATCTTGGCCCCCATGGTGGCAGAGATTCGCCGACCCCCCGATAACCTGTGTCGGGTCGACCCCGACTCCCCTGCGAAGGATTGGAGTCGATTGCTTCAAAACTGTGGCCGTGCATAGCTAACAAACAAACAAACAAACAATCAAACAATCAAACAAACACACAGACTTACCAAAATATATATTAGATTATATAGAAATATATAATAATAATATTATTATATAATAATAATATATAATAATATTTAGTTATTTGAATGCGTGAATCGGAATGCTAGGAAATGAAAACATATCAAAGTCCTGCTATGAACATTTAAAAATGCACATACAACAGATGGTGCCAGACCTGTAACAAAATTCCTCCTTGTATGCATGAAAAGATAATATTGAAAAAAAATCTTGGGTTTTTCTAGGTGGAAAATCTTGGGTTTTTTCTAGGTGAAAAAATCTTGGGTTTTTTCTAGGTGGAAAACCTAGGAGTTTTCTGGGTTTTTTATTTTGTGCTAACCTGCATGTTTTAGTTTTTGAAATTCGTCTGTGTCATAGAGATTCTTATCACACCCATCACCCGAGGGCACATCATTAACGAGCTCTTAATCACCTAGTCGAGGGCGCAACACCTGCGTCATTAACGAGATCTTAATCATCTGGTCGTAAAGCCATCGCCCGAGGGCACAGCACACCTGCGTCATTACCAAGATCTTAATCACCTCTTCTTAATTACTGCACCAGTAGCTAATTGCTTTCTTAATGACTTTTTAATTGCTGCACCAGTAGTTAATGACCTTTCAATGAATAGGGGGCGTGGCCGATGACGCCTCAGGGCGTGACTAATGGCTTTTTAATGACTTTTTAATGGGTTTTTAATTGCTGCACCAGAATCCGCACTCACCCTACTACTTGTGTGTCTTCTTCTGTGTTTTTTTCTGTGTACCTCTCTCGCTCTGCCTGCCTGCCTGCCTGCCTGCCTGCCTGCCTGCCTGCCTGCCTGCCTGCCTGCCTGCCTGCCTGCCTGCCTGCCTGCCTGCCTGCCTGCCTGCCTGCCTGCCTGCCTGCCTGCCTGCCTGCCTCTCTCTCCCCAGTACCTGCATTCGCTAGGCTACGCCACGAGTGCTATTTATAATAGAGCTATACTGTATAGCTCTATAGCTTATACAATTCGTGTCTTCCTCCAATTTTATATGATTCTGCCATACAACCATCACAATATAAATTATAAGGAATAACGTTTACATCACCACGTAGCACTAATCTAGAGCTGTAATAAGGCGAACAATTTTTTTCGAGGGTAACGGCCTCTGTTGTCATAGGCCCTCGTCAATGCATCCCATTACCACGCAGAAATAACCTTTTATGTTACCCTATTACCCCATCAGGAATACAAATTTACATTACCGGTTCCACTTAGGGAATCCATTTCTAAAATACATCGTAGGAAATAACATTTTGCATTACCATTTAGTGAATAACACTTCACATTACCACATAAGGAATAGCATTTTTTACCGAAACCTCATAGGAATATAATTTTTACATTATGAAGTAGGGAACAACACTTTACATTACCATGTAGAAATAACATTTTACATAACCACTTAATGAATAACATTTTTACATTACCACGCAGGGAATAACATTTTACATTACCACGTAGAAATAACTTTTTGCCTTATCACTTAGCGAATAACATTTCGATGACTAGGCATTCTGAGGATTGATCCGAGATGGTCTAAGGTACCAGATGCATTCAACGGAGGTAAAGGTTCTCACCCGATCAATACCTTGAACGATTACAGAGTCGCTTTTGATAAACGAATGCACTTACACTTACACGTGCATGTGTGAGTATACGTTCGCATAAGGTGTTCATATGAACGTGTATCATCTAAATGTGTCTACGTGAATATTTCTTTAAAAAACATTAAATTAAAATATCTGTAGAGCTATAAATTCATATTCATGCTTATTTAAGTGTCGACATTAACGTGTTTGACGAAAAGTGTAGGCTATAGGCCTAATTATGTAACCAGGAATCAGAGAATCATCATTCTGTTATGATGTATACGCAAAGTTCTTGTCCATGTTAGTAGGTAGGCTACTCGACAACAATACGTGTAACAATGATTGTATTTTATGTAAATGTATTATGCAAACAAGCGTCATGTAAACGTGTTTACTTATATTTATATTCATGTTCTCTTCTTACTTACATTTACAGGATGGGTCAAAAAGACCCCCCCTACGGTTTTTGTTAATATCCTGACCAAAAGTAAGAATTTCGAAATGAAATTTTACAGGCTTAGGCCTATAGACAATTCATATTTACATATCGTGGCTAGATTTCATCAAAATATTTCAAGATATTGGCAAACAACCGTAGGTGGTCTTTTTTGGCCCACCCTGTATATTTATGTTCTCTTCTTACTTGCATTGATATTCATGTTCTCATCGACTGCATCTATCTGTAGCTGCTGAGTGAAGCTAATAGACGGCCAATCGATCATTTAAGAAGGGATCATGACGAGGCAGAAGTCATCAACCACCAAATGACGGATGATCCCCAGCTGACGTGGAAGCAGACGACTTTTTCTCCCGCCAAAACATGGCATCAGACTATTACTGCGTCCTAAATAATCGTCGCCTTGTATAAATAATATAAAATATATACACATAATATTATATCTGAGTTCATATAATTATATGTATAAATATATACACAGACGTGTGCTTTTATGCATATCCCAAGATTAATCTGCCATGGCGGTGGACGAACCGGAAATGACGTCATTTGCGAGTCGTCGGCGAGTGTCTTGAAGGCTGCTATATATAGGAGCTAGAAGCCAAACATGGCGGCTGCTTTGTTTGCGTTCCGCAGCATAAGTCAACCGATCGAAATTGAAAGTAACTAAATTGCGAAACGGTTCGAACCAACAGAAGAAGAACATTTGTAAATATGCAATGTATGCCAATGCGCACAGACGCAATGTATGCGATCGCGGTTTTGAGAGGGCTTCAGGCGGTATTAAAATGCTAAGTCACACGATACATGCATGCATGCATACTGTACATACATACATACATACATACATACATACATACATACATACATACATACATACATACATACATACATACATACATACATACATACATACATACATACATACATACATACATACATACATACATACATACATACATACATACATACATACATATACATACATATATACATACATATATACATACATATATATATACATACATACATACATACATACATACATACATACATACACACATACATACACACATACATACATACATACATACATACATACATACATACATACATACATACATACATACATACATGCATACATACATACATACATGCATACATAGATGCATACATATTACATATAATATATGCATTATGCATGCATACACGTACATACAGACATAAATTCATACATACGTACATACATGCAAACGCACATGCATAGCTTACATATATAGATCTACTTACTTACATACCTGTTTACATACATATATACTTACTTACTTACGCGCACGTGTTCAAATATAGGCTATCTCTTCGTAGAAACTAAACAACGAAAGAGAAACGTCGTTACAAAATTTCTTGAATATTGGTCATAAACATCTAGGGATTCTAGGGTATATGCTCAATCCACTATATATAATTATGCCTAGATGTTTGCTAACTTTATGCCATCGCGTGAATAAAATCGGTTTTCGATATGATTATGACCAGCATTTGAAAGTGTGCTGCAATAGACTCTATAGTATAATTCAGTCATTGCATTCAATTATACAAGTCCATTAAGCTAATAATAAGTCCAGTTCCGGCAGTTTGGTACGAAACAGACGATGTGCGATGCACGATAACAGGATAAGATTCCATGGCGCACTTTTCTTGTTTTTCTTCTGTTGATGCAATCATTAACAGCTTAGTACAGTGCAGCAGGAGCCAGTAAAAGCTTATACTATCCTGACCCCTCTTCCTTGATTATTATTCATGAATGTTTTCATAGCATACTTAATACCTAACTCAGCGATTCCCAACCTGCGGCCCGTGGGCCAAAAGTGGCCCACTAGGCCTAAAAAATGGCCCTCATCTCTCAAAGAATTAACAAAATTATGTGAAAAATTGACAATTTGGACGGGAAATAACATACTTATCTTCTAATACAAGTTATTTTATTTTGATGTCCATAAATAACATCAAGCATTCTATTTTGAATCAATTAAAACAATTTTATATGCTTTTAGCTAATTACATTTTAGCCTTATGGTCCCATAATGTCCTGCAACTTAGAAAAGTGGCCCTAAAGCCAAGAAAGGTTGGGAACCACTGACCTAACTAGAACCTAATTAGCATTGCAACAGTGATAATCTTCTGGGCATAGGCTATATAAGGTCGCATCAGATTTAAGGTATATACGCGTGTTAACTGCCTGCATGGGAGCTTCGAAGATATATAGAACATTCTAGTAACGTTTCGTTGAACCAGATGACTTGTGAACACGGACTGACCCGACTAATGTCGGAAATTGCCGATCTGCCAGCAGCCTCTGGTCGTCACAATCTCCGGTGTCGCCTCGCTGTGGGAAATTGTTCAACCGGTTGCTATGGTGACTGTGAAATTCTGATGGTGACGAGACTTTATTGCATCATCACACAGTGGATGTTGCACGGTTGCATGCGTATCACTCGGACCGTAGGAGATGATCTAACTAACCAGCAACGCGGGCGCTATATAAGTTATTCCTTTCGATTGACTCAATATATAGCTATATCAGTGGGCCAGTGGCGTGGCCAGGAATTTATGATGGGGGTTTGGGGTTTTATGGCCTGGCCGGATGCCCTTTCTGACACCAACCCAACAGTATTACAATAAATAAAAAGGGAATAAAGTAACAAAGGGAATAAAGTAACAAGGGGAATAAAGTAAGAAAAACAATTTTTACTGCAAACAATTGTTTTGTTTTTCTTATTTAAGTGGATAAATAACCTTATAATAAACTTTTTCCCTATGCCAATGGGGAGGGGGTTTAACCCCCGAAAACCCCCTTTGCCTATACGCCACTGAGCTATATCTCACGTCTATAAGACTTTCCTCTTTGGCCATGCAGTGCGTGGGTCGGGAGCGCTTTGAATAGTTATCGGTATAATAAAAATTATGGCGGCCGAGTGTCAGTTGCGAATTTTATCATTGGATTTCCTATACATTTTATAAAATTAATATAAAATCGTAGGATCGACGCAGAGCTTAGGGAATAGGTGCGTTTTAGTGCACATGGTACCAGGTATCACCATGTAAAGTTTGGTAAAATTTGAAGCAAGGCCCAGAATCTATAGTTTGGTAAAATCTTGACGGGGCGTTATAATTATACACTGTGTCCGGGAAAAAAGGGACCCATTTTGTAAATATGAAAATAAATAGTAAATATTGACCGATTTTTACAATTCAGACACCGTTTTTATCCTAACATATTTGTCTAACAATTGTGAAAATATAAAAGTTCCAGTCTCAATAATGACGTCATAATGACGTCATTTTCATAAAAATTCAGATTTAAGAGATAATTTCCCAAAATTAGCTAAAATTTCAATTTTTTAAGATGTCATTTATCAATAATAACTGTTAGTTTAACTTTATTTTTATATCTGAATATTATGTCAGACTGCAATTTATGCTCAAAGTGCTCACCTTCGGCCTCAACGCAAGCTTCACAACGGTCACGCTAATAGCCAACAGCAGCATCGATAATTAACCAGCTTATCAAAATTCTCCGAATCATTAACAATTCGCTCACGGAGTTCTTCAATGTCTCTTTTCCTTGTCTTGTACATCATCTCTTGCAATAGTCTCCAAATTTTATAATCAACTGGATTTAAGTAACTGTTCGGGCCGTTTGGCGGCCAAAGATTATAGGAGGAATGAAATCCGGAGTCTCCTTAGTCAACAGTTCAACTTCAACAGTTTAACGAGCTCAGTGAGCTGGAGCGCGTTCTTGTTGAGATGTTTATTAATCCGAGTATTCCCGGATACCACATCAATTTTATATGGAGCAGACAATTCCTGTAATGAGCTGGATTTATTTTCACTCCTGGTTCAATTAAGAGGATTTCCGTTTTACCAAGATCCAATATACCAGTCGAAACCATGCATGACTCGCCGGCTAAATGAACTTTAATGCAAATGACGTCATTTTCACGTCATCATTGTGACTGGAACTTTTATATTTTCACCAGTATTAGATAAATATGTCAGGATGCAAATGTTGTTTGAATTGTAAAAATCGACGAATGTTTACTATTTATTTTCATATTTAGAAAATGGGTCCCTTTTTTTCCGGACACAGTGTAGATTCCAAATAGACAAATAAGACTTAGGGCGATAAGTGACGGATAGATCAATGTTTGAGATAATAAGTGTAAGATGGTAAGTGTAGCGACCGGAACTTGTGGCATAAAATCTGCACTACAAGGTTTTTAAGGACAAACATCATTGACAAAAAGCCTAATAAAATAGACGCAATGTCGATGAACCTGTGCGATTGCATCCGTTCATTTTATATTCGACGCTTTTCGTTACTTATGAGGCGCTATTATTAATGTGCTCAGCCTATAATACATAACATCGGAAAATTGGTATACCAATAAACGAATGTTAACGGTAATTGCAAATCTAGCAATGTCCTAGCTGCAGGCTAATAATCCTTTCGTGTCACGTCTGATTAATTATACGTCATTGCCATGGTTACCTGGCAGTTTACTACCAACTATAAACAGCTTCCATAGCAGCCGGCTCACACATTCTGAAAAGCAACAAAACGACCCATTTTATCTTTGTTCTGGAACAAAATAAAAGAGTCATTCTGTGTTCAGCGAAAATTTAGCAACAGCGCCACTGGCGACGATTTTCATAAACTAGCACATAGGCACTTTTCCAAATTTAGAGATTTGACCAGCGCTACTATATAATATCGAATTTTTGTGCAAAGATTCTTAAATAAATGCAGGTCTGGTAATTTTACAGGCGATCTCCTATTATAGACTATCCAAGCCGCAAACTATAATATAGTATGCATATTATGCATATGAATGAATAGATGAATTGATTTATTAATTAAGCTTAATTCACGATTTAACCAATGACCGAACGAATGAACGAACAAACGAATGAACGTACATGTATACATGACCAAAATCTTCACTCTGACAAAACCGGATTCGGACCTTTACTTGCAAGTTGCAAGGCCATAGCCTGCGTAGCCAGGATTTCATTTCGGGGGATGTTTTCCCAAACTTTGTGCAAGACGACAAGCAACCAAATCAACTGACTAAGTGGTTTGGAGAAACGTCGTGATCTCTTCTCATTGCGGTGTTGCATGATCTACTGTAAAATATCACATAAATAAATAGGAGTATCAAAATAAAATCTCCTTAGTTCTCACATCCGATGACACATCGTGAGCTAGTAAACGCATTATTTAATAATGTTACATTATTTCATTTCGGGGTATTTAAACAAACAAAACACCCATTAGCTACGCCTTGCGTTCGGTCCCCGATATTATAGTTTTTGCCGATTTGCAAGACGGCTTCGTCCTTCCCTCAGCTCTCATGTCCTTCAATAGTGTCTTCTGTATTCAGAAGATACGTAAATATCGCACCCTGAGCCTTGGTTGCCAAGGCAACGTATTGTGATCGGGGGTGCGATATGATTGGCTGTAGGCGGTTACCAAGGCAGCGTATTGTGTTCAACGCTGCGTTATGATTGAATACAAGCGGTTCGCTTTCGGCCTGAAAGTCATAAAGATGGAGCGATCCCCACGGGCACTCAGTCCCTCCTACGCTGGAAGAAGATCGGAAGAACAACAAGAGGATGGAAGACTACGAAGATCTCGAACTGGTAAGTTTGACTTATTTAACTTATGCTGGTCGAAGGGAAGCGGTCCTCGGACCGCCTCTCTTCGGCCAGTGTAAGAGTCAAACTTACAAGAGAACCGGGCCATTGTAGGCTCTTAGATAGGAGTAATGATAGGCCTAGTTGATGTTTAAGTGTAAGGTTAATTAGATTGATATAGGACTATTTGAGCTTTATCTATATTTAGATTTTTCTATATTTAGATTTTTCTATATTTAGATTTTTCTATATTTAGACTTTTCTATATTTAGATTTATGATTACTAGTCCTGTATACGGACCGATGTCTAAGCGGTTAAGCTTAGACACTGGCCTGTTTTAATATAGCTTAGATTCAGGCGATTGTTGCCCTATAAGGCGTTCTCTTAGGGCAGGGTGTTGTTGTTCTTGATTTGCGCAGGAAGAAGACCTGGGAGAGGAAGTCGAAGCGAGTCGGAGGGCGAGGTCTCGCAGCGCTCGGCCGGGAGCGTCGGCAGCAGCGGCGGCCAAGGACGACGATGACGAGGGAGGGACTCCTTCGAGACGGAGACGGAGACGGAGGCGCGGCCGACGAGGGAGCCGTCGCCGACGAGGGAGCCGTCGCCGACGACGAAGCCACGGACGCCGCCGACGACGTCGCCGACGCCGCTACTAGACGACGCTGCTACCATCGGGAGGGCGTCCTCCTCCTTCTACGCTGAAGACGGGAAGGACCTGAGCGACCGCAAGAGATGAACTGTCGTCTGCGAACTTATTTAAAATACTAGACCGATGAAGTCTATGAATGTTCGCTCAATAAAAGTTGAAATGAAATAACTTGTCTTATTCTTCTAGGGTTATAGGCCTAGATAGGTTTTAGGCCTAGTCACTTTTGGCTGCACAGTAGACCGTATCTATAGGGTCCCTGTGATGCTAGACTCTCCCTTAAATTGGAGGTTTCAGCTTCAGAAGTTCTAGGGTTATAGGTCTATATAGGTTTCAGCCACTTTAGGCTGCCTGCAGACGATTAGGCTCCCCGCTCCCTGGAATATTAGGCTCTCCCGTAGCTTCAGAAGTGTAGGCTAGGCCTATTCAGCTTCCCAATTAGAAAGTCAGTCCCTCCACTGGTAGTGGCGGCGCTATAATAGGCCTAGGTAGCTGAAGGTCATTCACATACTGCCAATTTTGCCCATGACCTGCCAAAATTCTTTGGAATTTTAGTATCTTCCTTACATTTAACTTACTCGACCTACTAAATAACTGATATGACCTTGACGCGACCTGCTGAAATTGCAGGCCTATAGGACAAGCTAGCGCCGCCACAGACTTTCAGAATTTTATGTCCAACCTACACACACACGCACACACACACACACACACCACTATTTACGACCTTGGAAGCAACACAGTGATGGTAGACAGCTGATTGACAAAAGTTGCAGTGCAGCATGACAAAATTGCTCTGTGGACGTTGACGAGAAGCTTTTCCATCAATAGCAGACAAACCGACATTCTGCCCAAATCAGAGCAATGGGCAATCTCTCACATCCCAACTTTCATTAGGCCTACAAGGAAATTTGACATATTTATAATTACAGTGGCACGTGACTTTACGACTGCTCAACACGCAATGGGTTAAAGCAGCGCCACCTACTGAAGTGAGTCAACATTTATAAGCGCATGTAGGATAGCAGTACCAATGCCACCTCCCGAAACGAGAAAGTCAGAGTCTTGATTTCATCATAGTCTGTTCTGTTTGTTTGTATGTGTACTTGTCATAACGCCCCTTCAAGCTCTCTACTCAGAGGCGCTCCCGAGTTCCGACTAAAGCACGGCATCGGAGTTTCACACAGAAGAGCTTAGCAATTGCGAGTGAAGGACTTGCCCAAGGTCCAAACGTGGCGACTTGAGGTGGATTTGAACCTGCAACCCTCAGGCTGCAAGGCAACGAAAATACCCACTACACCGCCACGTCCAACTGTTAGAGACTAAAGATGCACTCAGGGTTTACACTGGGTGAGAACGCCGTCCCACTGCTCTTGCAATTCTTTGCCGGAGTTCCCAATGCCCACCATGCATGGAACCCTGGAAACTCATCCGATACAACAATATTATTCTTCTTTGGCATTCCCATTTCCCACTGCTCACCCTTTCGGCAGCGTTCATGCTGCTGGTGTTTCTTCGTCTTCAGTTTCCCGTCCGAAAAACTGACGACCTTTTTTAGTCATCGGCTGAAATCTTCAGAAAATGTCACCAATTCATTCAATTTTTCACATTTTCCATTTCGGAGGGTGTTCAAACACCGAAACACCCCCTAGCTACGTCCTTGTTTACTTGACAATAATTCGGTACACGATCCCTCTGACAGGGCACAGCCCTCCTGAATAAACTGGCGCCCGTGGTTTAGCTCTATAATGGCGCTTTGGTAATTTGGAGTGTGCGGTCAAAATGAAAACCATGGATAATAATTCTCTCTTCTTCTTTCTCCTCCGTCAAGTATTCACCGACGATGAGGCTCTAACAAAACTTCTCCATTTCGGCCGGTCTCTTGCGAGTTCTATTGCCTTTCTTAGCATTTTGTTAGAGTTTCTTGGTCTCTTGCCAGGCGGTGACCAGTCCTCTCCTGGTAGGGTAAGGAGATCGTTGGGCCATTTTGGCCTCTTCCGGTCTGAGGTGTCCTTCCAACACCTGCCTCCTGCGTTGGCCAGCCGTTTCGGGGTTCCTGGTGAGCCTTTCCACCTCGCGAGACGCCCTATATAGGTGGTACTTCGACCAAGGTCTTCAACCGAGGTCTTCACCACTGATGGCATAGCCCCACCAGGCTATCCCCTACTTGGCTGTTCACCGTCTCACCACGGTGAGGTGCAGGTAGGGTTTTGAGACGGTAATAATTGGATACATAATATTATATGAATATATGTAACAAATAGGCATATATAATATATAATAGAGTCTATGTATATTTATTATATATATACATATATATATATATATGTATGTATAATATGTATAGTTGTGTATAGGCCTATGTTCAATATACGAGTGTGGCATCATGGATGTAGCGATCGTTCCACATCATTTTGGTGGTAATCTTAAAACGCCAATAAATCCCGTCATTAAGTATTAAGGTGTTAAGTATGTTACTTCGGCTTATTATAATGAATACTTAGATGAGCATCATTGTATATAATATACTCCCAGCCAACATACACATAAAACTACTATATATTTATATAATATAATATTATATATATATGAACTAGACGGAATCCATTATAAATCGTCCGTCTTTATTGCACATAAAACTACTATGTATGTATATATATATATATATATATATATATATATATATATATATATGAACTAGACGGAATCCATTAGAAATCGTCTTTATTGTTCGATGGGAAGTCAGCAGTATCAGGTGTGAAAACGCACCTGCAGAGTATCTTCGATTGGGTAGAAAAAGTAGACCTACATGTACGTCGCCACTGGACTTAACGAACTCGACAGGTATAGCCTACGGTGACGGTTGGCCTGCAATTCCACCATGCACAGAGAGAGAGAGAGAGAGAGAGAGAGAGAGAGAGAGAGAGAGAGAGAGAGAGAGAGAGAGAGAGAGAGAGAGAGACAGACAGACAGACAGACAGACAGACAGACAGACAGACAGACAGAGACAGAAGACTCCTGTATCATGGACTTCTGTATCATCGATAAATGACCGAGATTCGATGAGCAACGTCGGTCGGATATACATTCGCTATTTACTGCTATTTATTTCTTCACTACCTTATTTGTTTACTTCCTTTTAATATATATTCTACACAAAATATTCGTGTTATGCAACTGCCTATTGATTTAAATTTGTAGCTTCCAATGCGTTCATTAGATATCACAGAGTGAAGAGGAACATAATCGATAATTATATATAAAATAGAATATTTTCTTACATATTTTATTTAAAATTTTATGTATTTATGCATGCATTATTTTATGTCGGTAGGCATGTATGCATGCATATTGTATAAATCCAATTGTCTATGTATTTATGTAGTCTATGTCAATATTTTATCGACTTTTATTCAGTAGCGCTTTGGTGAGCAATGAGCATGCATGGTTGCACGCGATGGATTGGAGCAGATGCAACTTCGCATGTACTGCCTTGTAGCTAAAGAAGAAGTAACTGCAGTAGAATTTCGATGGATGGCGGGTTGTTAGGAGTGAGTTGGGTTGATTGGTGGATAGACGGATGTATGTATGTGCACTTGTTATAGCGCCCCTTCAAGCTCGCTACTCAGAGGCGCTCCCGGCTGCAGAGCGGACACTGCATCGGAATTTCACGCCGAAGCGCTGAGCAACTGCGGGTGAAGGACTTGCCCAAGGTCCCTTGAGAGGTGGATTCGAACCTTGAACATTCCTGCTTCAAGGCAACGACGCCACCACTACACCACCACGCCCCACGATGGATGGGAAGGTGGAATGGATGGATGTATGGAAAGATGAAGGGATGGATGGATGAATGGATGGATTGACGCATGGATGGATGAATGCAAAGATGAATGCTTGGATGATTGGATGGATGGATCTATGGATGAATATACGGATGGATGGGTGGTCGGATGGATGGATGAGTAGATAGATGGATGTATGAATGAATGGATGGATGGACGGGTCGACTGACGGACTGATAGATACACTGACGTCAAGTGAGCTTTTGCAGCCGACGACAGGTGGGTCGATAATTTTTTAAACTTGTTGACAAGCGACGCTTAAAAGCCGGAAGGATATAAAAAATGTGCCGAGGAAGGGAGTTAATTGCTGATGCGACGTCGTCGTCGTTTACTTATTGACCGCAGCGGGGCAGCACCTGCTTGCCTTCTCATCTACTTGTCTCCTTCCGTTGTACGTGATTAGCAGCGACGGAGGTTGCAAACCTGGGCGACGATTCGTCCAATGACTGCAGCTGCTTCCTTTCCTAACACACGAGCAGACAAGAGCCACTGCTGGCAATATATCATGCTCTGCAATCGAACGACTACGGTCCGAGTGGTGATGGTACAATAATTTTCCAGAAGGGAACACTTCATGAGTGTCCAGGAAGAAGAGCAATTTGAGCTGCTGTTGGTTCCGTTGAGCAATTTACGGACTATGGGTGGAAGTGGATGGGGGAAAGAGCTGTGAGTTGAAGCGAAATAATTTTATGGAGACTTTGGAAGAGTCCTGTGAGTCATAGCGGATTGTGTGTGCATTGATACTATACGCTTTCCGTGCATGGCATGCATGCGGTAGTTGGGTGGAACGCGCGAGTAATATTCCTAATTTTGAAGCGATTTGTAGGCTATATGTATAAGGGAGAATGCGTTTTCTTTGCGCGAGATAATTTGAACAAGTGTGGCACTGTATACCTGTTAGCTGGAACAAAATGTAATATTATATATATATATATATATATATATATATATATATATATATATATATATTGGGAAACGCGTCTTAAATTTTAAATCGTTTGAACAAGTGAGGGACGACCTGTATATTAAGCTGGGATGAAAATAATGTATGGGGAAATGCGTATTCAATATGGGATTTTTTGAACAAGTTGGGGAGGATTTTAAGTTGTAAGGAAATGTTTTGTGGTATGCGTCTTTAATGGGAGATAGTCTGAACAAGTGGGGGACGATCTGTAAAAGTTGTAACGAAATGTTATAGTATGGAGGCGAGATGATGCAAAGATTGCCGCTTTAATCTTAATGACATATTTGAATTCAAATTCAATGAGATAAGCGAACTAGAATTGCATGTCACTGTGTCAAATTGTTCATCTCATAAAGGGATGCAGCTGCATGGAACAAAGATTTAACAGTTACATTTGACAGCTTGTGAAAACAAAAGCCGTTACCGTCGACAGAAAATTGTTTGGCATATTGCAGCTATAGCCTTTGAGTTCTTAATTCTGTTCTTATTTCTTCCTGTTTTGTCTCCTTCGTTCCCTTTTGAACTCTAAAGGCGGATGCCTTCGCTGCTTTAGTTTAAGAAAGAGCTTATAAGGAGCATTGCGGATTTGAGACGAATTTACCATTGTGTTAGGTAATAAATTCATGTGAGGGTTTTCCCAGCCACAGTTGACTTGTGTCTTCGCCAACTTCAACTATATATGTATATATAATAATGAATATATATAATGTATATATATAATATATATAATGTATATATATGATAGATAATGTATATATATATAATATATAATGAATATATTATATAATATATATTATATATATATAATATTGTATATATAATACAATGTATATATAATGTATATATATAATATATATATATATAATATATGATATATCTGAATATATATATATAGATTGGAATTGACTCTTTTTTCCTTCCACCAACCGACATCCATCTTCGTTTCATCAAAGCCATCGATCAATACGGTTGATCCGAGTCTCTCAGGCGCCTGAAACCTCTAACGTGCGTGCAAGCGTGGTGCATCTGATGTTGCTGCTGCACAACTATTACAGAAAGTGAAGACATTTACTGTGGCTCGGATACGAGACACTTTATGTCTTCCAAAGCCACATTAATCGTATCGTCTCCATCACTTACCATTATATAGCGCATCTTTAATAATGACCGCAGGCAGCATGAGACTTTTTGTGATTGGTAGCAATTAAGGTGAGATTCGGGGCGAGATGACAGAGATCAACAGCAATAGGTGTGTGTGTGGGGGGTAGTCTGAATGAGTGACTGGGGAGATACGCATTTCCACAAGTACCAGGGCTGTAATCGGGATATACAATTCGTGTTTCACCTCACAAATTATTATAGGAGAAAATTACCGGCAGATAGGCCTAGATTACTGTTTGTAGGTGCACCTGATATGGCGAACCCTTCAAGGTATACTCAGAAGCGCTCCCGACAACGGCGCGGACACGGCATGGGAGTTTCACGCCGAAGCGTTGAGCAATTGCGAGTGAAGGACTTGCCCAAGGTCCCTACGTGGCGACTTGAGGTGGATTCCAATCTGCAACCCTTCGGTCGCAAGGCAACGAACACACCCACTACACCACCCCGCCCCACAACAACTGTAGTGCGGTACTCATTCTCTAATTTTGCCAGCACATTCCTGCCAAGTGTGAGTCACACTTGTTCTGCCTGCAGACCACATAGACTGCTTCTCTTCAATTGCTATAGACATTGAATCTCTCTCAATATTCATTCTTACAATATACGTTGATTGATTCGATAGCGCGTTTCGTCTGCGACCTACTAATTGCGAGTTAGAGCCAGATGGACTGACTCTGTATCCACGTGCTTCGGATGTGAATTTGTCGAGTATGCATGGATCCGGTTGGAGCTTTAGTATAGTTTTGCACACTGTGGGTCCAAGGTCCCTGAATCTTCCCCAGCCATGTATAGGTTCTACCAGGGCCTTGCATACTGTTTTACGTAGCTGCATACAAGGGGGCACTTCACCTGAAAATTTGACATTTATTTCTGACTATTACAACTTGTTCTTTATTAACTTGAGTCGCACTAGAGCCTTATGATACACTAATGAAACACAGGTTGAAAGCGAAACTGAGAAATTTACATTTAGCGACCTATGCTATGCAAACAACTCATGATGGCTAGAGT
Source organism: Lumbricus terrestris (assembly GCA_949752735.1). Lineage (NCBI taxonomy): Eukaryota > Metazoa > Annelida > Clitellata > Crassiclitellata > Lumbricidae > Lumbricus > Lumbricus terrestris. The sequence goes on from OX457036.1 coordinate 20,634,361, forward strand.
GACATACTATTATTCCTGTCTGAGATTAGTGACAGCATAAGACGTGTCTGCTACGAGTAGACCTGTCCGTACACGAACAACAGCCTTCGTCTCCAACTCCCTTCCCCTTCCCTCTCCCCGATCCAAACCGTCGGACTCTCCTCCTTTCGAATGCCACTCCTCATTCGCTTCTGCTCTTCCGCCATCAAGATGCAGATTCGGTCGTCGAGATTCCGTCTGTTTGTCGAATCCGTCGTAGTCGTCGGAGCAGACGACGACCGCAAAATGCGCGCCAAAAGAGACGGCGCAAACAAAGCAGACGATTCGACCGATGAAGGGACGGACGGGGTGGGGAGGGATGCACGGAGGCAGGGAAAGGCACGGGAGAGGGATCGTGGGTATAGAGGGAGGCAGAAGGACGGACATTTGAAGGCAGAAGGAAGACACAAATGCTGAGAGTGACAGAGAGAGATAGAATGAGAGAGAGAGAGAGAGAGAGAGAGAGAGAGAGAGAGAGAGAGAGAGAGAGAGAGACAGAGACAGAGACAGAGACAGAGACAGAGAGAGAGAGAGGGAGAGAGAGAAAGGGAGAGACTATAAAGACATAAGACAAGCAGAGGGACTGAGAGACGGAGAGAGGTAGCCCTAACCCTAAAGACAGAGGGAAAGCAGATAGATTGAAAGAGGCGGAGAGAGAGATTTATAAAGACAGAAGGAAGACACAAAGGCTGAGAGAGATACTTATAAAGACAAAAGGAAGACACACAGACTGAGAGAGAGAGACAGACAGAGAGAGATACTTATAAAGACAGAAAGAAGAGACACACACACACACAGAGAGAGAGAGAGAGAGAGAGAGAGAGAGAGAGACTTACAAAGACAGAAGGAAGACACAGAGACTGATAGACACGGAGAAAGACAAGGAAACAAGGGACAAATGCTAATGATACGTCGTATAAAGGTATAGCAAAAAATAGAGGGACGCAGTCTAAACGGAAAAAGGCAGATTGGAAGAGGCATTATAAGATGGAAGATTAATGTCCGGTGCTATTGCATTGTTAGATGGACTGCAAAGAAGCAAATGAAAAAGATGACCTTGAACTTGGTTGAAAGTCATGAAAAAGGCGGACATCAACCGGGAAGTTAAGTCGAGCAAAATGAATAGAGAAAGGAGTCCTGCAGGTGTAAAATGGAAGGAAAAACAGTATTAGAAGTATAATAGAGATCAAGGTTATAAGAAATAAAGTGAGGACGAGAATGGAACGTGAAGGGGAGAAATGAGTAAAATTAGCCGAGAATTTAACGGTTGCAGGAAAGATTGAACAGGGAATAGAGCGACAGATGGTCAGAGAACCCCGTTTGGACAGATGATGTATACATGTACTATCCAAGGGCGGATACAGAAATTTTCGAAGGGGGCCAAAATTTAGGGTCTTGGGACAGGGAAAAAATTTCGTCTTGGTCTTTGTTTAGTCATTTGTCGAACTCCCAACAAAAAGATACCATTTAATCCGCCAAAATAGTTGATGACATTTTATAGTCGCACTGTGTTCTTAAGCCCCTGCACAGACCTCGTGTACGGACCTCGTTAGGCGTGGGGAGGCCTACGAAATTGCTCATGGGGGGCGGCCACATAAACTTACCGAGCCAGAATAGCTGGTAACAAATAAAGATATTTCTAAATGGGGGGCATGGCCGGATTGCCCTCCCCCGGATCCGCCACTGATACTATCCGTAGTGCTTATATCCTGCATGCTAGCTACTTTGTAAGGCGCTCTTGTTGTGGCATGGATGTGTTACGGCGCCATATAAATTGTCGTAATTATTATTCTTATTATCATCCATTGTTTAAGGACACTTTGGACTGACTAAGACTCTAAGATTCAAAGCCATTGTTGTTGACAATAATTACCATAGCCATATAGCTTCCCTACACACGATCGGAAAACCCTGGAGGAAAGACAAAATGAGGGGAATAGTTAGAGATGGAAGGAAGGAGGGCATAGGCTTGAAGGGAGGCATGGTAACATGGATATAGTAGGCGAATAGAAGGGAGGGATCGTGGAAATGTAGAGAAGAAGCAAAATTATGGAGAGGGATAAAGGAGGAAGGAATGGATGGAGAGAGACAGACAGACAGACAGACAGACAGAGACAGAGACATAGACATAGATAGATAGTTAGAGAGAGAGAGAGAGACAGACAGACAGACAGACAGACAGAGACAGAGACATAGACATAGATAGATAGTTAGAGAGAGAGAGACAGACAGACAGACAGACAGACAGACAGACAGAGAGACAGAGAGACAGAGACAGAGACAGAGACAGAGACAGAGAGACATAGAGAGCAAGGGAGAGATCAAAGGAGATAAACGGAGGGAGGGGGAACGGCGTTATACAACAGCTAAACAAACAGAATAAACAGAGGCGAACTGCAGACGGTCATGTCGCCCATGGCGTGTAATTCCACTTGGCCTCCTCGGTGGTGCTCCGGTCGCCTCCTCTGCCCTTCATCCAACACTTCCGTTGCCTTATTGACCGTTGTCCCGTTGTTGCTGTCGCGTCGCTCGCAGTTTATGGTTCGTTGTCCCATTACATTCGTCATCTGTTGTACGATGTTGAATCATCGGTTCACTTGAACACCATCGTCTCTTTTGAACTGGTCTCCTTTGAACTCGTCTCTTTTGAACTGGTCTCCTTTGAACTCGTCTCTTTTGAACTGGTCTCCTTCAAACTCGTCTCTTTTGAACTGGTCTCCTTCAAACTTGTCTCTTTTGAACTGGTCTGTTTTTAACTCGTTTCTTTTTAACTCGTCTATTTTGAAATCGTCTTTTTTAATGGTCTCTTTTGAACTTGTCTATTTTGAACTGAAAATGAAAATGAAACTGGTCTGTTTTGAACTCGTTTCTTTTGAACTCATTTCCTTTGAATTCATCTCTTTTGAACTCGTCTCTTTTGAACTCGTCTCTTTTGAAATCGTCCATCTTGAACTGGTCTCCTTAAATTGGTCTATGTTGAACTCCCCCTCCTTCTGCACAGATGTCTTCTCCAGTGATCCTGGTCAGTTTCAACCTGAAACGGAATATTCTCGTTCGGAAACATACATCATCATTCATCAATTCATCACTCGTCCAAACACATGCACAAGACGAGTTCAAAAGATACCAGTTCAAAAGAGAGTTTAAAAGACCAGTTCAAAAAGAGACCAGTTCAAAAGAGACCAGTTCAAACAAGACCAATTCAAAACGAGACCAGTTTAAAAGAGACGGGCTCAACTGAGACCAGTTCAAGAGGGAAACCAGTTTAAAAAGTCCAGTTCAAAGAAATCCAGTTAAAAAAAGACCAGTTCAAGCAAGACCAATTCAAAACGAGACCAGTTCAAAAGAGTCCAGTTCAAAAGAGACGAGTCAAAAGAGACCAGCTAAAAAAGATCAGTTTGAAAGAGAACAGTTCAAAAGAGACACAAGAACAAGAAGCATTCTCGGATAAATTTCGTGTAAATGCTTTGTCGTATAATTCAAAGTTGCACGACTATTATAATTATATAACCCAACGTTTTTTTCATACGCATTTGCGAGATTTACTCTCTGTGCAAATATACCATTGACATATAATGCACTTGTATGGCTTTCTCCAGCGTGGAGTTTTGCATGGCGTACATCAGCAGACAAAAGCATTACAAAGGCTTTGTCACATAAATTGCACTTGAGTGGTTTTCTACGGTGTGGGTTTATCTACAGTATTTGATGCAAATGATTTGTTGCATAGAATACGCCTCCATGTATGGCTTTCTGCAGTGTGTGGTTTTATGTCTAGAAACAGTTGACTCAATTCTTTGCAGCTGCTTTGCTCCATAGATTGCACTTTTATGCTCCTTTTCCATGGTGTGTGGGCTTTTTTACGGAAATCCTTGAATGTGCTCAGTGATATAAAGTGTACTGCGAGATTATTCATTTTCTTCTGTGTGGATCGGTATTCCTGCATTGAGTCTGACATTATAAGCTAATGTGAATAACTTCTTACATAATTCACTTTTTATTCAATGCTTTTCTCCTTTGTGAGTTACTGCCTGCGTCTCGCATCTTTAACAAATGAAAGGCATCATGAAACTGTCTTTTCTTTATTTTACTTTTTACATCCTGTGGTTTTGTTAAAAAATCAAATGGGTTGATGCAAATTTTAAATTGGATAGGCCTACAGTCCGCAACTGATGATACTGGTAACGTGCTTTGTGACTTTGCAGAGTATAGGTCTAAAATGAAAATTAGCAAATTCAAATTGATTATTGGAGATTCGAATTGCAATACTGAACTGGTAAATGGGATGGACGTCAGAAAGCCACGGCAGAATGTACTTGAACCATCTAGAGTGCGTGTAAGTTCATCTTAATAATCATGTACAAATAGAGGATGTTTTATTCATTATTTATTTATTGGTGCTCTAGGCCTACTAATACTGATAATCACATAATTGGATGTGATTTAGCAATAGAGTTTACTGGAAATACGGTTCCCTTTAGATGAAACCAACAAGACTCTCAATGTGACGACCAGAGTCCTCGAAAATATTACATTTTACACAACGAGAAAAGATGATCATCATTAAGCTTTCAATATTTGTTTGCAGACAGATGCCATTGTATGTTTCCTTCGGTCCTACACTGCAGACGCGGTCCAGTTCCAATGTACACAAAAGGAAATAAAAAGACTATCGAGGTGACAAACGACTTCAGGCTACACGAGCCCATAAATATCAGTTGTTTGGGCAAGCAAGCAACCAACGGTATTTTGAGGACAGCTGCATGTCTTCAGCAGAAGGGTTTTGTTGAACAGCCTGGATGATATAGCATCCTGCTTCAACACAATCATATCTTATCAGAGGAACGCAGGAAAGTAGACGCCGATGGCGCGCCAAAAATTAGGTTACAATCAAATAAGTAAATATACGAAGATCAGTGTTCTAAGTCAGAGAGACAGATTCTCGCGTTATTATAAGTTCACATGCGTTGCATGAAATGCACGCGTGCAAATGCATAATGTATGCATACATGCATACGCACATGCAGACATGCATTCATGCATGCTCACATACAGACATACATGCATACATACATACATACATAAATGCATACATGCATACATAAATATATAAAACATACATACATAATTATATGCATACATATATATATATACACACAAACATACATACACACATGCACACATACATACGTACATGCATACATACATGCATACACACATACATACACATTACACATTTCCTGTGGTCATTAGTGGGGCGCGGTGGTGTAGTGGTGGCGTCGTCTCCTTGAAGCCGGAAGGTTCGAGGTTCGAATCCACCTCGCCGCGTAAGGACCTTTAGCAAGTCCTTCACTCACAATTGCTCAGCGCTTCGGCGTGAAACTCCGATGCAGTGTCCGCTCGGGAGCGCCTCTGAGTATGGAGAGCTTGAAGGGGCGTTATAACAAGTGCATATACAAACAAACAAACAAACACGCATAGATACGTACATGCATACAAGCATACACACATACATGTGCAGACACACACAAAACACAGCATCAAGGTGTACACGCCGAACAACAATTAGTCTCTCGTATACATTGCATACCGTACACATTGCATACATAGAGTCTGATGTCGACTTAGTATAGCAGACGAATGCACGTCGTGACCGTGCGAAGCGCATGCGCTCAATCACCCTTCATTCCTCCGCCATCTCCGTCCCTCCATCCATTCGTCCCTCCATCCTATGTGCCTCCATCCATCCGTCCGTTGTGGTCAGCTGCGCCGGACGTTGTCCGAGTCCACCGGTCAGTCAGTCAGTCAGTCGGATGTTGTCCTCCTCATCGTCCTCCTCCTCCTCATCGTCCTGTGGTCATTAGCGTGGCTGTCGTTGGACGGTGGCTGTCTGAACGACGAACGTACAACACTGCGTGATGCTCATCTTACGGGATACACGACGTCTGCGTTAGGAGCAGAAGACCCAGCATCATCAGCATCAGCAGCAGCAGCAGCAGCCGCATCTCTGGCAGCATTGCGAGGGATGGAGTTGGTCGTTGTAACGGTAGCTTTGCTTCAACTTCTGTCCGTCTACACCGGCGGTTGCCATGGCAGCGTCTACGAAAGGAGGAGACCGTCGTCATCGGGGTAAGCATCGAAACCCTCCATTGGGGGATTGTGTGTGTGTAGGTCTGTAATGTTATGGATCGTAGGGTTGCTCTCATGGATATACTTAGGGCTCTTCTACGTGCAACTGTCTTTAACTCCGCCACTGGTTAAATGCCCTCTGCAATTATATCCTATATTACCTATTGTGCCCGCTGTTTCTCAATTATTTCATATATTTATTTATTCATTATTGTATGCATGCTTTTATTTATCAATCAATCAATCAATCGTAATTTATGTAGCGCCCTTTCAAAGTACCTACTCAGAGGCGCAGTACAGCACGCATAGGTCTATACAAATAGCTTCTATGAACACACATGTGTATTCATGAATGCTTTAATGTATGCATATGGGTGAGCAATGTACGCATGCTTAGGGCACTGATCGATTGCTCTGATCGACTGCTAATCTTATACAACAAGGAAATTGTTTTTGACCTTCCATACGCACACATGCCAACACCCAGGGTTTAAAGTGTGACTGGACGGTCATGGACGACGTCCAGCCAGTTATCCTTAAATCTGAACGCCGTCCTGCCACTTAGTAGACAAGCAGAACGTGGAAATGTAAGGGGCATCATTTTCTACACTTTAAACCAGTGGTCTCAAACTGAAGTCAGCACATGGGCCACATTTGGAAATTTACAGAGGCTCGCGGGCCGCAACATAATAAAATATCATTCATGACGTGAAATTAATCATCGTAGCATAGCATACAAATGCTGTAATAACGATAGGCATATAACCCTGTAAAATTTACATAATATTGTATTTTCAGTGTAACCATAAATATGTTAGTCTACCATATAAAAAAATTGAGCCACAACAATATGAAGTACATCGATGACACGTATAGTAGCCTAATGCCTAAAAGTAAACTTGAAGCAGCTCTAAACTTTAAAGTAGGCCCTACTATATCGTGAGTAGTCTCAGACGTAATGCTCAAGTATGGTTATCGCTATTCATCTGACAACGTTTCCCAATTATAAGAGCATCGATGTTGTCTTCTGAGATGCTACCAATCGGAATATAGCTAACAAACTATTCACCTACAACTCCAAGGCGTGTTCTTTTTTGAAACTTTTATTCTTCAATAATGACAAAAGTTTCTCACATAATTATGTAGATATCGGTACTACCAAACATCGCCATTATGCGTGTAGAAAACAGTCGTGAACTTGGTTCACCTCTCAAAAGAACTACAAAATCGGTTTCAAGTTTTAACCGATTTCTCTCTTTAAAAAATCCCAAAACCAGATGCCTTTTGCGGGCCGCTTTAATCGGGTCCACGGGCCGCATGTTTGAGACCCCTGCTTTAAACTGTGCGGGCACCACTCGTCTATTCTCTATAGTATACAATGTATTGGCTCCTACAATCAGAACTCTCTTCCTACATATCTTCAATGCCAACTAAATACTAATTTATTTAAACATAAACTTCGCCTAATCTACTTCAAACACTTCCCGATATTAGACAGATGGGGTTTCTGCTCAGTGGTTCCGCCAAGCCTTTATTTAAGTCATTAGTTAAAGAGTTGTTGTTGTTGCTGCTGTTTAGCGGCTGTCTGTTACTATTGCCTGGGTTCGCCACTGTCTTGCTTCCTAGTTCCTACACTAGCCTATATACATAGGGGCACTGAATAGCTGGCGCACGACCCCCTAAGTCTTTTCACCTGTGTAGCCATCATGCACATATTATTAAATTTTTCATTGGGCTTCAATGATTCGTTTGTATTATTTCTCAGAGGTCTGATAATATTATCCGATAATATTATCTGGTTACTGAATAGTAAATGAATAAATGATTAATGAATGGATAAATGGTTGCTACACGTGTCACTGATTGTACATGACTGCATGCATGTATAATTGTATATGTGTATGTATCCATGTATATTCAAACTACACAACATTCAGGGGCGCAACCAGAACATTTTCCTGGGGGGTGCTCAGAATTATTTTTGTAAGTGCCGAAGGAACGAAGCCAATGCCAACTAGGGGCTTTGGGGGAGCGTCGTAAGCTCCCCCAGCGGGGTCTGGGGCAGAGCCCCAGAAACCAACGCATTTTTTACTTTTGAAATCAGCTAGAGCACATTTCAGGCCCTTGTTTGTCAGCTGTATTTATGAGCGATAAAGTCATGAAAACTTCTGAAAAACATGGCTTAAGACTTCAAAAATGTAATTTCCCATTTGTTTAGATAAGACAAAGGGTCTTAGGCCTATAGCTCGTAAGTGGCGGAAATAATAACCAGTGTTTGATCTAACCCCTGTCCCAATAACCAGTGTTTTATCTAGTCTATTCTCTGGGAATCACTGTTTCTAGGGAAAAGCAAGCATCCGACAGAAAAAGGCAGGGGCTTTGGAAGGGGATGTGCTCCTCCACATAAGAAATTTTCTAATTTCCACACTGCAATGGCAGCATTTTAAGCTGCCATCTAAAGCAAAATTGATATACTATTTCAGTGCTGATAAGAGTGGTCTAAATATACTCACAATTATAAAAAAATTATTTTTTTGAGTTTCAAAGTTTAGTTTGGTACCATTTTAAGATGTCAACTTAGCAAAATAACTTTATTACTTCAGTGCTGATAAAAAAGAGTGATTTCAGATTTCAACATAGGCCTAGCAGGGAAAGGGATTTGGGCAGGGATGAGCCTCCCCCCAACATAGAATTTCCACACTGCAGTGTCATCATTTTAGGCTGTCAATTTAACGAAATTTAGCATGATTTCATTGCTGAAAGACATTGTGTAAGGCTTCAATGGCCCCTTCCCATTGTTTAATTTTTTTTATTTCCATACTGTAATCGAAGGCTTTTTAGCTGCCATCTTAATAAAATTGCTCATTTTCAATGCTGATAGTCATAGATTTTAGTTTAAAATTTCTAAGTATTACCTCACAATTAGCCTACTTTAAAATTTTGGATTTGTACAGTGCACCGTGACTTTTAAAGCTATCATTTTTACAAAAATAGGCCTAACTCATGATTTTAGTGCTCAGAGACGTAATATAAGATTCCAGTAATGTCTCCTCCCATCGTTTAAGAATTTTTTTAATTTACACACACTGTATAATGACAGCATTTTAAGCTGTCGTCTTAACAAAATTGTTCATTATAACATGGATAAACAGCGGCTAACACTGCATGAGGTTTTAATAATATTTATGAACTATTTATGACATATTGGAGGATTTAAGCATCTCCGTCTGGGGTTTAATACTTCAGAGTGTTGCCTCAAAATTATTTACGTCTCCCCTATCGCCCTAAATATCCGTCCATGACAGCAAGTTATGCACATTATAATATCATACAATAGTATCATAGTTATATTATAATAACAAAGAATAAAATTATAATTACATAGTAGGAAATAAGATCATGGTATAATATGGCAGTTTATGTAATGCAATATAATAAACAGCAACTAAAAACTACTATCATTTTGTCAAATTTTCTAGGGGGAAAAATTTTCGTTTATGGGCGCTTTCTCCGCTGGAAATGTCTAGATCAAGCAAAGCTGAATAGCTCTATATTATTATAATACTTGTTTGAATTAAACAATTCTTAACTAGACCTTAATAAAAATACAATAAATATAATAGCACACACAGACACAGTATTATCAGTTATGTCATAACATATTATCAATAAATTGGCGAGACACTGTGATGTACAAGCATAGGCATATCACTAGCACTTTTAATTCATCACTAGGCAATTTCTCGAGATCCAGACAAACTCAGGTAGACCAGCTAAACACTGAAATCTAGAGCTTTATGAACCATGAATTTAACTAAGATACATAAGAATGAATGAACTTGTTTCAATTTATTGTGTAATCTGAAATACTGAAAGAGCAAAAGACCCCCTACCCCCCCCCCCCCCCCACCCCACCCACCAAAAACTCATCGGATTTTGAAAAATTACGTGGGTCACCTTTTTAGCCCTGGGGGGTGCTCAAGCACCCCCAGCACCCCCCTGGTTGCGCCACTGACAACATTGTATGTATACATGTAAGTATTTGTTGTACACGTGTATATAGGTATGCATATGCATGTTTGCGCGTGTGTGCATATATGCATGCATGCATTGTACTTACATATGACGTATACAGTTTGCATTAATGCGTGTATGTTTGACGTTCTCGTGACGACGAGTTTATTTGGTCTGTTAGGCGTTGCCTTGTTAAATTCCTCACTAGAAAACTTTTCAGTTGGTTGGACTTTGTTATGGGAAAAGCCGACGTGCTGTTCACATCGGCTCTTATAGGTCTACGCGTTGTTCCCTGCTCCCCCACCCCTATCTGACACTTAAGATATAGTCTACGTGATAAAATTAAGAATAGAGAGACTGCTATCCATAAACGTATTGCCAATTACCTGCCCTGCAGTGTGTATATCCATAGATATTATATCTGTGTGTGTATATCTCTATATATTGTCTCATTCGTCACCATGGTAACGAATTACGTATTCCTTTCACGCCGCTCTTTTACTATAGTCTGGACCCATGCAGGCAGACGATCGGAGGATTTATGGCGCGAATGTAAACGGTGGATTTTCACGAACGTTTTATAGCGCAATAAGACGCTCAGAATGATGTTGTAGACGACGGTGGCGGCCGCTGGCGGTACATCTTGAAACTAATCTCCACAGACGTTTATTAAAATTCTGGAATTTGTTTTCTATCGATGCGTTTAGATTGCTGGTGATGATAGATTCTAAGTCTGCTCTAGATTTCAATTATGTCGACGATTTTTGAGGCGTAATTGCAATATCGGGGACCGTGTGTGTCGGTTAGGGTCAGGTCAGGCGTCGTGTGCGTCGGTTAGGGTCAGGTTAGGCGTCGCGAGGGTCGGTTAGGGTCAGACTAGGCGTCGTGAGGGTCGGCTAGAGTTAGTGTTAGGGTTAGTGTAGTCATTAGATAATCTCCAAAGATAGTGCATGTGCTTCGGTCCCCGATACTGCAATTACGCCGATTTTGATGCTAATAATGATGTTAATGATCATGATGATGCTAGCAATGTTACAAATTACATGCTGGAGGTTCTCCATTGGCTCCCTGTCCGTCAGCGCATCGAATACAGAACAGGGCCGGATTAAGGCATGTTCGACATGTTCGGCCGAACAGGGGCCCCACACTCTAGGGGCCCCCACACATGCAATAGGAATTTTTCATCATTACTAATTATAATAGTAAACTGGGTTCAAAATATATGAAAAATTGTCAAACTAGTGACTTTAGCATTATGCAACTTTTGAACATGTGGGGGCCCTTATTGCAGTTTTCATTGCCAGGCAGATTGGTCTTAAAATCAGTCAGAAATGCTAGTAAGAGTTATAATTATGCTTTTTGTTCATTTAAAAATTGTGGGGTCCCTTTTCTGCAGTTTTCATTGCCAGGCAGATTGGTCTTAAAATCAGTCAGAAGTAGGCCTACTAGTAGGCCTAAGAGTTATACGTTTTTGCTTATTTAAAAATTGTGGAGGCCCTTATTGCAGCTTTCATTGCCAGGAAGATTGATCTTAAAATCAATCAGAAATGCTAGTAAGAGTTATACGTTTTTGCTTATTTAAACCCTTAATAGACCTACATCGCCTGATCGGAACTCAAGTGCTATGCTACGCATTATGAGATGGCGTGATAATAACATTGAGTATGCCTACGTGCAGTACGCACTCTATTTTTACGAATTCAATCAATCTCATAAATTTATATAGAGACTCTTCAGATTTTTACTTGAAGGCGCTCCCAACGCAGGCGTTGTCAAAAGAAAAGTTGAGAAGACGAAAGAAAGAGCCAGCAGAGTCACGGGAAGCGAGAGAGCCACGGGGAGGCTATTCCAGATAGGCCTAACTGTACCCACTACCGAGAATGCTCGTCGTTGCATGGTCACAGTATACTCGAAAAAGAACAAGGAATTCTCCACGAGCAGCTGAGCGCAGTGAACGGCTGTCTAGAGAGACATACACCGGAATGAAAGCTCACATAGATCTAAGCAGGATGGAGCTTACTACCTGGCATAACCGTGAAAATATATTTTAGTTTGTAAACAGTGTGGGGGCCATGCACAGCAGGGCAATTCAGGCCAAATGCCCTGGTAAAAAACATTTGCCCTGGCCGTTATTCTGCAACAGTTCTACCCGAAATTTTCATAGCCAAGAATTTATTTGGGGCATAAAATCGCTTCTGCACTGTTTGCTTGTACGAGTGCTGTGCGCTGGTCAGGAGAATGACTGACCATGAATCACTTTAATATTCTTAAACCGTAAAAGATATATCGGTTGTTTAACACTATTAAAAGACCTGTTGATAATCATAATGTTAAAAATAATATAAGTAATGAATTAATAATAGACGAATGTTGATTCGTCGAATATAGCACGTTTTGTGAGTAATTTTGTCGTGCTATGTAAGGTATGGGCCTCACAGTTTTACCGAACAGGGCCCCCACATTTGTTAATCCGGCCCTGATACAGAATCTCTTCCTTTATATGGCGATGCCAGCTAGGTCTTGCTCCATCTTACCTACTCGATCTTTGTAGGCCTGTGTTAAGTGCTCGGACTGGTCGGTCCCTACGCTCGGCTGATAGGGAAGTACTCTTTGTCTCGTTTGCTCGTACCTCCATCATTCAGAATCGTGCTTTTTCTGTGGTTTGCCCAGTGGTATGGAATGCCCTTCCACTTGAGCTGCGCCTGTTCCCTAGATCAGTCTCTGACGCATTCTATAAGCACTTAAAAACTGTTCTGTTTGTCCGTACTGGAGTTGGGAGCGCCTCTGAGTAGTTTCCTTGAAGAGGCGCTATATAAATACTCGAATGACTGAATGAATGAATAATAGGTTTTGCTATCCGGATGATATTTTTATCCCTGAGCAAGATGAAGGATAGATGACTGGATTTTAAATAGTGATGATGATCATGATTATGATGAGGAACATAGTGATCACGATAATGACAATGATAACAGTAATGATGATGATGATGATAATAATAATGACAGTAGCAATGCCAATGTTAGTAACAACATTGATATCGCTATCATTACTGTTGTCGCTCTTTAGATTGCAATGTCTGGTATGATGCCATAGATACGATAGGCCTACCATAGAAAATGTTATCGTCTAAAGATGCTTCAATTCAACGTCCAACAACATCAGCTGATGTTGAATGTCGCAGCATCTTCAGGTCACACATAAGTTGTGAGGCGTGGTGGTGTGTATATATGGGTATGTTCGGTGCCTTTCGAATCCACCTCAAGTCGCGTCCTAGGGACCTTTGACAAGTCCTTCACTCGCAATCGCTCATGCGGTTCGGCGTGAAACTCCGATTCAGTGTCCTCGCTGTAGTCGGGAGCGCCTCTGAGCAGCGATCTTGAGTTTTAACCCCCGAAACTCCCCCTTGTCTACGCCACTGTGGCCTACACCATAGCAGTAGCCTATAATATACGCAGGTTCAACTTCCTGTAACCACTGTGCCATGCACGTCATCTGTGGGGCGCCCATTAGAAGGCTGATTGATTTCGAAGGGCAATGGAGACTCCCGAAGGAGGATCTAACCCACGACCTTCTCTTATGAGCTGGTAATCCCCAGCACCGACGCGTCATTCCCATTCAACGCTCGTCTATCGACGATTGCAATGTCGCCCGTCCGACGCCGCCGCGTGTTCGGGCTCGATAAATTCCGCCATATTTCTTGGTTTGTGATCGTGGCGCCGAATATCTCCGATTTGTTTCAATTTGGGGAGAAAATCAGAAGAACAGCTGCAGTCGCGTTTGAGACTTAGGAGGACAGCGAGAGAAACGGAAAACGATACCTAGACAAAGGGGCAGAAGCAGAGAGACATAGACAGTGACAGAGAGAGAAAGAGAGAGGAACAAAGACGGAGAGAGAGAAAGAGGGAGGGAGTAAGTGAGAGAGAGACATAGACATAGGCAGAGAGAGACAGAGACAGAGACAGAGAGAAACAGAGAGAGAAAGAGGGAGGGAGTGAGAGAGAGACAGAGAGAGAGAGAGAGAGAGAGAGAGAGAGAGAGAGAGAGAGAGAGAGAGAGAGAGAGAGAGAGATAAGGAGCACGAGGATTATAAGACAGACATAGAGACACTGAGACAGACGTACTGGATCGACAATTCTTCAGTGACAGACACAGACTTAGGCAGAAACCTGAAACAGCAAGACAGGTCGACCAGTAGCAGACTACAGACACTTTCAACAAGAGGGAACAACATGCAAAGTGGCAGGCAGACAGTAAGCGACACAAGACGGACATACAGGCAAACGAAGGCAGAAAGGAAAGATATATATTATGGAAATTGTTGACAGACAGACTGACATAAAGGCAGACAGGCAGACAGATAGGCAGACAAACAGACAGACAGATAGATAGACAGATAGACGGATATATAGACAGACATCGACCGACATACAGACATACAGACAGACAAACAGATAAAAACAAATTCCGCGATTGTGAAATAATTGCAGAAACGAAGATGGAAAATGCAGGAAAGACAAGAGCAGAGACAGACATAGTCACTGAGACATAGTCAGCGAGACAAAGGCAGAGACATAAACAGATTCAAAGACAGCTACACAGTGACTAAGGCTGTAACAGAGTAGTTGCAAGCATAGATGTAAAAAACGTTTTTTTCCGTTTTTTATTCTCTCCCAAAAAACGTCGTTTTTTTCGTTTTTTATTTTTCCCATCGTTTTTTATCGTTTTTTATTTTTTCTTTAACGTTATTTATTCATTTACTTTCGGTAATTATTTTCCTTAATTTTAATTTTTTTCTGATATTCCTTATGTTTTCCGCCAACTCTCAAGAATTCAGCTAACTAAAGTCATTATTTCATCGTTTAACATCATCATATTAAGAGATAGCCTGCGTGTAGTAGGTTACTAATGAATGTTTTCAAGGTTAAAATGCGGTTTTAGATGTAACAAAGTCAAATTATTTACCGTTTCCGTTTTTTATCGTTTTTTTGTCGTTTTTTATTTTTTCGAAAAAAACGACGTTTTTTTCCGTTTTTTATTCCGTTTCCATCGTTTTTTACATCTATGGTTGCAAGAAACCGATCAGACACAGAGGCAAAGTCAGACAGACAGGCAGACAGACAGACAGACAAGCACAGAGACATGGATATAAGACAGACAGACAGCTAGACAGACAGACAGACAGAAGGAGATACCTGCAAACAGAAACCATAAAGCATGAGTATGTGCAGCGCGCGACAGTTGATCTCGCTGCATGGAGTTCATTGCATGGGACTAAGCCATGCAAGGCCAGCGGGTCTGACGTTGAGTTGACGATGGTTCGGAAAAACAAACACTTCACGACAGACAGACACCGGCAGCGACAAAAGCATAGGGACAGGGACAGGCAGAGGTTGACAGACGAACGGAGAGAAACGCAAGCGTACGGGTCAACGCGTCGACCATAAATAAGGAGGAGAAACCTGGAGGAGAAGGAAGGAAGAAAGGCTGGAAAGATGGCGAAACGACCAGAAAGTCCTGCAGCGTATACGTCGTAGTCTATGCATCGACTAATATTTACAATTCTGGTCAGTTCTCATCATTTTGCATCGCCCGAGGACAGTCCCAATCTACACCCGGACCTCCTCCTTCTTCTCCTCCTCCTCCCTGTCCTCCTCCTTGTCCTCCTCCTCCCTGCCCTCCTTGTCCTCTTCCTTGTCCACCTCCTCCCTGTCCTCCTTCTTGTCCTCCTCCTCCCTGCCCTCCTCCTTGTCCTCCTCCTCCCTGTCATCCTCCTTGTCCACCTCCTCCCTGTCCTCCTCCTTGTCCACCTCCTCCCTGTCCTCCTCCTTGTCCTCCTCCTCCCTGTCCTCCTCCTTGTCCTCCTCCTTCCTGTCCTCCTCCTTGTCCACCTCCTCCCTGTCCTCCTCCTTGTCCACCTCCTCCCTGTCATCCTCCTTGTCCACCTCCTCCTTGTCCTCCTTGTCCACCTCCTCCCTGTCCTCCTCATTGTCCACCTCCTCCCTGTCCTCCTCCTCCCTGTCCTCCTTGTCCTCCTCCTCCCTGTCCTCCTCCTTGTCCACCTCCTTCCTGTCCTCCTCCTTGTCCTCCTCCTCCCTGTCCTCCTCCTTGTCCTCCTCCTCCCTGTCCTCCTCCTCCAACTCTTCTCCTCTGTCTCCTTCCTTCCTTTTGTCTTACTCCGCCTGTGTCTGTTTCTTTCGTTGCCCATAATATATCGAGTCGATTAATCAATTCGTATGTGGCAAGTGACTATATATACTGCACTACTGCACTTTGAGATGCGCATACTCTACCTACTCCACCTACTCCACCTTCTCCACCTTCTCCACCTACTCAATCTACACCTATACTCCACCTACTCCACCTACTCCACCTACTCCACCTACTCCACCTACTCCATCTACTCAATCTACACCTACTCCACCTACTCCACCTTCTCCACCTACTCAATCTACACCTATACTCCACCTACTCCACCTACTCCATCTACTTCATCTACTCCATCTACTCCACCTACTCCATCTACTCAATCCACACCAACTCCACCTACTCCACCTGCTCCACCTACCCACCTACTCCACCTACTCCACCTACTCCACCTACTCCACCTACTCCACCTACCCCACCTGCTCCACCTACCCACCTACACCACCTACCCCATCTACTCCACCTACTCCACCTACCCCACCTACTCCACCTGCTCCACCTACTCCACCTACCCCACCTACTCCACCTACTCCACCTACCCCACCTACTCCACCTACCCACCTACTCCACCTACTCAATCTACTCCACCTACTCCACCTACTCCACCTACCCCACCTACTCCACCTACTCCACCTACCCCACCTACTCCACCTACTCCACCTACCCCACCTACTCCACCTACCCACCTACTCCACCTACTCAATCTACTCCACCTACTCCATCTACTCCACCTACTGCACCTACTCCATCTACTTCATCTTCTCCATCTACTCTACCTACTCCTCCTGCGTTGATCATGTGCATCAATTACAACGGCTGCTGCTGCTGTGACTGATCCAGCAGCAGCAGCATCAGCAACTGCATCAGTATAGGGATGGTTCCGGTGGTTCCGTTTGTAACGGAACAAAGTGGCCTAATGGCTGGTGCACCGTTTCAGCTGCAAATGTAAAACAGTACAAGGTCGACGATTGTGCAAAAGTGTGCATGTATGCGGGTATGCAAATCTGTGTGTGTGTGTGTGTGTGTGTACATTGTACAATGTGCATGTATGTGCATGTATCTATGTAGGTATGCGATACATGCGTTTATATATGCATTTAGTTGTATTTCAAAGCAATTTATAGAGCGCCAGTCCATAACTCAGCAAACTCTACGCAAACCTATACATGTACATGATGTGAAATGTAATTGAGATCAGAAACATTGTCAATAAGCAAAGCAATGCACGGAAAGCAAGAACAGTGGCCGATCCATGCACGCAAGCACGCACACACAAACACACCACACACACACACACACACACACGCACACGCACACGCACACGCACACACACACACACACACAAATAACAGCTAAATGATCCCATGCAATCCATATTTGAAAGCATGACGTTCAGAGTCTCTGAGCCAAGTTGCATTTTCGCAGGCTGAACGGTAGCCTATAATACAACCGCGCAAATTGGACAGTAATGTTAAAGACTGCTAGACAAAACATTCGGACAAAATATTTAAGTTTCAGAGACAAACAGACAAACGAGTGAAGTGGCTTGTGAGTAACGTGTATGCAACATTAATATTAAGCTTGCTGTTAGACCTGGGAGTGACTTTGGTCAGCTAATCTGACCCCACTTGACCCTAAAGTGACTTGAGGTCGACTTGAAGTCGACTTCTCGGTGTCAAAACGACTTGACCCGACTTGGCAGATAAACAACCGACTTCCGACTTGAAGTCGACTTCTGATATGGTAATGGCCATTAGCCTATATGTCTACGTACGGCTACTAATGCAAGAAGTCTAGCCAATTTTTCCTGCCAAGCATTAATTTCATATATAGACCTACTAATGAGTAATGAGGCCTCAACACTTAATTGATGCATGAATTTGTTAAAGAGTTATCAAGCCCATTTCAAGTTCTTTGTGTTTCAGTTTGAATAGTTTTGTGATGCTTTGGACCATCTAGTAACCTAGACAATGCGGCGGCAAATTATTAGGCCTATGAATTTTGTCCATTGTCTGTGATTATTCAGATTACACTCATTATTATTTTTTATATTAATATTAAATAAATTTGTAAAAAGCGCAAGGTCTAAGATAAAATAGCGGACCGCGGACTGCATGGTTGCACTGAATGTCGTGTTATGATAAGCCTAATTTGTAATTCTGTTTTCATAATTATTTGGCCACTAACATCATTTCGCAACTTAGCCTAGCATATAGCATTGCAAGCGCATCATCCTACAGGAGGCTACTACATGCAGCTACTAGGCCTACTCACTGACAGTAAAGTCTTTCATTGTCCAATTGGCCATACAATAGTTTTTCCGTCTGCAGACAACTCCAGATGCAGCGCTCCAAAGTAGCGCCAAACTATCGATTTATTATACGCTTTGTAGATCCAGCTTTTTTGTGTGCCGAATTCACTGACCATAGCACTGTCTAGAAGTTCACTGATTGCTTGATATATATAAGCACACGTGCTAATATTTTAGTAACATTTTGTTTCACCATTTTAATTAAGCGCATGCCTAAGCGTGACGTTTAAGCATAAAATTACAAATTATATGAATAGATCGGCACACGGCAGTCTGCACGATAGCCTACCGGCAAAATAATCAGCAGCCTAGCCTAAGTCTCTGTTCAGCAAAGGCCTCATTCATTCTTGTAAACACACTAGGCAACAAAAGCTGCTTAAATATTGTCACAATCATTGGTTTGAAGTGACAAATTACAACTATGTTTGTGTCTGAAGTCGGTTTAAGTCGACTTGAGGTAAAAACAACTTGAAGTGACTTCTATCTACAAAATTCGACTTGGGGTCAGTTGCGGTGAGCAGAAACGACCCGACCCGACTTGGGATGACCAAGTCGACTGGGGTCGACTTATTGGGGTCGACTCCCAGGTCTACTTGCTGTTGAACGGTTTAAGAACTTGGTTAAAAAATTCAACTCGTTCGTTGATTATACTATTGGATTTGAAGTGAGTGAGCTTAGATGTTCCTTTGAGTTACGATTTGTTATTCTGTGAAATCGTTTAGGTTGATGAATATGCGAATACTCATATGAATATACGAATATTCATATGAGTATAATCTAAATATTTATTTGAATACAAATTGCTCTTTTCATTCACCTCGTATTCGATTGTAAATTCATTGGCCTGTATTAATTATTGATAATTATGTAGTTTAGATACAAACATTAGATGATATATACTGTAAATGAGGATATTATCATCACCTGGAATAACACTATCGACTTAACAAACGATGACGACGAAAATGATGATGATGATGATGATGATGATGATGATGATGATGATGATGATGATGATGATAACGACGACGACGGCGACGACGACGACGACGACGATGACGATGACGATGACGATGACGATGACGATGACGATGACGATGACGATGACGATGACGATGACGATGATGATGATGATGATGATGATGATGATGATGATGATGATGATGATGATGATGATGGTCACAATGATGATGATGATGATGATGATGATGATGATGATGATGATTATGATGATGATGATGATGATGATGATGATGATGATGATGATGATGATGATGATGATGATGATGATGATGATGATGATGATGATGATGATGATGATGATGATGATGATGATGATGATGATGATGATGATGATGATGATGATGATGATGATGATGATGATGATGATGATGATGATGATGGTGATGACGATGATGACGATGATGATGACGATGACGATGATCAAAGTTGATGATGACGATGATGATAATGACGACGATGACGATTACGACGACGACGATGATGATGATAATGATGGTCACAATGATAAGAGTGAATGAAAGAAACATCAAAACTATTTTGCAGTCTCACAGAAGATAATTAATCTACACAGACGACGGTGATCCAGAATATGATTAGCAAGTTTAATTAAGATCATCATTATGATTAGCGTGATTACAACGACAACAGGCCAATGATAATAATACGATGCAGGAGAAAAGAGCGACGACATGAGCAAAAGCCTCTCATGTTGACCAAGTCTCAAGGTAAACAATGTAGGATTACACAATGGGATGTTTACACAACAATAGCCGCTGTGTGAAGAAGAGAACAGAGACATCGTCATCGTCTTGTATTAGTTCTAATAATAATGAATTCCACTCATCAGGCGATGATGCACAAAAGACCGCATCAATGCAGCGACACGAGACAGCTCTCTCTCCTCAGCATCTAGAATTAGTTTTCTACTCATTCACTGACCAGATTATAATATAATGAAAAAGTGAACGAATATGAGTAGCTCAATGGAGTACGGTGTCTATGTGTGTGTGTGTGTGTGTGTGTGTGTGTGTGTGTGTGTGTATATATCCCGTGAAGTATTCTGAGTACGTGGGGGGGTAGGGGAAGAAAGCGAGGAACCTGCCACAGAAGAAGACATGCCATGAAAGAGGAAGACATGTTGAGTACAGGCTTCTGCTGTTAGCGACCGGATGCGTACCATATTATAGACCCATATTCGTTTTTCCGATGAATTGATGGGGGTGGGATCTGTCACCATCGCTGCTCGTTTGAATGGGTTCCTCTTAGGTTCCACCCTTGTATATCGACCATGCTATCTCGAGATTTGAATCTCACTAACAAACCACCATCCGGATGCGAACTGGGATTCGTAGGCATCGAGGTTCGCTCTAACCAATGTAGCTAACCACGCCAACACCCACCCAACCACACACATATGCATGCACACACACACTCACCCAAACACGCACGCACACACGCTCGCCCCAACACACAAACACACACACTCACATACACACGCGCACTCACATACACACGCGCGCGCGCACACACGTGCACACTCACTCCAACACACAAACACACACACTCACACACACACGCACTCACATACACGCACACACGCGCGCACACACGCACACGCACACACGTAGCATAGTTAGTCGCTTGGACAAACAAATATTTGCTACCGTTGATGATTTTTATTATCGTGATGCTGACAATGAATCGAATGACAATGATCAAAAGATAAAAAGTTGAATATAATTATGAGAGTTATTTATAGGGCCTATCGCTTTATTTCTGATCGATGCAATAGTAAGATAGGCTACCGGTCCAGTTTCTGCCTTTTAATTATTATAATATTAATTTATAACTTACATCTTGCGTCAAAACCGACCCGTAGATCATTTAGGTCGATTGCCAGAAGATTATATAGTTACGCCAGCGACGCACAATCTAGGCTACAATTAAGATTATATTATAGTCAAGTCCACTTCCAAATCTGCATTCGAAAGTCGAGACGCTAGACATATTAATATAGAAACCCTGTTGTGACAGTTGGATATAGCAATAGATTTATATGCTTGGCTTCAAATAAGATTGCACCGCTTGACTGATGACCATGACCACGTGTGTGAGCGATCCGCAGAACGTTTTACGAGTCGCTAGCCTATAATAATATTTATGCAAAATAATGTTAGTGTGCAATGGTGCATTGACATACAGGTCAAATAGATGCACAAGCAAGGCACGTGAAATGCACATACTGTATGCATGCGCACCATGGGCGTAATATATGTATATACCTACGCGTTTTGAACTGTGATGTGCCGTATGCCATCCACCTTTCATATCCAGAACAAAAAAAATCCCCATAGATCTATTTATTTTCCCAGAGCAAGGACTTTACTTGAACCCTCAAGACTCTAAGTCTAAGATAACAATTGCCCGTCATCACCTTCAGCATTAATGTTTTAATTATTACTATTATTAATATAATAATTATTATTGTTATCATTATTACTATTGTTGTTGTTGTTCCTGTTATTACTTCAACAACAACAACAACAGCAACAACTGCTGATCCAACTACTACTACCACCAAGCCTACCACTACTCCGACTACTACTAGGCCTACTACTACTACCACTACTACTACTACAACTACTACCAGAGGCGTAGCGACCGCCCTCCGTACCCTCCGACCGGAGGGGGCCCCCGCAGGTAAAGGGGCCTCCGAAAGTGGCAAAAATGTAAGGTGTATACTATATATATATATAGCTATAGGTTAATGACATTTATGGACGCTGTTGCACAATCCATGTTGGAAAGCACTGTTAGAAACACTTCAGCAGCAGTAAACTGTACGGAATAGGCCTACGTGTAAACTGTAGTCTTATTCAGCAGCAGTAAGTAGGTTACGGAATACGTGTACAGTGTACACTGTAGCCCTGTGTAGGTTATACATAATATTAATACCCATTATAATTTTATTGTATAAAATATAAATACCGCATTATAATTTCTGCATTGTAAGGGCCCTAAGAGCCAAATTTTGAACGCTGAAAATGCAACGGATTTTCAGTTATGCAGTACTGATGCCAATTCTAGAAAATTTCATACACTAGCCTATAATAATAATTATCAGTAGCGGCGCTAGGGGGATAAGCCCCAAAAAGGCCATCCGGTTTTTTTACATGTAAAAGTGAAGCATTTCCATGATCTCCCCTCCCCCTAAAAACTGAAACCATATGCACGAGATTTCGACCAAACGACTAAAAAAAGTCGTCTTGGTGGGTGAAAATAGAAAATTTTCATGAGATTTCGACCAAATAACAAAATAAATTAAAAATTTTAAAAGTCGTCAGAAAGTTTGGCGGGTGAAATTTGAAAATTTTCATGAGATTTCGATCAAATGGGTAAGCAAAAAACAAAAAGTCGTCAGATATTTTGGCGGCTGAAAATGGAAAATTTCCTCAGCGGGAATTCAGCCCCCTCCCCAAAAAACTGAAATCCTGGCGCCGCCACTGATAATAATATTAGATTTAGAGCTTAATAATAATTATGAAACGAAATTACTTAGAATAAGCACGTTACGGAATTACGTACATCGCATATAGCCTACCCATTGTATGGGACCCGCCGCCCCGGAAAATATGTTCGGAGGGGGCCACTTTCATTGTTGCTACGGCCCTGACTACTACCACTATTATTACTACTACTGCTACTACAACTACACTACAACAACTGCTACTACTATACAACCAACGATGTCACAATATTATTGCTTCTGCGATCACTATTACTATTACTCTTTTTGCTATTATCACTTTACAAAATATTAAATTTAATAAAATCAACAGACTCATAATTATGCGGACTTAAAAGTTCTACCGCTTAATGCTTAATGCATTAATATGTAAAGCGGTCGCACAAAACAATCACACGGGTATACATACTCTTGTCTTGTGATACGCTGTAGCCTTGTATAACATGTAAAAAGATACAATACGCACATGCTCATATTATTCTTAAACGGATGACTGTGCACGAAATATCATAGGCCTACAAGTGCATTATACCGATACATGTACATACAGTACACGCCGCACGGTAACCGATATGCGTACAAAGTGTCCGTACTAGAAAACAGAGACATGAAAATAAATAGACACGACAATCGGTGAAACAGTAGATATGTTGGTTCCTATCGTCACGTGCAAATATTCGACGATTGTGATGACACACACACACACACACACACACACACACACACACACACACACACACACACACACACACACACACACACACACACACATCACGTGATGTATGCTGTTGCAACCGCCACCGGTACTTGCTTTATGACGAGCCCTGTCCCAACGGGGGTTACGTTGCAGGTACTGCACGGATGGAATGAAAAATGGGAATCTGGGCGGAATGGTGGATGGACGGAGCGAGGAATGGAATGAGAGATACGGGAGGCAACGAGAGAATGGATGGATGGATGGATGGATGGATGGAGAAGGGCTGCGAACAAATATGGGAAGCCGTAAATGATGAAGGTGGCGGTGGTGGTGGATGTGGTGGGATGGTGGATGTAGTGGTGGTTGGCTATGGCTTTCGGCGTCGAACGAGTCATGTGAGGAAAATACATCGGGCAAGCATACAAGCGTTGAACCGATGACGTTCGGTCTGGCGAGGCCGTCATTCAAGGCGTCATAAAGACGTCATATGACGACGTCTATGACGCGTCCCAAATGAATCTAAGTCTCTGTTTTACCATCAACTGGAGACGCAACGGCGAAGGGAAGGAACGTGGAATCGCTCGCTATAAACAGATGCGATGAAGGATGATAAAGACGATGGGAATAATAATTATTATGATAACGATGATGATGACGACAATGATCGTTGTAGTAGGGGCAAGGGTGACGATTGAGACTTGATAGACCTACAGTAAAGCGCTATACGCTTCAGACATTGTATGCAGACAAATGTATGTACGTTCAAATGTTTGTATGTGATGAATGTATGTATCTATGCATGTATCCATGTATGTATGTATGTATGTATGTATGTATGTATGTATGTATGTATGTATGTATGTATGTATGTATGTATGTATGTATGTATGTATGTATGTATGTATGTATGTATGTATGTATGTATGTATGTATGTTAGGGTGCCAATGAAAAACAAAGTTTGAGTTTTTTTCGGTCTCACCCCTTAGTTTTGTTCATTTAGCCATAAAACTGAAACGTATCAAGTTTTGTAGCAATTAGGTAACATTTACTGGCTGCACCACACCTGTGAAGTTTTGAAAATCTGCAATATGGAATCACATAGGCCGCTATGTATAGCAGAATGCTATGCATCATGCACGATACACATGCAGTGTTCCTCGTTGCATCAGTGTTTAATACATATTTTTGGCTGCAGTCTTTGACTGAGCAAACTTTTTTGGGCGCTTGAGAGTGCAGGTGATGACTTTCAACCACCTTGAGCAGATATTGCTTTGGCTCCTCTTGGTTCGTGATGGCGGACTTGAGCATCTGTTTCAATGCGACTCCCGTTCAGCTGTCTTTTTTACCACCTTCAGCTATTATGCCTTGCACTCTGCCCTGATTATATGCTTCACTGGTGTTCCAAAAGCTTGGATCATGGAAAAGGAAATCTTGTGGGACATCCATGGATGTAAAAATGTCTTTGTGTTTTGTGACACAAAACGAGACAAGTGTTTTCAGAGATTCAGTTCTTGTCAATTAATTATTGTCAATTGAACTTGACAATCTTCTTCACTCAACTTACTAAGGACTGCAACCATGTCAGCATGTCAACTTTTTCCGTAATCGAAGGTTCAGGGAAGTGATTAACTCAAGTGCAACAAAAATATAATGGCGCCTGAAAGTTTTTATGGCTACATCTGCAACGGCCTTGCTTGCACTGTGTTAGACTACAAGATCTTACAATATCTGTAAGTCGTTTCGTGGTGCAGATGTGGATGATGTGCATGTGTGCCATGATATGAGATAATTATAGTTTAAATGTCTAATCACAATCATGTTAAACTGTTAAGCCCAGGCAGCTCAGAAGCTGCCAAACGAAATTGTGGGCGAAACAAATAAATTTTAGGATTGCCTAAAAAATGTCCCACCCATCGTTTCCTGTCGTAAGCTTCAGGTGTGTTGATATGGATACCTGCATTGCTGGCCAAAGGTTCATTTCTTATAAACAACAGCGACAACTGCAACAACAGTTACTTATAGTCATCTCTTGGATGATAGCCTACTGTCGCAGGTACTGACTGTTAAGAATTGATTCCGATGGCCTGTGACCTATATAGATGAGGCTGCAGCTGCCAGGACAAGCGTTGCATTAAATGTTTTGTCCATTACCTGCATGCATGTTCCATGCAGTGTTGATGCTACATCAGGATTAATTATATGCTTAGTGGCTTTGTTGTCTTCCTTTTCTTTCCCACTGGAATCTTCACATCACTGTCTTGGTCTTCATTTGCATTGCCTCCATCACTGTCGTCTGTCTATATTGCCATCTGCAATTTCAATAGAATTATTGTCATCTATTGATACCTTACTCTATTGTTCTCTTTTCTTTCTGTTTGTTACCTGTTTTTCTTACAACGTCGCTCTTCAACTTTCGCAAGCTTTAAGTCAACATGTCCCATGGATGGATCCGATTTGACCAGGGTCTATGACAACAGAGGCCGTTACCCTGGACAGAAATTTGCTCGGCGTACTACAGCACTAAGAGCAGCTTTTGTCCCATATTCCCACGTTTTCTTTTTCATTTTCTCCCATTTTGCCAAGCACATAGATCTTTTGCTAGTGATGTTATAAGCATAGAGACTTAATATAAAACATAGATATGATATAAAATTGATATAAAGCAAAGATATAAACAGAAATGATGGCAATATACAGAGTTTAGCAAATTTCAATATCGAGACAGACGAACATGTCAG
This sequence comes from Lumbricus terrestris, assembly GCA_949752735.1. Lineage (NCBI taxonomy): Eukaryota > Metazoa > Annelida > Clitellata > Crassiclitellata > Lumbricidae > Lumbricus > Lumbricus terrestris. The sequence goes on from OX457036.1 coordinate 20,661,025, forward strand.
AAAGTAACTAGCATTACGGCACATATAACTATATAAAACTTCGGGAGCATGGTGCATCCTCTAAATGTTTATATATTTTGTTCATTTTTTTCCTGATTAGCCCCCATATACAAAGAAACATTTTCAGAGGGTGAGACCACAGAAAATTAAAACTTTATTTTTTGCTGTGTATTTCATTGGCACCCTAATGTATGTATGTATGTATGTATGTATGTATGTATGTATGTATGTATGTATGTATGTATGTATGTATGTATGATGTATGTATGTATGTATGTATGTATGTATGTATGTATGTATGTATGTATGTATGTATGTATGTATGTATGTATGTATGTATGTATGTATGTATGTATGTATGTATGTATGTAAGTATGTATGTATGTATGTATGTATGTATGTATGTATGTATGTATGTATGTATGTATGTATGTATGTATGTATGTATGTATGTATGTATGTATGTATGTATGTATGTATGTATGTATGTATGTATGTATGTATGTATGCACGAGTGCACATGACTTGTACTCAATACTACTCATGTTAGTACACTCTGTATTTATCCATCCAACTGCATAACAGTTACTGTACTCTGTTTACAAAAAGACTTAAAGAAATTCATTCTTGTTAAAAACGTTTTCCTTATTGCTTTGTTCGCTCGTGGGACAATTCGGTCACGTGATCTGGGACGCATGGAATAGAAGAATGTTCTTGAAGAGTGGAGGAGCGGGCTCAGAGCATCCATGGCCGGGTCCGGCAAAGGAGCAGTAAAAAGGTTCCTATCTGCCTTTTTCTACACGACTGTTCCAATGTTGGGTCATTCCCTATAGCGTATAGTCGAACTGCATAGACTCTGTCATAGACGGTCCGTCACGTACTATAGTCTATTAAGCTTCTGCTGTCCTACAAAACCTATTGCACATAAAAACGGGCCACAGTGGTCTTTCCCACCACATGATCAAGTATAGCACTAGACCTCAGAACAGTCGTGGCCCGGAACAAGCTCGACCACTCGCTAGAGAGAGCTCGGAGCATGGATCACATAATTACATGTATACTGTGGCAAGTGCATGGCACTCTTAGAATATTCTTCTACATGCACTCTAGGTCTGAGATTCCTGTATGCACGGTGGACTCCAGAGGAGTGCTTTGCACCTAAGTATATGGTGTACTCTAGAGTAGGCCTACACTGCACTGCAGGGAATGTATCATATAGTTGATGCAGCTGAGAACGGACTCATGATTCGGGCGGTCGACCAGCATAACTCCCACGTACTGCATGCGGAGAATGTATCCGCCGACAATAGCGAGTCTACAAGTATATACATGTACGTGTAGGTCTCTGGCCGAAACCTCGCCACTATTCGCACTGTGATAGTGCCAGTCCAAACCTGGATAAAGAAGGAGGGCGACGTTTATCATCGTTCTTATGGGACAGTATCGTTAAAAATCAACTATATATGATATATAATATATATATCGACTATATATATTCTATATATAGTCGTTATATATTATATATATAATCTATATAAATAAAAATGTAAAAAGTTACTGTTTGTTACCTCGGATATCGGAAAGTTCTGAACCGATTGCTTTGAAAATTTTCGCAAACCGTTCCATTCGAACATCAGCGTGTTTTTTTATGCCTTTTGGGAAAAAGCGCAATCTTCACGACCAAAAAAACCAACTTTTAATTCCATTCGATAGACGTCGATGGAGTCCAGCCATTTTGAGTTTGAACTTTCACGCATTCGTTCGCCCATTCTTCGGGCGCGTTTCAAACCCATTCTTCGGGCGCGTTTCAAGCCCATTCTTCGGGCGCGTTTCAAGCCCATTCTTTGGGCGCGTTTCAAACCCATTCTTCGGGCGCGTTTTAAGCCCATTCTTTGGGCGCGTTTCAAACCCATTCTTCGGGCGCGTTTCAAACCCATTCTTCGGGCGCGTTTCAAGCCCATTCTTTGGGCGCGTTTCAAACCCATTCTTCGGCCGCGTTTCAAGCCCATTCTTTGGGCGCGTTTCAAACCCATTCTTCGGGCGCGTTTCAAACCCATTCTTCGGGCGCGTTTCAAAAGGTATTTCCGGCCGTTTTTATAGCGCAAATTTATATATACAGTTTTCACGCATCCGTCCGTCCATTCTTTGGGCGCGTTTCAAACCCATTTTTCGGGCGCGTTTCAAAACGTATATCCGGCCGTCTTTTATAGCGCAAATTTATATGTAACTGTCGGTTTTTACAAAAATCGTCCATTTGCGGCCGTTTTCCGCGCGTCTTTCTACAGTTTTCACGCATCCGTCCGTCCATTTTTCGGGAGGGGAGAGGAGGGGAGGGGAGGGAATGGAGGGGAAAGGGAGGGGAAGGGGAAAGTGGAGGAGATGTAGGAAGGGAGGGTTGGACAGTCTTTTCAGCCACAGCAACGCGTGGCCGGGTACAGCTAGTTATATATAATATGCTCGCGACTATGTTCTGCCTCCAAAAGATGACAAGAATTTCGTGCACAGGGTCCGCTCTACAAGACTGTCTAAATTCAAGTAAAAACTTATAGTATAAGCAACAATGATATAATGATGAGCAAGCAGCTAAACACTACGACGTTTTCAGTCCATTTACTGTAAAACCCATTCATCAGACTTTCCTATTGATTGCACGTGCGCATTGTTTGCAATAACAATGGATTGCATTGTTTGCAATAACAATGGATTGCATTGTTTGCAATAACAATGGATTGCATTGTTTGCAATAACAATGGATTGCATTGTTTGCAATAACAATGGATTGCAGTTTGTCATCTCGATTCATAATAAACGAATACATCTATAACTATGTGGTGATGGTGATGGTGGTTGTGATGGTAACCTGAGGTTTTTAAGCAAACGACACACGATGTATACATGCGCTGTGTTTATCGCTTCATGTATAATTATATAATATATACACGTCTATAGTCTCTATAGTTGAGTGTCTTGTCGGTTCATATATATATATACATATATATATATTATATATACATATATATTATATATATTCTCACTGGTCTGCACTGATGACGGGAGCTTTCAAAATTATCGTTGTTTATTGCCCGTTGAGTGCATGACTTTTTAAGCACTGGCCAACCGACGTCGCACGCCTGCAGTAGACAGACACGGACCACGGTGTTTATCGCTTCACACCAATAGCACCAGCAGCTGCCCTGGATCTCTTCTTAGCTATACTGGATAATGCAGAAGCAGCACTGCATGCTTTAGTTCGCGTGTCCTTATTACACTCGTTAAATACATCAAAGATCCACTTTCAAGTTCGTCAACTTTCAACGTAGCTCATCTCATATGCTTCAGAAGATTAGATGATGCGATGGATGTGAAGGAGGCTGCACACCATGCAAATTTAAACATCTTCTTCTTGAGTATGTAAAGACCAGCATACAGAGACTCTGGATAAATATATAGACAAATACCGGCAGACAGATAGATAGATGGATGGATGGATGGATCATGGATGGATGGATGGATCGATGGATGAATGGATAGAAAGATGGATGGATGGAATGCGCCATATGTTTTATGGTACACAATGCAGTGAAATAAAAAAAAACTTTACCGCACAACAAACAATTTCATTCCCCATAAAACAATAAAAAAAATCATCATCACCACCACCATTATAATCATTCTCATCATGGCAATAATCATAACAGCCACCAACGCCGCCGCCGCTGCAACCACCCCACTACCACCACCATCGCCACCACCATCACCACCACCACCACCACCTCCACCGCCACCGCCACCACCATCTTCATCATCATCATCGTCATCATCACCACCACCACCTCCACCACCACCATCACCACCACCATCACCATTACCACCACCACTTCCACCGCCACCACCATCTTCATCCTCATCGTCATCATCATCATCGTCGTCATCATCATCATCATCATCGTCATCATCATCATCATCATCATCATCATCATCGTCATCATCATCACAAGTGACGTGCCAGTCCACTGCGGCGCATTCAGTATCGACGACCCGCCACTCGTCCGGGTCTTGAGCTCGTCCCCTGCGCGCGAATCCCAAAGTTCAATGCGCGAAGATGTTCTATTGTCCGGGTCCATGTTTGCCATGGTCGTACTCTGGCTTGTCTTTTCAAATTCCTCATGGGACATAAAATCAATGTAAACGATCTCAAAGTTACAAGAGGGAATGTCGTGTAAGCCAGATAAGACCCGATAACAGAACCGTTCTGCAGATCCTTTTCTCAACCACACTATGAGAGCGATTTCCTGGGTTTATTCACAATACACGCAACAGAGGGAGACTTACTACGCTACATGCAGCTACGACAGCTAAAGCAGCTACATCAGCTACAGCAGCTACAGCAGTCACACGTAATCGTGTATTGATACGCTTATTCTGGGGAGCGGTGGTGTAGTTCGTTGCCTTGCAGTCGGGGGATTGCAGTTTCGAATCCACCTCAAATCGCCGCGTAGGGACCTTGGGCAAATTCTTTACTCGCAATTGCTCAGCGCTTCGGCGTGAAACTCCGATGCAGTGTCCGCGCTGCAGTCGGGAGTGCCTCTGAAAAGGGAGCAGTTGACGCGACGCTATAACAAGTGCTCATACAAACAAACTTATTCACAATACACGTGCTAGACTTACTATACACTGCATGCAGCTGCACTACTAATACGTGGTCATGTATTGATACACTGCCTGGCGAAATGAGAGATGAAAACGTGGCAGAAAGTGGTGGCTGTATCAGATGGTAGTGGTCTTGAATGAGGTGGTAGTGGTGGCTGTATCACATGGTAGTGGTCTTGAATGAGGTGGTAGTGGTGGCTGTATCAGATGGTATAGTGGTCTTGAATGAGGTGGTAGTGGTGGCTGTATCAGATGGTATAGTGGTCTTGAATGAGGTGGTAGTGGTGGCTGTATCACATGGTATAGTGGTCTTGAATGAGGTGGTAGTGGTGGCTGTATCACATGGTATAGTGGTCTTGAATGAGGTGGCAGTGGTGGCTGTATCAGATGGTATAGTGGTGTTGAATGAGGTGACAGTGGTGGCTGTATCAGATGGTATAGTGGTGTTGAATGAGGACGGCGTAATTGGCCGAAAGAAAAGATGGAGTGCGGCATAATATGATGTATGGATCGCAATCCAGACATCCAGATGAATGTTGACAGTGACACGAAGAGGACGACGAGTTATGGAGCTGGAATTGGGATTGGGATCGCGGTCGAAGCGAAGTGGTCACATGGTAAACAGAAGCCGAGTGGGCTCCGAGCACTTCAGATACAAGGGTGCAATAAATGGCCGAGGAGGTCCGAGGGCTGAGGTGGGGGGGTCGGGGATGGACAATAAAATAAAACGGGAGAGTGGGAGCAAATGGACAGTGTAGACACTGATGCAGTTTAGAGGATGAGACCAAATTGGAATCTTTTCTACTGGAAGAAGAAGCGCAAAGAGAAGAAACGTCAAACTGAAATCAATCGAAAGAAAAGTGTCTCATTTTTTCAAGTATTTCCACCCGGATTCATTTGATCCTCCGCCGTCCCATCTTTCTCGATCTAAGCGAAATCCCCCCCCCCGTCAGCGGCGTCTCTGACTCTTCTCTTTGGTTTCTATAGCAACCGGACTCGGTTCTCCATTTTGTAATTTTTGGACAACCGCCTGAATCGACTCGGCGTTCGTGAATAAGTAAATTTCTTATGTCTTCTGTTGAAAATTGAAATATGAAGTATTGGTTAATAGCTTCTTACGGTAACGCGTCGAGATTTTGAAATTGACCTAATCAGCACTAATAATTTTCGTGCCGTAATATAAGATTTTTTATGAAAATAAGTTTAGATTCTACTCTGCTAGCATAAATACTGCCACTAGTAGTCTACTACAACCACTGCTGCTATTGCTTCTTCTTCTCCTACAGCAGCATAGATCAGCAACAACAACAACTATGGTAAACAGAAGACGTAGCGTCCAAGTTTTCTACGTTCAAATACACGCTCATATATTATGTAGTAGTGTTGTCATCAAGTATGAAATCTCGGACAGTTCAGACCTATTGCGGCCTCTCTGGCTAAAATAAGGAGATGTCTCTCTCTCTCTTTCTCTCTCTCTCTCTCTCTCTCTCTCTCTCCTCTCTCTCTCTCTCTCTCTCTCTCTCTCTCTCTCTCTCTCTCACACTCACAATCAGGGCATTAGCCATGATATCTACACAAGGTTGGCGAAAAGTATGAGCTGGCAAACTCCACAACTGCAATTTCATCATCAATACTGACACTTGCTTGTACTTCAATGCATAGCAATTCATCCAGTATATGTGCATTGCAATCTGATAGCGACTTCTAAGGAATTGCAATCAGTTAAAAAATCTAAAATGCCGTAAGTGTCTGCCTCTGTGTGATGTGCATTTAGAGGTCGACTACACACTGGATATCCGATACTCTACAAACTCTGGGCGCATTGCACGACAACCCTACTGTGTGCTAGTTTGATGATGGATAGGCCAAACGGCTCTTATGTAATAAGAGGCCCGTGGAATCGTCGATAGGCTTCCTTGTGTGGAAGCGATATTGGAAGGGACTCGTGACATCAAAGATGACTGCACGTGCCTTGCGTCGACCCGTCGTGGACTTGCCTGCACTTTGGAACAACGCTTATGCATTAGCCTACATCCTGAGACGCTTGGCTCGCCGAGGAGGTTGAGGGTCAATTTGGGTTCCTGTCATATATCGTCCATTTCCTGCCAGTCGATGATTTGTGTGACTGCCAGCCTGTAATTGTGCAGACCTGGCTGTGATTGGCAATGTTTATTCGGGTTAAGAAAGTGAGGTACTCAGGTACATGTAGGTAAACCAGGCCAATAATACTATGATTATATATCTATATATTATATATATGTATATATATTATATATATATATATATGGCTGTAAATATGGCTTCGACCAAGCGTCTTCGGTCATGCCTGGACCTGACCCCGTTTTCTGCCTGTAGGCTACATAAAGCTTTTTCACAATGTCTGCGCTTAGCAAAACTGTCGATGATAATTAAGTAACGGTTGTCTGAATCCTTTATGTTAAGTATTTCCTAGTAACTCTGTATCACGCTTTACTCATGCATCGACGTAGGCTATAGTTCACTCTACATCAGACTGTTTTCGATTTTACGTATACCTATTGCATACAAGATCAACCCTTTGTGTTGTCAAATAATTTCACGCGCAGGCGGCTTTACCAGATGTGCTTCAATATGGATTTTGAGATTAACTCTTTGTGCATGCAAGCAGGACTTTTTTTAACGTGCAGCTGTACACAAAATGTGCAGTTGTGAATGAATATGTGCAGTTGTAAAAGCAAACTTGTGCAGCGTGCAGTGAAAATCACGAATAAAGGTTCCTGTGTGCCGATTTGTGGTAATTTACCACCGAGGACAGGAATGGAACGAAGGGGCTATGCAATGTGTAGTGAAAAATTGTAGCCTATATTATAGTCTTTTCGGGGTAGGTTAAGTGTTTCGGGAAGGAGGACTACAAATGTTGTCAAATTTTACAACCGGTGATTTTGGCAAAATTTCTGGCGAATGACTAAAAATTTCGTCAGAAATTTCGGGCCAAAGGGCGCGCTAGATTAAAATTCCTAATTGTGCAGTTCTAAAAATTCCTTAGAAAATGCTCCGTGTGCATTAAGTGCTAGGCTATCTGTTACAGAAATAATTAGGCTACACTTACATTGTTCTTCTCCATTTTGGTTTTTATAAGATTATTTTTTACTTTGCAACAGAGTCTTTCTCTGTATGTTCATGCAGACCCTACAATGCAAGAGATTTTTCACATGCACACTGCACAGCGATTAATCTAGTCCCGCTGCTTGGGGTGGGGGTAAATCTAGGGTTCATAGAGGACACACTGCCGTAGGGGAGAGTTTTTCTCTGCTTCTCTGCTCCACGTAACCCTTTCTCGCTGAGTTTTGTTACTGTTGATGTGTTTTCTCATGAACTCTCTTTTAGACTTTGTGTACAAATACCGAAATCCTACTCTAAAATCCTAACAGTTTTTATCTGATGACTTTTGTAATGGTTCCGTCAAATATTCCTGCATGATAGGGAAAATGCCATGCCTGGAGTGTATTTCCCCCCCCCTACCTCCCCCCGCAGATGCCTGGATTGATTATACACTGCCCGCTGCACTTGTGTAGTCTTACTCTGGTGTTTTTTCTCGCTCACGGTAATTGAATTTTGAAGCAATGAATATCACACAGAAACTGCATTCGCGAGGTTTTTCTCCAGCGTTGGTTCTTAGAGTCTATGCGACTTTTCAGACTATTCGACTGCAGTGCAAACGCCGTATACGACAGAGTCTACGCTGTGTTGTACGGGTTCTTATATCATATGGCATTTAAGAAATGCATTTCTGTGCGAATTTCGTGCGACAATTTCTGCATTTGACGGCCTGTAGTTTTTCTCTAGTGTGACTTATAAGTCTTCAACAAAGCACAAGACTTTAGTGTTTGTGAATCTGAGCTTTTCTTGCATTGCCTACATTATTCTAGCATCTCCTATGATTTGGACTGGTCGATGTGACATTGAAAAATCTTTGGTTAATGGTGACTTCAATTATTGGCGCATTGACGTTATAAACTTGACAGACGGACAGAAAGAGATGGAAAATTCTCATATTGATTAATACCAGCCTGACTGAACAGTGTGCGAGAATGTACACTAGAAGAAGCAGCATTTCTGTATGACACAATTCTATGATACCAGAGGCATGCAACCATCAGAGTTTAAATGCATCATCTGCCATGGGTGATGCATGCATTGGGTACTGGGGCGGATCCAGGGGGCAAATCCGGCCATGCCCCTCCCATTGAGAAACGCCCATAGAACGTGACCCACCATTAGATTTCAACAAGCTTTCAACAGTAGGTTTCAATGGTATATTTTCAGACAATTCAGCTAAATGACTAAAAAAGTCATCAGTTGTTTGGCAGGGAAAATGGTAGGCCTATACATTTCAAGGCAAGTTGGACTAAATGACTAAAAATGTTTTTTGGCAGGGAAAATGGTAGGCCTATAACCTTATACAAAAAGCCTTGAAAAGGTCTTCAGTTTTTTCGGGCGAAAGATGGCAAAAATTTCTCATAGGGGCGTTTACTTACATATGTATGTACTTACATATTATATGCTCTTCGCCTTGTGCCTAGAGGTCACACCACTATGTTCCTTTCTCGTTTAAAAACTGCCTTTATTTACCCGTTGTTGGACTTGGAGCGCTTCTGAATAGATTACCTTGAAGATACGCTATATAAAAGTCAACAACAACAACAACAACAACAATAATAATAATACTATTTTGCATGCATACGCTATAATATATAGTTTTATATACATATAAAGCGTGTCCATGCCCTCGATGCTTAAAAGTATTTAAGAGCGAAATGACGCAACCTCTGACCCAGTATAGTGGCGCCACGGAGCGGCAGTCGAGAGCACTGCTGCAGTCGAGATGTGGCATGCATGTGGTGACAGGAGGCAGAGCCCGATTCGTAATATCTCTGACCCCGTGGCACGCCAGCCGTCGTCCTAAATCAGGATTTTCTCTTCAGCCAACGAGTCTCTCGTGTCTCCCTACTTCTTCTGCTCGTATATCTCCTGTGACACACGACTTGCTGTGCGGGCCAGGATGAGAAACGATCTGCAGAGATGTAATCGATTTCTCGTATTGCATGTGGTCTTGAAATTGCTTTTTTTTATCGCTTGTAGCGTTTTAATGCGGTGTAATAGACGTCTTTGTTTATTCATTTATTTATTTATTCATTCGTTTGTTCAATCATTTATTCAATCATTTATTCAATCATTTATTCATTCATTTATTCATTCATTTATTCAATCATTTATTCAATCATTTATTCATTCATTTATTTATTTATTCAATCATTTATTTATTTATATATTTATTTATTCAGTTAATTATTTAGTTAGTTATTTATTCATTTAATTAATTATTTATTTAGTTATTTATTCATTCGTTTATTCAATCATTTATTCAATCATGTATTCAACCATTTATTTATTTATTCATTTATTCAATCATTTGTTTATTTATTCATTTAAACCTTCGTTCATAGCAAGACAACGATGCCATTTCCGGTGGTGTTGGCTGTATACCATGGCAGGAGGTCTGCACCGATATCGGTAATCATAATGGGCTATGTCAATTTTACCGATGAACATTATACTAAGGTTATAAGTGTTTTTATAGGGCTGTCTTAACCAGGAATCAAATACCATTACTTTTAGTTTGCAACTTATCTTCACCAAAGAACTATAGACAGCATTTCCTGTGATCATGTATACCATTTCCTGTGATCATGTATACCATTTCTTGTGATCATGTATACAATTCCATGCGATTACATTACAGAAGATCACAAATTATTATTTCATGCGATCATAATTTTACCATTAGACCTACAGTTCAAGAGTTCGCCTTAAAATGTATACGCTAAACGTTGGTGTTCATTCGGTATCGCGTGCTGTAAGGGTATAGCGCTGTTTTTCTACTGTTACGAATGCACATCAGCAATCTTATAATTATATTCAGTAAGGTTAGGCTTAATCAAAGTGCGAACACTTAATCATATTATCAGCTCGGCATTTCACTAGATAACCGATTACGTTTCCGATAACAGTGGACATCAAAAAACGTTCTTCAGAGAAAGCACTCATATGACTATATACGCTCTCCCAGTATCTCACATGTAGTCGAGAAGAAATAACAAAAGGAAACGAAAGTGAATGCGGCAGAGGAGAGATTTGCTCACCATATCGCGCGATGCATCTGCGGGGCATCGACTGCAAACGTCTACTGATAAGAAAGGCAACATAACATCGAGACAAAGGCTGGAGTCGTTTTTCAACGGTCCTTCACTCCACATCTCCTCCATCTGTTCTCTCCAGTCCAGATCCTTCCTCTCCATTGTTGCCCTTAATTCCTTATCCTCTCATTCTCCATTTATTCTCGAGTCCTTTCCATCTCTTCCACCCTTTTATTTTTTTCCCACTCTTTCCATCTTCCTCTCTGAAGGTCTCCACACGTTACCGCCTCATAATCTCCATCTCTTTCATCATTCTTCTACAACGGCATCGACTCCTTTTCTTCCGCTATCTGTTGCCATCGATATTTATCGATGTTTTCTTAACCTTTAGAAGACATACACGCACACTGCGGCGGTTTTCCTTTTTAGTTTTTTCCCATTCATCTCTACACGTTTTGTCACCTATAATATTTCCTCTTCCCTCGTTCAACAAAATCTACTCCACGTCATTTATTCTTTCTTTGCTTTCCTCTGCTTCCATTTATCTAAGCCTCCATAGCCGTAGCTAGGGGGTGGAGGGCAGGCCTCTATCCTCTTCAGAAATTCTTCGTCTGCTTGTGGTCTTCCGTCTGCCGGGGATATTTGATGGGTTTGTAGCGATTGTAATTCAGACGAAACATTGCGCAGTCGCACTATACTACGCCCTGGAGACAATGTTGTTGATAGTGGAGCTAAAAAGCGAACGACTTACCATATCTCTCATGCACGTAGGATTCCTATATATTTCCTCTCTTCGCTCTGCTTTTCTCCTATTCGTCTCAAAATTCCCCGTTCTACCCACAATTCATTGCTTGTCTTCCGCCCCATAATCACCTGCCGCGCGTGGTGCTCACTCATCTCGCGATTATTTGTCGCCTCGTTTTCTTTATATATCCTCCTTTTCATATCGCCCTATTTTCGTGTTTCCTATTCTTTTAGCATTCTAATCTATATTTCCTCTGTCACAACTTCCTTGGCTTTCTTTCTAGATCTTAAAAAACTGTATAATAACATTATTCTCTGACTCTATCGCCTCCTCCTCCTCCTCTTGTATCCTCCTCTTCCTTAGGTGTTCATCCATAGACTGCTTTTCAACCACCTCCTCCTCGTCTCTCTCTCCGTATCCTCCTACAACTAAATTCCTCCACTTCATCCTCCGTATATCAACTCCTCCTACTCTTCCATAAACTTTTTACTTCCACATAATATACACTTTTTACATTTTCCAGATTTTTATTTCCACGCTTTCCATTCGCCCTTCCTTCTCCTCCTCATCCTCCTCTTCCTCCTCCTTCTCATCTGCCTCTTCCTCCGCCCGCCACTCAATCCTAATGCAGATTCGCTGTAAGTGTTTCTGACAAGAGGGATTATACTGCGCGGTCCTCCATGTTTGCCGCCATTCCCACAGCAGACGACTCTCAACCAACCGAACGACCAGGATCGGATTGGGAGTGGTCGACGTACAGACGCACGGACCGACGGACGTACGGAAGGACGGACAGACGTACGGATGCACGGACAGACGTACGGATGCACGGACAGACGTACGGATGCACGGACAGACGCACGGATGCACGGACGGACAGACGGACGGATGGACGGGCGGACGAGGGTAAGGCTATACAGTGCGAGAGGCCGATACGGAGTTCGTCCATATGTACTTCCGATTTGGCAAGAATTGATTTCATCTCGACCACTTTGTTCCGCTTGGGTTGCAGCGCCGGTCAATTAGTCAATCAGCCACAAATGCAGTCACATCCATAGATATATATGCTATAAATATACAGATTATACATGTAGAAATGCATATGTATGTATACATACATGCGCATACATATAAATTTTTGCATCTGCAATATATATATAATACTACTACATGTATATGTAAATACATCGTGACATCCATCCATCTATCCATCCATCATTGCTTGTATAACAACATGTAATTGCATGAAGTTTACTTGAGTACTTTAAGGCACATATATATCTATTATATATATATTATTTATATAGATATATATTATATATATGCATTATAATCTCAGAGAAGTAAGGATCGATGACCTGTGTTGTTTTGTATGACGTCAGAGTATAGCGAATCGATGCGACATCTATAGGTGATGGCGTCTTTCACTGCAGAATATTAGGACTCAACGCAATAAGCAGAGACCGTCGAGTCGCCAATGGGAAACAAAACAGTCTGGCTGCAGATTTCATCGCTAGATATTCGAGAAAGTCTTGCCTCAAGTGCAGAGGTAATCCCACTCCCGATTTGCTGGAGGCCGGGAGAGTGGGATTATCCCGCATTTCGTGCAACTTAAGCGTCGGAAACATTGTACTAATTCGGTTGGTTTCCCTATAATCTATATCGTGCGATTTCCAAAAGCAGAGCAACAGCCCTCACTGTATGCCCCAAAGTCTTACTCCGGTTGCATGATCGGTACTGTATTGTACTGTATACATATGAATTTTTTTAAAGGCGATCCTGTCGGCAAAAGAATTTCAGAAGCTCCCAGAGGAAAACGCAAGATTGAGGCGGGGGAAAAGATGAGGAAAGACTACCAGAGGAAAAGAACGGAGCAAACCGATGGTTTAAGACTTTAAGTCTATTCCATATACTGTAGGCCTATAGGCTACACGCAGGCAAAGTATCTGGATTTAGTTGTGTTTCTGTTTCCTACTCTTCTCGTATACGCCTGCACTAACTTCTGCATGCTTCTGCCGTTTTGGTTTCATTGAAGTTACTGTAATTATATAGACTACCAAGTCATGCTGCGAATTCTGATGTCGTTTTGGGATACCACTGAAACTGAGGCTATCGAAACAAAATCATATTGAGATATCGAGATTAAATTATTACAAATATCGGAGTGACTGCATGCATGGGTATCGAAATATAACAGTACAGGGTTTACGCCTATCAACATAAGCAATGATAGCCTACTCTCTGAAATTGATATAGCAATCAGTTATTCAGATATTGTAGTCATGCATTACTGTACCTGCAGTCTGGTGCTTGCGTATACACTTTGATAATAAAGATATTATGATGATCAAATTGAATCCAATAATTCTGATACGGATGAAATTATTTTGATCGTTGAAGCGGAACAAAAATCAGAATTAGGCCTAAGTCTTTTAATATAAATAATCATGTTAGTGAATATATATATATATATATATATATATATATATATATATATAGACTCCTATATATATATATTAAAGATTTCTGCCTCTAATTATATAATAGGACAACGGAAGTCAACTGAGCTCTATAGACAATTTGATTAATAAAAGTAATTGCATATGTAAACTTATAAATTGTAAGAGTATGTATATACACTGTGTCCGGAAAAAAAGGGACCCATTTTGTAAATATGGAAATAAATAGTAAATATTGATCGATTTTTACAATTCAGACACCATTTTTATCCCAACATATTTATCTACCAATTGTGAAAATATAAAAGTTCCAGTCTCAATAATGACGTCATAATGACGTCATTTGCATCAAAATTCAAATATAAGAGATAAGTGCACAAAATTATCTAAAATTTCAATATTTTTAAGATGTCATTTATCAATAATAGATGCTAGTTTAATTTCATTTTTATATCTGAATTTTGTCATACAGCAATTTGTGCTCAAAGTGTCCACCTTCGGCCTCAACGCAAGCTTCACAACGGTCGCGCTAATAGCCAGTGCAGCAGCATCGATAATTAACCAGCTTATCAAAATTCTCCCAATCATTAACAATTCGTTCACGGAGTTCTTCAATGTGTCTTTTCTTTGTCTTGTACACCATCTCCTGCAATAGTCTCCAAATTTTATAATCAGCTGGATTTAAGTTCGGGCCGTTTGGCGGCCGAAGATTAGCCTATAGGAGGAATGAAATCCGGAGTCTCCTTAGTCAACAGTTCAACTTCAACAGTTTAACGAGCTCAGTGAGTTGGAGCGCCTTCTGTAGAAATGTTTGTTAACCCGAGTATTCCCGGATATCAGGCATCAATTTTATATGGAGCAGACAATTTCTGTAATAAGCTGCATTTATTTTCACTCTTGGTTCAATTAAATGGATTTCCGTTTTACCAAGAGCCAATATACCAGCCGAAACCATGCATAACTGGCCCGCTAAAGAAACTTTAATGCAAATGACGTCATTTTGACGTCATCATTGTGACTGGAACTTTTATATTTTCACCAGTATTAGATAAATATGTCAGGATTAAAATGTTGTTTGAATTGTAAAAATTGATGAATGTTTACTATTTATTTTCATATTTACAAAATGGGTCCCTTTTTTTCCGGACACAGTGTATATATAATGCAGCCAATAATTAACGAAGTTATGATTATACACCGTGGTTCAAAAAAAAGTAAGCCAAATTGTTTTGCATATATCTCTAATACCTGATGACATATCACGCTAAAATTTTCCAAATATTTAGAGAATTGGACCAAGAATATGACTCCAAAATTTCAAGAGATAAAGTTGAACGGATAAAAAGATATGTATCTTTCAACTTCATATGCGGAAATATCAGTTTACAAGCAATTTTCTGTTAAATTCAATGAAATGTAAGTCAAACTGTTTTTCTTATATCTCTAATGCCTGATGATTAATCAGTCTAAGATTTTCCAGATATCTAGATAAATGAACCACCAATATTATTCCAACAGTATGGTTTGATTACTGAATTAGATAAGATGCTCAAAATGTCCTCCTCCTGCTGCATGCTTGCACGCAAGCCTGGGGGCGCTGGCGCCATTGAGCAACAGCATCGTCGATTATCCTCTGGTCCAGGCGATCCCAGACTTCAAACAAGCGTTGCTTCAGATCTTTTATATCATGGATTGTTGTCTGGTAGACTGGGTCTTGCATCACGCTCCACAGTTTATAGTCGACAGGATTCAAATTTGGGCTGTTCGGAGCCCATTATGTGGGATAAATAAAGTCTGGCGTCTCTCTTGTCAGCATTTCGATGGCTTCCTTGGCTCTGTGGGCTGGGGCAGTCTGAGGATGGATTTCTTATTACAGGTAGAAGATGCTGTGACAGCAGAACGTCGCGATAATAGGTTCCATTAATTTTTACTCCGGTATCAATGAAGACTAAAATTAATGGGAACGACCAAGCGCCGAAACCGCAACGAATACCATAACAGACTTGCTGACAACTGATATTTCGGGAGATGAAGTTGAAATATCCATATCTTTCTATCCGTTCAAATTTATTAAATGATATTTTGGAATCCTATTCTTGGTTCAATTATCCAAATATTGGGAAAATTTTAATATGATTAATCATCAAACATTAGAGATATAAGAAAACAGTTTGACTTACATTTCATTGAATCTAACAGAAAATTGCTTGTGAACTGATATTTCCGCATATGAAGTTGAAAGATACATATCTTTTTATCCGTTCAACTTTATCTCATGAAATTTTGGAGTCATATTCTTGGTCCAATTCTCTAAATATTTGGAAAATTTTAGCGTGATATGTCATCAGGTATTAAAGATACGTGCAAAACAATTTGGCTTACTTTTTTTTGAACCACGGTATGTCACCTTGTCACCTTGTGCCGTCAGTTCGAGGAACTCTAGCGACTGTCATGGCCAGCCTTCTCCACTCCGTTCTGTTCTGTGTCACATCCCTCAATTGTCCAAGATTCATCCCTGTCCTCCTGTGTACATCCTCCATCCACCTGATCCTCGGCCGTCCTCTTCTCCTTGTACCCTCTCCACATGCCAGCATCATCGCCTTCTCCAGTCCATCCGTGCGCATTACGTGACCGATATATTATGTATATTATATTATTATATTTCTATCACTGTATATATAGATCTAAGCTCAATATTGTTATTTGCATAGAATAAGCATCCCAGTTTGTAGGCCTGTACGACTGATAAAATGAACGGCGGCGCATGCGAGCCGCTCCCTCTGACTTGCCGAGCCCCGTCTGCAGATGGATCAATTCGAATTCAATTCCGTCTGTCTGTCTGCCTATCTGTCTGTGTGTTTGTCTGTGTGCGTCTGTCTGTCTATCTGTCTTATGTCGGCGATCAGACGAAGTTTTCTGTGGATCCCAGGCCAAAGTGAAAAACACAAGACTCGCTTTCACGCTAATCCCCTGACACGCCACAAGCATACATCTGCCAATGCATCATCTCGTTAGCACACGTCTGTCTGTATAACTCGTCGATTTATCAGAACATCCATCCGTCCATCCATCAAGCAATTAGTTTGTCCATCCACCCATCCATCCATCCATCCATCCAAACATCCATCCACCCATCCATCCATCCACCCATCCATCCATCCATCCACCCATCCATCCAACCATCCATCAATCCAATATAATTAGGCAATTTGAAATATCACGTGTGGCTTACTCAGGGATTTGCTGTCGTTATCTAGTGGCTGTTAGTCAATAATTCCGTCTATGCTGCCATTAATTTATACATGTATAAAAAATTGTATACCAAGACTTTTATACTTGAGGTCATCATCTGATGCAATCTTCCAAGCGATGGTGAACGGTCATTGGACCCATGCATGTACAGACGGGTTCACCAGACATGGGCAGATATATAGTTTTAAAACTTTTAATAATATGCCAGCAGTTTTTATAAACCTCTTTCACATGCCTGTAATTCAATGGAAAACATTTGGCGAATTCGGGTATAGGCTACATTAAAAGAAGCGCTTTTGCAGTTTTAGACTCTATTGTTTCAATGCACTTGCGAATGTTTTATCTATCGATCAACCTCTGTCTCAGTCTGTTTGCTGTCCCAAAGCACGACGGTTCACCGACTCAGTGAACATTCTGCGATCCAACGAGGTTTCTCAAACCCTTCTTCTTCTTCTTCTTCTTCTTCTTCTTCTTCTTCCTCTTCTTCTTCTTCTTCTTCTTCTTCTTCTTCTATTCGTTCGACTGTGCAAGATGGTGTTCACTGAAGCGGATTAGAGAAAAATTTCATGTATTTTAAAATGCTCTATACTTAGAAAACTTAACTGGTTCTCTAATCCGATCTGATCCAAGTTCATCCAAGCTAATACAAGATAATTAGAGCTAATCCAAGCTAATCCAAGCTAATTAAAGCTAATCTAAGCTATTCCACGCTAATCCAAGCAAATCCAAGCTAATCCAAGCTAATTAAAGCTAATCTAAGCTATTCCAAGCTAATCCAAGCAAATCCAAGCAAATCCAAGCAAATCCAAGCTAATTCAAGCTAATTAAAGCTATTCCAAGCTAATCCAAGCAAATCCAAGCAAATCCAAGCTAATTCAAGCTAATTAAAGCTATTCCAAGCTAATCCAAGCAAATCCAAGCAAATCCAAGCTAATTCAAGCTAATTAAAGCTATTCCAAGCTAATCCAAGCAAATCCAAGCAAATCCAAGCTAATTAAAGCTAATCTAAGCTATTCCAAGCTAATCCAAGCAAATCCAAGCTAATTAAAGCTAATCTAAGCTATTCCAAGCTAATCCAAGCAAATCCAAGCAAATCCAAGCTAATTAAAGCTAATCTAAGCTATTCCAAGCTAATCCAAGCAAATCCAAGCTAATTCAAGCTAATTAAAGCTAATCTAAGCTATTCCAAGCAAATCCAAGCTAATTCAAGCTAATTAAAGCTAATCTAAGTTAGTCCAAGCTAACCATTTTCCACGTGCGATTAACATAGACACTAGCGTCAAAACTTCGTCGCTTCAACGAAATAGTGCATGGGTGAAAACTTATAATATTGTTGGGTTACTGTAGAGTACTAACTGCATTAATGATCATTTATGTAGCGCCATCTTTTGCTATCCTGCTCCCTAAATATACAAAGGAGTTCACCTGTTCTAGTTTTTCCGTGCCCACCACCGTTTCGAGCACCTCCTCAGTATTCGTCATAACTTTCGTCTTTGTTACGTTGATCGACATGCCATATTCTTCTGCAGCTAGTTTCACTAGTTCTTGCAGTTCTTCTGGTGTTGTGGCCAGTAGGACGATATCGTCTGCATATCTCAGATTGTTGATGGTTCTTCCGCCAATCCTGAATCCACCAGCGAAACCTGCTAGTGCCTTTCGCATAATTTGTTCTGCTAAAATGTTAAATAGACATGGGGAGAGGTTGCAGCCCTGTCGAACACCTTTTTTAACCTTGAACCATGTCGAAGTGTGGTCGTCTGTTCTGACATTTGCCCGTTGTTGTCTGTACAAATTTCTTAGCAGCTGGACTAGATGAGGTGGAAAGCCCATTTCGAGCATGGTCAGCCATAGCTGATCGTGTCGGACCCTATCAAAGGCCTTAGTAAAGTCAATGAAACAAAAGTAGAGTGGTTGATTTCTTTCTCTTGCTTTCTCTATTATGATCCTGAGGTTCACAATCTGGTCTCTTGTACCTCTTCTTGGTCTAAAGCCCGCTTGTTCTTGGGCAATCTCCATTTCGAGCTTGTTTTGCATGCGGTCTAGCATAACGCGCAGCAAAATTTTGCTTGCGTGCGAGACCAGTGCGATGGTTCTGTAATTGTCACACGAGCGGGTCACCCTTCTTGGGAAGTGGGATGAATGTTGATTGAGTCCATTCCTCCGGCCATACTCCGGTCTTCCACACCTCCGTACATATCTCATGTAGTTTGGTCACTGTCATCTCTCCTCCAAACCTCAGTAATTCAGCTGCCACGTCATCCGGACCTGGTGCCTTTCGTGACGCCGACTTCATTACTGCACGCCTGATCTCTTCCTTCAGCGGTGGTGGTTCCCTTTCTTGGATGTCAATCTCTACGTGCTCGTCTTCTTCGATGTATAGTTCCTCGCAGTATTCTTTCCATCTTTGATTCACTCTCTCTGGTTCGACAATTTTCTTGCCGAAGGCATCCCTGATGACCGTGGTACGAGGGACGAACGATCCCGTAAGCTGCTTCACTGTTTGAAAGACTGGTCTACTATTACCCTTTTTCGCAAAAAGATGGGAATTGTGTGAATGAAGTTAAATCAAGGCTAGCCATGGGGATGACTGTCATGACCAAATTGACGAAGATTTGGAAGAACAAATCAATCAGCATCGACACCAAATTGCGGTTGATGAAGGCTTTGGTGTGGCCATGCAGTAGCGACGTATGGATGCAGGCCCGCCGACAGAAATTCCGGGCCCCTGGGCTGAGCAGTCACGGGCCCCAAACTATCTTTAGATTTATTGAGCAAATTTACACAAACACAAATAAAAATAACAATTAGTGTGGATATGAATGTACGCTAATACGTACATTTATGATTTTAAACAGTTCTTAATGTTAGGAATTTAATTTTAAAATAATAAAAAAATTATGGTAATCAACAATCAACTTTTCTGGATTTAACTGCAACAATAGGCCTATCCCATGTAATATCCTGGTAGTTTTCTATCTTGTCTGCGAACCTAAAAAAAAGCACTTCGGAAATGCTCTTTCATCATCGCCTGGAAAATTGTCTGAATGTCTTGGAGGACCGTTTCTTATGGGCCTAAGCTTAATAGCAGGCTATAATTATCGCACATCGTCTCAATCATTTGCGTATAGGTCTAAACGCGGGCCCCTGCGACAGAGTGCGAACATCAAAACATTGACTCTTTAGCCTACAGTTTCCGTAATTTCAGCATTTTCATGATTCTTATTTATGAATTATGATGTTTTCATTTGGAACTAAGATATTAACACCACAAACTTCATTTTTAATCCATTCATTTATAGCCTATACGTCATTATGCAGGCACGTTTAATTCACTAGAATCAACCGATCTGGAGTATAGGCCTATACTGGCTCTGATTGTCTTTTTTTGGTATTCTGAATTGAAATAGTATTCTACTGTATAAGCTTACCAATTTTTGCCTTTTCAAACTTATTAGCGTTTTCTTTTGTTTTTGTACTCCAGATTTGTGTTTATATTAATATTCCATCATTGCGAGAGACACTTATCATTTAGATTTGTTCACTTGCGATTGAAATCTGACAACGCATAATTTAGCAAAAGAACGTTCATAGACGGAAGTGAGCGGGTTCTTTGGCAAAAAATGATAACTAAGGCAATGGACAGTTTGAAACTTAAACAGTTGTAGCAGTGTAACAGTAATGCACTATTAGGTTCTATTTAAAACAACATAAATCACAAACGATAGGCTAAGTTAATAAGTGATTAAAGGTTGGACCCGCCGTCCGTAGGCCTAATCAGCATATGAAAAATATCATAATCACTGTAGTCCGGGCCCCTCCGGGCCCCTAAAAGTCGTCGGGCCCCTGGGCATTTGTCCCCCTGCCCCCCCCCCCTCTCGGCGGGCCTGTATGGATGCGAAGCATGGACTCTGAAGAAGGATGAAGAAAAGCGAATTCAAGCATTTGAGAACAAGTGTATCAGAAAGCTGATGAGAATTCCATGGACAAAAATGATGACCAACGAACAAGTGTATATGTCAGCGGGAGCCAGAAGAGGACTATTGGCCCACACCAAAATTCGAAAACTTCGATATTTTGGTCATAGCATGAGACAGCAAAACGATAGCATCGAAAGCAGCATCATGACGGGTTTTGTGGAGGGGAACCGAGGACGAGGAAGGCCGAGGATATCTTGGATCGACAAAGTTCTGAACTGGACAGGACTTGTTGGCTCTGACTTAACGCGCGCGGCAAGGGACAGAAGACTCTGGGCATTAAAGATCCATTCATGTAGACGACCGTCGCGATGCGACGATGGCGACATGACATGACATGCATGACATGTAGCGCCTCTTCAACAGAACTTGGCAGAGGTGCTCCCGACCTGGCAGCACAAGACCACAACGGGACAGAATGATCTTCAGCTGGTCACGTGATGATGTGTATCTTATTAATCATAACGATATCGAATGATTAAATTCTTGACGGTTATTCTGGAAGATATATCGTTGGTGGTATCAGTTTAATAACGAAATGCGTTTGAAGGGAGAGTCTGATATTGGACAAAGAGAGTGAAATAGAGGATCTGCATCTGATAAAGAGTAAGCGTACCTGCTCATTCCTACAAAAAGAAATGACGTTTCCTTATTATTTATGTCACGAAAAGTGCATAAAGGCCAAAAGAGGTTGTGAGTAAGAAAGTTATATTCTTTATAACAACTCTGTTGTGCGCACGCATCATAATAACAATCCACACGATACAACTGCACTTTTAAATTGTCCTTCTGGCCTCGACACATTAAAGCTGCATTAATTCCCTCGCTGCAGAGCAATTGCGAGTGACGGACTTGCCCAAGGTCTTGCCTACGAGGCGGCTTGAGGTGGATTCGAACCTGCAACCCTCCAGCTGCAAGGCAACGAACATACGCACTAAACACCACGGCGCCTCATGTCTGAGATGTTGCAAAGGCTGTTGTTGTCATGTATACCTACATTAACTAACTCAGAGATAATTTATATAGCGCCCGTTAAAGGCAGAACCTTGCTCGAGGCTGGTATACTATCTGCCTAATGCAGCGGTTCCCAACCCGTGGCCCGCGGGCCAAAAGTGGCCCGCCAGGTCTCAGAAAATGACCCGCCAGACCTCAGAAAATGGCCCTTATCTCTCAAAGAATTATCAAAAATATATGAAAAAATTAACAGTTTGGACAGGATATAACACATTATTATTTTCTATTACAAATTATTTTATTTTAACGTCGATAAATAACATAAAACATTATATTTTGAATCAATTATAACAATTTTATATGCTTTTAGTTAATACAATTTTAACCTTGTGGCCCCTAATGTCCTTCGACTAAGAAAAGTGGCCCTCGTGTCCTCCAACTTAGAAAAAGTGGCCCCCATGTAAAAAAAGGTTGGGAACCGCTGGCCTAATGCGACTCAACTCACGCAAAGGAATTGTGCGGCGTGTCTTTTTGGATATGCCTGTCTATCAGTCTCTCTGTCTCTCTTAGTCTGTATGTTTCTCTGTCTGTCTCAGTCTGTCTGTCTGATTGTCTTCGTCGTTTTATCGATCTACTATAGATGTCCTTCGATGTCCTTCAAGGTAAAATATTCCAGACAGATGGCGAGAATGAAGGACGGACGGACGAATACATGAAGGTCATTGTAGAAAGAGATCCAATTAGAATGCAGAGGATAGAAGAACAACAGCGGAGTTACATGTACATGTCTTATCCGGGAATGCATACGAAAGAGTCTTTTGCGAATAACTAATTCTTGTTGAATGAGAAGTACAGGTGTAGACTGGGCTCTCACCGAAATCTAACACATCAAATAAAAATACGGCAGATACTGCGGCTGAATAAAAATTACAGACAAATGCAGGATCCATGACCATTGCAGTAACAGACAGAGACTGGAGCCAGTAGAGCAGCTAACAATGACTGGGACCAGCACAGTAACAGACAAAGACTGGAGCCAGTAGAGTAGCTAACAATGACTGGGACCAGCACAGTAACAGACAAAGACTGGGGCCAGCACAGTAACAGACAGAGACTGGAACCAGCAAGTAACAGACAAAGACTGGAACCAGCACGGTAAGAGACAAAGACTGGGACCAGCACAGTAACAAAGACTGGAACCAGCACAATGACAGAATAAGACTGGGACCAGCACAGTGACAGACAGTCTGGAATCAGCACAGTAGCAGCCAGACTGGAATCAGCACAGTAACAGACAGAGGCTGGAACCAACACAGTAACAGACAATAAGAGCAATGTATGCTTAGATGATGGTTGTCTTCTTAGATGATGGTTCCCAATCATTTGCGTTTGATTTGAAATTGACGGCGTCTCTTTGATCTTCGGATCCACGAAGTCTTAACAGCTGATCGTCGGTCGAATTCCGTCTTCACTCACCGTAATTAATTTAACGAATTAATTACAACGCATTGATTAATTCACGATTAATTCACCGATCCCAAGTATACTCTACGACCTCATCCTATGCTCCACACCACCACCTTCAACACCCACATCCCACATGCGCCACCATGACCGGTCAATGTTTGTATGTATGTAATTATGTATGCATGTATGTATGTATGTATGTATGTATGCATGCATGACATTTTATGTATGCATGTATGTATGTATGTATGTATGTATGTATGTATGTATGTATGTATGTATGTATGTATGTATGTATGTATGTATGTATGTATGTATGAATGTATGTATGTATGTATGTATGTATGTATGTATGTGTGTGTGTATGTATGTATGTATGTATGTATGTATGTATGTATGTATGTATGTATGTATGTATGTATGTATGTATGTATGTATGTATGTATGTATGTATGTATGTATGTATGTATGTATGTATGTATGTATGTATGTATGTATGTATGTATGTATGTATGTATG
The DNA here is from genome assembly GCA_949752735.1 of Lumbricus terrestris. Classification (NCBI taxonomy): domain Eukaryota; kingdom Metazoa; phylum Annelida; class Clitellata; order Crassiclitellata; family Lumbricidae; genus Lumbricus; species Lumbricus terrestris. The sequence goes on from OX457036.1 coordinate 20,685,221, forward strand.
TATGTATGTATCTATGCATGTATGTTTCTGAGCATGAATGTATATATGTAAAACTATGCATGCATATGATCATTTGTTTAGTTTCCTACAACATCATCACCATGGCGATGTCTATAGTCGGTGCGTGATCTGTGTGCATTTAGTGAGCATCTCTAAGCCTATACGTGTGTCTATGTTCTTTTGCTAGTATGTGTAATTCTGTGTGTCTGTATGTCTCTTTCTGTCTTAGACAGTTGGCCATATGCCTGCGGATGAATCTGTTGTGTGCTCGTTACATTAAAAACCAATTAAGCGCAATATGTCTCTGTCTCTGTCTCTGTCTCTGTCTCTGTCACTGTCTCTGTCTCTGTCTCTGTCTCTGTCCCTGTCTCTGTCTCTGTCTCTGTCACTGTCTCTGTCTCTGTCTCTGTCTCTGTCACTCACTCTCTCTCCCCTTCTCTCTCTCCCTCTCTCTCTGTCTCTCTCTCTGTCTGTCTCTCTCTGTCTCTGTCTCTGTCTCTGTCTGTCTGTCTCTCTCTCTCTCTGCGATACAAGACGAGATGTTAATGTCGCTGAGAACAGAACACTCATCAGCTTAGAAAAATTGCCCAAAAGGAAAAAACCCAGAAGAGTCACCATGCAGTGGCAGACTCACGCACACACTCAGCATCCAATCGATACATCCCAAAGAAGCATCGCTACTTTAAAGCTGAGCCTTAGAGCCTCAGCTTACTCACGAGCGTTGTGTCTTGGCACTGTCGACAGATTTTCAGCGAATATGTCTGTCCGCCTTCTATTGAGGTCAAGGAGATGTATGTCAGTGGAGAAGCTATAGATGAATTTCAAACAGTTAACCCTAACCATAACTACCAATTTATTGCGTTAAATTTATTTGAATGCATACATTCGCGTCTGAGTAGATATCTTGGTTAGGCGCTATATAAATTCTCAAAATGCATGGTTATAGCATCTCGTCGTGCTGAGAGAAAGTTTTCTGCTGGTCACGAAAGGGAACGCAGAAGGGAACGCAGAAGGGAACGCAGAAGGGAACGCAGAAGGAAACGGAGAAAAGAACGCAGAAGGGAACGCAGGTGGGAACGCAGAAGGGAACGCAGAATGGAACGCAGAAGGGAACGCAGAAGGGAACGCAGAATGGAACGCAGAATGGAACTGCAAAGAGCCACTGGTTAGTGTCACCTGCGTATACATTGTCTTATTCACAAGCGCTGAAGAGGTTATAAAATATCGGTTGCGTTCATACTAAGAAGTATCTTGTTACATGTATGCAATTGTAACATTCTGGAATTAACTAAGAAAGACGTTTGTTCAAATTCTAAGTATCGTAATGAATATGAATTCTAAACATTATACAGTCACAGTGTAAATTTGTAAGCCATGAAAACGCAACAGAGAAAATGTTCGTTTTCATGCTAAGTATCTGAATATTGGCCTAGATAATTTATTGCTAGCAACTTAGTATGAATCATCAAACCATAAGAAAGAAAATAAAAGTAGCCTATAAGCGGTCGATAAGGTGACGGGGTAAGAGGCAATAACCGGACTGACCGTTCTGATCAATCAAGCACACACACACACACACACACACACACACACACACACACACACACACACACACACACACACACACACACACACACACACACACACACACACACACACACACACACGCGCACACACACACACACACAGTGTCGCACACGCAACTGATGTTAACTTGACAAGAGATTTGAGATGGTTTCAGAGGAGTTGAAGGATGACAGCATACACCTGTCGCACGAATACAAACGACATAATATTTATATGTACATGTATGCATGTATGCATGCATGTACGAATGTATGTATGTATGTATGTATGTATGTATGTATGTATGTATGTATGTATGTATGTATGTATGTATGTATGTATGTATGTATGTACGTATGTATGTATGTATGTATGTATGTATGTATGTGTGGCGTCCGACCCTCAGCAGACAACGCCTGCGCCGCTTCCCTCTTGCCGTCGGCCGCAAGCGCCTCTGTATGACCGGGTCGGTCTTTCTCGGTGGCCCCTGCACCATCAAGAGTCTCTGACTGCCCAAGACCCGAGAGACCCGCGCTCTTACCAGGATTGCCTGGATCTCCCGAGTCGCTGTCGGCGGCCTGCGCGCCGTTATCACTTTCACTGACGGTCGAAGAGGAACCTGATACCGACGCCTGCCACCGGGTGTGCAGCGCCGTATCGTCGGACCCGCTCTCTGCCGAGTCCGCGGTCGCCGAGTAGGCGACGTCCTGAGATGGAGGATGGCCGACTCCCAACACAGGGTCCGTTGTCCCACCGGCAGAGCGGCCTCGCCGTGCGCCACCCGTCGCACCTTCGGTCCTTGTCTTCTTGCCCGTTGCGTCTTTACTCTTGCGCACCATGCTGCACTTGGCGGCCACCGATCCCTCGCCACCAACGGGGACTACTGAGCGCCTGCCTTTACCCAGCACACAAAGTGACTGGAACCATGACCATTCCAACGGCCCGAGGCCGAGGATGCGCCACGACCTTGTGCCCATCGCGGTAGCAATGAATTCCACGGAGAGACGGCTCACGCTGCTCACACACCGCCGGGCCGAGTCAAGCTGAAGCCCGGGGAGCGATAGAGACCGGCAGCGGCCGAAACTCCCAACTCTACACACGTAGCCTGTCAACGGAACACGCGCCGCCGCCGTGTACAAATTACGCGGCGCGCTTCCCGAGTGCTCGCCTCACCCGTCCGCCAGCCAACGGCAACAGCCGCCTTCACCGAGACCTGTCTTCTCGGACGCTCGGAAGAGCGTCGTGGTGGATGCTGGTCTGTTTCGCGAAAACAGAGGAAAAAATAAAAGACCTGGCGGTCTTGGGGGAACAGGTATCGGGTAGCCCCGTCTCCGAAGAGACTTATTAATTTCCGTGTATTATACTGGCGCCGTTCGCCCTTAACTCAACAGTTACGGACCTCAGGTAAAAAACCCTCGATAACACTTGGTCTTTACTCTCAGAATTTACTCTGCTTCCCACGCTCCTAGTTTGCTAAGGCCACCAACTATCCTCTACCCGAGGGGAGCGACAACTCTCTACTGTACCAATAATAAACCCGAAGAACTTGGTGCCCCTGCTTTACTAATTCGGACGTATATCACCGACACGTCGGCTTCATGCGCACCCGTGGAGTCACCACTCTCCACTCCAGAAAACCCGTAACCTTCACGTTACGCTCAAAGGACTCTCAACGATAGCCAAGACGGCAGGATCGTGAATGCAACACGTAGCTTCCCTTGCAGGTAGGAGCCCAACCCAAGCCCTGCAGAATCACTAACACGTGTAGCCAAACGGTAACCGGATACTTCACCAGGGGATTTCACCCTATACAACGGTAACACTTCCGCAGACCAACGGAGCTGCGGCGTCTCCGGCCTAGTAACCCGTACCCCTGAAACAGAAGATTGAACCCCGAGAGATCGATGACAGAGTGACGAACCCCGACAGATCACTACCCGAGCTCTCACAACCGCGTATATCAGGATCGTTCGAATGGCCATTGCCAATCCTGTAGAGACAGTCGAACACAACCGATTTAACTATGAACGAATTCACGAACACCGTACGTATGGAGTAGTCGGCAACTACTCCACGTTATAAGCAACGCACCGTGTGGCAGGCTTTATTCCACCGGCAACACGCTATGCTTTGGCTTAAACGTGGACATCGGTCTTCCGTATACAATGACCGAAACCTAAATTTTAGTGAAACCGGTTTCAGATTCTTTTCACCCAAGCCAAATGGCTACCTAACGAGAGTCAGGGTTACTCCCGCGAGTTACCGGAAAATTATCTTTTATACGTAACTCTCTTGTGGCCTGTCCGCCACATATGTATGTATGTATGTATGTATGTATGTATGTATGTATGTATGTATGTATGTATGTATGTATGTATGTATGTATGTATGTATGTATGTATGTATGTATGTATGTATGTATGTATATGTGATTATGTGTATTTATATATGTATGTATGTATGTATGTATGTATGTATGTATGTATGTATGTATGTATGTATGTATGTATGTATGTATGTATGTATGTATGTATGTATGTATGTATGTATGTATATGTGTATTTATATATGTATGTATGTATGTATGTATGTATGTATTATGTATGTATTGTATGTATGTATGTATGTATGTATGTATGTATGTATGCATGTATGTATGCATGTATGTATGCATGTATGTATGCGTGTATGACGTTTATCGTCATATGCACGTAAGAATAGCATTCGTCGTAAGCCGATCTACATGCTTATCATTGAGACATTCCGTAGGATTGAGGCTACTCTCTCCTTCTGGAAACCTGCCACCCCCTTTTGTATGTGGACTATTCCGGTCAGTAAAGGTCACTACAGCACGCAACGAAACCCGTCGGAATGTAATGCGGTCATCTGTGGTCGAGACGGAAAATAAAGCAAGCACGCAGACTCGTTAGTGATAAGAGTCGAAAGTCGTCGGATCAATTTATTATGGATGAAGTTCTGAATTTAGACGAAATAATCCACAGACTTTAATGAACAGCCAGAGCCTGGCTGCAGCTGACAGGCGTCGATGCATCTATAGTGTCTGTGTGAGTGTCTATGTCTCTTTCTGTCTCGTTGCATGTGTGTCTGCCTGCCTGCGTCTCTGGGTGCGTTTATTTGTGCCTGTGTTACTGTAATATAAATAAGACTATCTGTTTGTCAGTGCATGAAGTCCTCTGCCTGCCTATCTGCCTTCCTGCCTGTCTGTCTGTCTTCCTGCCTGTCTGTCTGTCTTCCTGCCTGTCTGTCTGTCTTCCTGCCTGTCTGTCTGTCTTCCTGCCTGTCTGTCTGTCTGTCTTCCTGCCTGTCTGTCTGTCTTTCTGCCTGTCTGTCTGTCTTCCTGCCTGTCTGTCTGTCTTCCTGCCTGTCTGTCTGTCTTCCTGCCTGTCTGTCTTCCTAGCTGCCTGCCTGCCTGTCTGCCTGCCAGCCTGCATGCCTAATTGCCTGCCTGCCTGCCTGTCTGTCTCTCTATCTGTTTGTCTGTCTGTCTGTGTGCCTGTCTTCCAGCCTGCCTACCTGCCAGCCTATCTGTCTGCCTTCTGCCTTCTGCCTACCTGCCAGCCTAGCTGTCTGTCTTGCCAGCCTGTCTGCCTGTCTGTCTCTCTATCCGTCTGTGTGCCTGTCTTTCTGCCTGCCTGCCTGCCTGTCTGCGTGCCTGCCTGCCTGCCTGCTTGCCTGCCTCTCTGCCTCGCAAGTGCTCGCCTACTGCTGTCTGTCTGTCTGCTGTGCCTGTGGGTATTCTTCGCGGGTGACTTAGCGTAGTAAGCCTGATGTTCGGATGTGTCCGGCATAAACCAAGCGACGTTCGTATTCGCACACAACACACAACACACAACGCACAACACACAACACACAACGCACAACACACAACACACAACGCACTGTATATACATGTATATCTTTGCCTCTCGTGAGTTGCTTCTGATCTACAATGCAATTATTATGCCATTCAGTCGACTGTGTTACACGCGAATCATCCAAGTGCATATGAATTAGAATATAAAATATTAATAAACACATTAGATGGAACTGACATACACACATATACACACATATACACACACATATACACACATATACACACACACATATACACACATATACACATATATACACACAGATATACACAGATACACACATATACGTACACACATATATACACAAAAACACATAAATATACACAGATACACCCAGATACACACATGTAGCCTAATACACAAAAACACATAGATACACACAGATACACACAGATATACACGCATATACACAGATACATACAATATGCACATATATACACACAGATACATACAATATGCACACATATACACACAGATACACACAGATACACACACACATATATACACAAAAACACATATTATACACACATATACACACGGATACACACGAGTGGATGTATCGGTGTACAATGGGTGCAAACTTTATACTAATTAAGACTGATGATTATTTCTTTGTTCTTGAAGACTTTGACGTTTTAATCAATGCAGGCATGCAGCGCTCATTCGGTGATGAGGGGGATGGGGGTGGGGGGTGGGCGCACACTTACATGCGCATAGGTCTGGATTGAAGTGGTGGCTTCGTTGCCTGGCAACCGTTAAGATGCGAGATTGGGAAAAAGAGAAAGGAAGGTTGTTGAAGAGAGGGAAACAGATGGAAAGATGCATGCAGATAGGGAAAGAGAGAAATAGATAGAGAGAGAGAGAGAGAGAGAGAGAGAGAGAGAGAGAGAGAGAGAGAGAGAGAGAGAGAGAGAGAGAGAGAGAGAGAGAGAGAGAGAGAGAGAGAGAGTGAGAGAGAATGAGAGTGAGAGAGAGAGAGAGAGAGAGAGAGAGAGAGAGAGAGAGAGAGAGAGAGAGAGAGAGAGAGAGGAGAAAAGACTGTCGTGTTCCGTGTGTAGAGAGCAGTATAATACGGGTAGCGTCGATAGTAGAAGGTGCCTCTCCTATAGTATAACTACTGTTCAATGTGTTCATCGTCCTTTAGCCACCGTCTGTCCGCCCGATGCGTCTGGTGACGTCTAGACACGCAATGAACCTCCGAGATACATAGAATCAGCCAAAGCATCACCACCAGCATCACCACCAGCATCACCACCAGCATCACCACCAGCAGCATCACCAGCATCACCAGCAACCCCAGCAGATAGGCGACCTACTGAATGCACAAGTAGCATCACGTGTAGTACGTTGTGTACAGTGTACACAGAGTCACAGTCATCAACCAGATGTCGGATGTATTCACCTCGTCCCATGCATGCAGTCAATTATTCCCTTTCCAAATTTTCTCTTTGCTCAAAATAAGAAGGAACAAACCACAGAAAACTACATAATTGCCGATCGCACACGCACACATGTATAGCTTTTGCATGAAATTCACCATTTCATCTGTGAACTTGCAATGAGTCATAGGGTACGGGTGGGGGGTAGGTGAGCGAGAGAACGAGCCAGTCCGCCAGTCATGCAGTCAAATACCAATTACTTTGTTCTTTTATTTGCTCATTTTATCTGTGTTTGGTTCATGCATTCTCTCGTTCATTCATTCATTCATTCATTCATTTATCATTCATTCATTTATCATTCATTCATTCATTCATTCGTTTGATTTCTTCATGGGTGGTTCAAAATGGTCAAAATTATTAAGTCCCTGCTCTGTTAAACTTGTTAGTAACTGAAAATGTCTCTTTCAATTAACAGCCCCTCAACCAATATTAAATAATATATCCCATATCTATTGACTAATTCTGTGACTTTTTTAAGAAATAGTTCAGAGATAATAAGGTTGTTTTCTGATAGGACTCATCAATTCTTTCGTCTCTGCAGTAAGCCTAAGTCTTAGTGTCTTCGTTATGTTTTAGAGGAAGAAAACCGAATTCCGTCATGGGAGTAAGGTATGTTAATGAATACTTTCATGTAATATAGCCTACCATAAGTTAGTCTATATACAACCTTCGATTGCATGAATTCATGTATGTATGCATGGGGCGCGGTGGTGTAGTGGTGGCGTCGTTGCCTTGAAGCCGGAAGGTTCGAGGTTCGAATCCACCTCAAGTCGCCGCATAGGGACTTTGGGCAAGTCCTTCACTCGCAATTGCTCAGCGCTTCGGCGTGAAACTCCGATGCAGTGTCCGCTCTGCAGTCGGGAGCGCCTCTGAGTAGAGAGCTTGAAGGGGCGCTATAACAAGTGCACATACAAGCAAACAAACAAACATGCATGTATGCATGCATACATACATGAATGGCATTGCATTTATGTATTTGTTTACGTATGCTTGTCACTTTGCATTCGAATCTGCCTAGGAGCAGAGCACCTGAAGAAGAAGCTAGGAGAAGTTTGTATGTATGCAGCATTGCGTTCTCAGAAGTACCGTAGGCCTACACTATGGAAATGCAATTTCATACATGCAGGCGCATTTTTTTCTATCCAAATTTAATAAACATTGTTATAAACGAGACACTAGTCTATTTAAACATCCGTAATACTAATAAGAACACCATCTTCATTTTACTGTTGTTTTCTAATTTTCTTTTCTCTTTCATTTTAGGGAAAACGCACAAAGTGTGTTTGCCGGATTAAGGTAAGTTCAAAGCTGTACATTTCTTTCGTCACGCTCGACTGCTCCTAATCTATATGCTCTCTATCTTTTGCCCTTATAAGCAACTTCGCAATAGTCGACTTTATTGTCTGCATGTAGGCCTATAATTATAGTATGTTTAAGGCCATCTTTCAATCGCTATTTTCTCCTGTCTACAGTTCAGCTTTCTTACGATATTGCCGTTTAACCGTTAAATTCTCAGTTAATTATCTTATTCAACTCTGAATCCGAAATAGCCTGACCATGCAAGGCAATAAAAAAACTGACGACTGATGTTTTTGGCAATGGCAAGTCCACTTTGTGCCCCACGTGCATGCGAGTCGTTACGATATCAGAAGGGCCGACCACTACGGCCGATGATTGCCGATGATTGTCGATTATTGCCGATTTTCCGCTGACCGAATCGAATCTATGGCTGAAGCCTCGTAAAATCTCCGCCAGATATTTTCAATCTCATTCCTCGCTGTTGCTCTCACTTCTGTAGCTTCAGTATCTTAACGGATTTTCACGGTCGATTTGACCAGCACGGTTCCGAGGCACGGACATGGCTCGAGGTGAGGTGTTGCATTTCCAATGCATTGCCGGACTTCGGAACAGACGTAGCCTACATTTAAAGGTAGCCCGTGTTAAAAGATGCGGTGTCACTGTTTGACTAGACACAGCGCTCTTGAATAAGCTGGTGCCCTCAAGCGGTGCTTTGGAAATTTGGAGATTACTATCACATAGAGATGTCTCTACGGCTTACGTGTACGTGTGTCGGGTGTCATTTAATTTGGTCTGACAATGTAAGTTGATCTACACCAGCAGTGTATACATGCAAACACGCGCCCATATGAGCGGATAAAAAAGATACAAAAAGCAATGGCAGTAGGCCTTTTGAAACTGTAAAAACGCTAAGCCAGCGGTTCTCAACCTTTTTAGTGCGGCGACCCCTTGGTAACATTTTGAAAGTTGTTGCGACCCCCAACGATAAGATTGATTGATTTAACCCCCGCAATGCCCCTCATGATCACTGCATTTTTTCTTTGGCATCTGAATGGCGCTTCTGTTTATTTGTTGGGTTTTATCGGATCAACCGACAAAATGTCGGTACAAATAAGACATTGTAAATTCTCTATCTACATGTAGCTGCAACTATTAAAGCAATAGGCGCATAGGCGTACGGGACATTTCGGCAGTGGGGGGCAAAATAAATTTTTTTGCCCGAAAAATCTGACGACCTTTTTTTTTTAGTCGTCCGCCCAAAATTCCTAAGATTTTCCCGTCCGAAAAATCTGACGACCTTTTTTTTTTTTTTTAGTCATCCGCCCAAAATTCCTAAGATTTTCCCGTCCGAAAAATCTGACGACTTTTTTTAACCCCTGCTTGCCCGAAAAATCCCTCCCGTGCCTGTTTTGCCCGAAAAAATTCTCCGAAATTTTTTGGCCCGTCCAAGCCTCTTTTGCCCGAAAAACACATTTGCCCGAAATTTGGGTGGGCATTTGCCCCCCCCTGGACCCCCGCCTCGTACGCCTATGAATAGGCTACTCTAAAAATTGGCCAATAAATAGCTATTTTATTACACTTATTTCACCCAACTGATTTATTTTGAGAGGTTATCAATTTCATAAACTTTGTGTTCTTAATGAATGCACCTAGCATGGGGAGGGACTTGGGGGAAAATGTGACCCTCCCCATTATCGATTTTCTCCAATTTCCACGCTGCAATGGTAGCATTTCAGGCTGTCATCTTAACGAAATTGCTAATTATTTCAGTTCTGATAGTCGTGGTTCAGAACGTCCAAAGTATTGCCTCCCATTATTTTATTTTTTAAACTTCCTACACTGCAAAGGCCGTCATCTCAACAAACATTTCCCATAAATGCAATGCAGATAGACATGGCTTAAGACTTCAATAAGTCACCTCCCTATATTGCTTTTGATTTATTTGCACACTAGGCTTAGTGGTAGCACTTTAAACTGTCATCTTAACGAAATTACTCAAGAATTCAGTACTCATAGACGTGGTTTAAGACTTCAACCAAATATTTCCTCCCCGTTGTTCAATTTTTTACCATAGGGCCTACACACGGTAATGATAGTCTAATATCTTCAACTGACATTTTAATAAAGTTACTCATTATAAATTTCTGCATTTTAAAGAAATATTTCTGAAACATTGTGATATAGCCTAGACCTAGGCAGCTCGGTCACACCACAAATTTGGGCAACGTGTCCCCGTCCCTCAAAGTCTCCGCCCGTGTATAGGTCTCACTAGCAGAGAGCATAGATTGTTTTAGCAAACCGGGTACCGGGTATTTCTACATTTTTTGGAAGAACGGTAAAAGTTTACATTTAAAAAAATTAAATTAGCTGCCGCGTTCCAACAAATACATCATAACAAAAGTATAAGTAAACATTTATTCTGTATTATAAGTTGCTATAGTGTAGTGTTGAAATTGCCAGTGCATGAACATTTGTGCATCTGCTGAAAAATTCTGAAGGCCTCAGGCGACCCCTGGCAAATCGTCAGGCGACCCCCGTGGGGATCGCGACCCACAGGTTGAGAACCGCTGCGCTAAGCCAATGAACTATAATGAAGTTATATGATTTCCAAAAATATGCATCATAAGAAACCAGTAAAAAATGTTCAAATCTTTTTCTTTTTTAGCGACACATTGGAACTCATTACTGGAATGCACGAAAGCTGCCTAACAACAATTTGCCTTAGATTCGCATTTCTGCATCGACTTGTGTGCATAGTAATTATTTCTTTTCTACGTTAATTTAGTGACATCAGTATCGGTAATCAATAATGATAATTATTCTTATAATTAGATGTATAGTCTACAAGTGAAAAAAGCAAAGTGGAAAATACAAAACAGTTGTTAAAAGGCAACCAGACAGGCCTAACGTTTCCGCTTAATACAGAAGAAACTTACAAACACGGAGTTTGGATCTACAAATAATAGGCCTAATCCTTTGCCGTTCTCCATGGAATGCTTTTAGCGAAGGATTTTTTGTCCAAAGGTCAACGTTCTTTCCAGATGCTATAAATTAGACGGCTACAAAGAAGAAAGAAATTAGGTTCATCAGCGCGCTGTCGCTCTCCCATCAGGCCACCACCACCACCAGCAGCAGCAGCAGCACATGTGGCTGGTCTGTAATCTAACTAATGATGACTCGAGACAGAGGAATGGATTCCGTGTAAGACCATTATATGCAGGGACACAGTCCACTCACTCTTCGCTCTGTTAGCCTGTTACCAAACAGTATAATTTGACACGAAGGATGTGCTGGCTTCTCGTCAAGGACCTTGCCATTAGAACATCGCCGGTGTCACGAAATAGAGTATCCCCCGTATATTAATCGTATCCTCCCAAATGAAGAAAGTCGAAAAAACCACTTCCGCGTGTATTTATTTTTGCAAATTAATTTCCATCTGCTTTGTTTTGAACATTGACACTAACAGGTTTGTTTATTCCTACTGGATAATTTGTTTTGCTTTAGTTATATGGCACTTAGAACATTTAAGACACTTAAGAACGCCCATGCAGAGGCAATAAATAAATTCGAGTTGCCTTTCTCTGAACATTGCTTAGGACACATAAAACAATTAGAGTCACTTTAAATTTTGAATAGAGCATAAAATTTTCAATTAGATACGCTTTTTTCAAAAAAGGGATAGAATGGTTTATCCCCCCGATAGTATAGACCGGTTAATTCCATCCGGGGGATAGATTAATTCATCCCCCGGATAGCTTTCATGGGGAAAACTCTATTTCGTGACACCGGCTGTTCAGCCGACAATCTGGGCAATGAGGCTCCCTCAACCCTCAACCCCAATGCAATTTATTATGAATAATAGAGTTTTAGACTATTTTTTATAAAATGTTGTGAGTTTGGCAAGATCTGAGAGCGGTGACACACCATAAACACTCCTTTTCCAAATCACAAATCCTCTCAATAATACTCCTGCTCCTCCAGTTCTTCTCCTCCATCTGCTCCTATCCTCTTCCTGAAGCGCCTGATTCTTTCTTTAAGCCTTGTCCACTATACGATTGCATTTATACAGCGTCAGTGCTGATGCCTTGTGTCATTCTGCGGGTCTGATATCCTATTAGGAAAGCAACTGGATTCAAATGACCTTGATCCCAAGACGTGAATTACTGCGAGGATAACAAAATAAGTCTACGGGAAGACAGGTGTCTGTCTGAGGTCACCGTTTCAGTGTGCGCGCTATATTATAGATGCAAGGATTGATAAATACAGCGCAAAGTTGCACAGAAATCTGACGCTCTTTAGGTGCTATATTTCCAATAATATGCATGTTATATGCTCGGGAAAAGTGCTTCGCCTCTGTGAGGTATTTGAGAGTTCCCAATTTCCCACAACGCTGTCCAGGTATGCATAGATACATTGACACAAATCTAATACATTTACACAGACATTTACGCCAGTGCATAAAGTGTGGGAAAATAAGCGCCTGGACGCCCTTTACCTTTCCAAAAGAAGTGCCTGAACGCCCCTTACCTTTCTAAGCTGTGCTGGCCAATAAGTGGCAGGACGGCGTTCAGATTTTAAAAGAAGTGCATGGACGCCGTCCATGACCGTCCAGCCACACTTTAAGCCCTGATTTACGCACATTTATGCAATTTTACACACGTGCAAGCAATACAAACTGTCATATTCATTATATCTATTTTCACGAGAGACATCAACATATACATAAATTATTTGCATGCATGCACAAAGAACAACCAATGGCAATTGGAGGTATATCAACCTCTGAATTGTTCTATAGCAATGCTAAGTCCTATCAACTATATGGACTGCAATATGTTTCTATTAGCCACTCTTCCTATAGCCTATTTTACTAGCCTGTTAGTGTCATGCGCAGTGGCGTAACTACGGGGGGGCAAGGGGGCAGCCGCCCCCCCAAATGAAAGGGCTGCCCCCCAGCTGCCCCCCCAATCCCTGCGTTTGTTTTACTTTTTACTCTTACGAGTGATAAAGAATTAAACAATGTTATACAATTTCTGACTTATTTTATTTTTCATACAACTTCCTGTACAATTTCTTATAGGGTGGGTGATGGGAAAGTGGGACAGGCCACTATAGTGCAGTGAGGCTTGCTTGCGTATTATGTCCAATACTGTTATACATCCAAAATCTAAAAATACATATTCTATGGCAATATACCGATGCCGATGCACGCTTTAATTGCCAGCGGTAGCCACCCCATCATTTTAAGCTGCCACCCCACTGCCCCCCCCCCATGAAAAAATAACTGGCTACGCCACTGGTCATGCGGAGTTGTTCGAGGTTCAATCTTGTGACCTTCGCTGTTTATATTATATCTAAAAAATGAATTACAGACTGCACGTGACAACCTTAACAATTAGATCTATCCACGTTTGCAGACGACACAACTATTTTTGCAAGTATACATGGCATATTATATATAGATATTATAGTCCCTCGGGCCTTCGTGTTATCTCAAAAAGAATGGATGATGATTTCAGACTTATAGGCTAAGCCGCTGGTTCTCTGCACATCTGTTATCCGTGAACTAATTACGTGATTTTTGGTTATTCTCGATATGGAATTCATGCTTGCACACATGAGTATCACAACTATATGCATACTGTTTGAAGAAATGTCTATACATGTAAATGTATTTACACATTTCTGTGTATATTATGTACGCCGCATGCATAATATTGCAAATGGATATTTATATACGGTTTATGTAAACGCAAATATATGTAAATACGCATATATGCAGAGAGGGAAGATTTAAGATGTAGGCTATATTAAAGCTACAATATATAAACACACAAACAGAGAACGTGTCATACACTGGGGAAACCGATATTTCGAGCTGGTGTTCGTGAGTGGCAACAATCGTTTTTCTGGAGTCATAGCAGCTCATCATTGACCTCAACTACATGTAATACAATGCATGGTCTAATTGAGCAATATCAGCATCAAGTGAAATCTGATTTAACGGAGATAGCCCTCTGCTTGAACTATATATATATATATATATATATATATATATATATATATATATATATATATATATATATATATATATATATATATATATATGATTATATAGATCTACACGATATATATTATTTGTATATTTATATATTATTATTATTCATTTAATAATAATAATAATCTAAAACTATAAAACACAAGTTGCAACGGGTGCGTAATAAAAAATCTACTCATCCGCGCTACCGATTCTTTCAAATAATTTACAA
>OX457036.1:20704668-20729668 GCA_949752735.1 Lumbricus terrestris
CGTCCTCTCCTTTGGTCGTTAGCTGGTTCGATGGACCAGAAGATGCTGCAAAGAGCAGCAGTGAAAAAGAATGAACAATGGAAGGAGGAAAGGAGTGGATGCATGCTGATGGATGGACGGAATGAGGAATGCAGCATGATTGATGGATGGAGGAAACGTTTTTGCGCTCCTGAGTAGGTTCTTTTAAAGAGACGCTATTTAAGTCCTCTGAATGAATGAATAAATGAATGAATGAATGAATGAATGAGTGAGGGAACGAATAAATGAATGAACGAATGAACGAATGAATGAATGAATGAATGAACGAATGAATGAACGAATGAGTGAATGAATGAATGAATGAATGAATGAATGAATGAATGAATGAATGAACGAATGAACGAATGAATGAATGAATGAATGAAAGTAAGAAGCAAGGTAGAATACAGGATTGAATCAAAAAAATGGCAGAAAAGGATGGGGAAAAGGATATGAATAATCGTCGAATATGGAATGAAAAATGGGAGGACAGAACGACCGAAGAAAAGAAGACTGAACAATGTATGAATTTTTTTTCACTGTCGCTCTCAGCGATCCTTTCCATGGCATGGATGTCTTCCCGCCGACGACCTTTCTGCAGTTTCGACATCTTCCTTATATTTCCAATATACTTTGCTTCCTTTCACAAGTGCACCACCGATAATTACCTCACTAATATCATACAGTTTGAAGCGTCTACATACAGTCTGCAGCGATTGCATCATGATAATAATATAAAGTCGCCAGCCATCGCGGATATCGCATGCCTCTTCATTCTGAGGAAGTTCATGTTTGCTCAGACTGCACCGACAGCGGATATAAGGATTGTTACGACCTGAAAGCACTTCCATGCCGACGGATGGAGTGGAAATGGAAGGCTTGATGCATCCTCAAGGGCATCAGATGGAAGAGGTGGAAGCATCATCATCATCACCATCACCCCATCTCCATCACAGAGGGTCAACTGCGTGCTATAGAAGAGACCGTGGCAATCATCATGATGCCGTCAACAGGGAACAAGGGTCATAATAGCTGATGTCGAGTGTTATAACCGCTTCCAATGAAGGGCAGAGGAATTTACCATCGCCTCGTTCAGTCTCACTTCTAATCTGCCTGCATATGAGTTATAGCTGTATAAGATATCTAATTGCACTTAATTCGTATCGGTATATTTTATAAGTTCGCAATTACAGGCCTAATTGCTGTATAAGATATCTAATTGCACTTAATTCGTATCGGTATAAGTTCGCAATTACATGTGTTCGCATTTATTTTCTAGACAGCAAGACATCGAAACAGATTGTTTAATAGATTTTATAGATAAGCCTATAATCCTCTTAGAAACATTTCCAGATTAAATGGATGCACGGCAGCTATAATACAAGGCTCCCGTACATGGACCATGCATGCTTAGCGCAAGATTTAATCTGTGAATTATGCGAAATATGAATATTTAATAAATATATAACATTTGATGAATAAATATGAATCCTGACGAATGCGGGATTGAGTCTATTCTATTCGTTAGTGCACCAAATACGAATCCTGACAACAGCGAATTTGAGTCTGTTCTATTCGTTAGTGCACCAAATACGAATCCTGACGATTGCGGGTTTGAGCCTGTTCGATACTGCGCCGAAATTGGATTCTGTTGAATCCATGTAGTGTTGCGGTCTGTAAACTTGCATAGGCCATATGCACATTAGGGTGGAGTGAAAAACACGAATATTAGAAATCGAAAATCCGTTAGCAATAAAAAGTTGTCTTATGGTATGGGGTCAAGAAATATCAAAAAGTTTTGAAAAATATTAATGTCTTCCTTTGCCCCCAGAGGGCCAAAGTTTCGAAAATTGGAGTTTTTTGAGAAAATTGCAGGTTTTCTTATGAAATATTTTTAATCTAAAATATGCGAATATTCTTGAAATTAAGATATGATTTTACTCAGTTTAAAGAGCTCTTTCCAGCGATGTATTGCTTGGTGGTTAATTATTTTAGACTCCACCCTAATGCCCATATGCATGTTATATATATCTATATAAATAAAGAGAAGATTCTGTAACGTGTGTCTGTCTGTCTGTCTGTCTGTCTGTCTGTCTGTTTGTCCGGAATGCATTTCAACAGTTTTTGAGCTATTCACTCCAAACCTTCACTACTGTGTAGGTCTCGGCACGAGACGCAAAGTCGAGGGGTTGGCGATTCTCTACCACCATGGGGGCCAGGGTGGGGAGCGAAACCCCCAAATTTTTTTCCACAATTTTTTAGCCATTTATATGATTTTTTTTTCCTGGATAGAGGGCCATCAGAACCACCCGGATCAGTAGTTGGTGAATCTCTACCACCAAGGGGGCCAGCGTGGGGGCGAAAACATTAAGACGGTTAAACACCTTCTTAAACGCTTCCATGGTCATTATATAAATGGCGAGAGCTGCTAATTTAATTTTAACGAAAATCCTTATTTCACGGGTGGCGTACTGGTGCAGGTCGGTGTGGTGGGGTGAGGTGGGAAAGAGGGTGAGGTGGGAAAGAGGGTGGGGGGCGGGGAGAGGGTTAGGAGAATGGGGTGAGGGGGAATTTTTCCTGGAAACCCTAATTTCACCGTTTTCACGGGTGGCGTACTGGTGGAGGTCGTAGTGTGGTGGGGTGGGGGAGCGGGTGTGGGAAGAGGTGGGGTGGAGAAATTTGTCCCTAAACCCAAATATCGCGGGTGGCGTACCGATGAAGGTCGGAGTGCGGTGGGGTGTTGTAGAGTGGGGATGGTATGGGGGTGGGTGAGGTTGAGGGTGTTGGGATCGTGGTGGGGTGGGGGGTGGGGTGAAATGGGGTGGGGGTGAGAGGTGTGGTGAGGGTGGTGAGGGGTGGGGTCGGGGTGGGGTGGGGTGGAGGGGTGGGGGTTTTGGGTGGAGAAGGTGAGGGTGGGGTGGAGGGTGGGGGTTGGGGTGTGGTGGGGTTGGGGTGAGGGTGGATGGAGGGGTGGGGCGGGGAGTGGAGGGGTGGGATGTAGGGGGATGGGGTGGGAGTTTTCTTGGGGTGGAGTGGGGTCGGAGGGGGTTAGCGGTGGAGTGGGGGTGGGGTGGGGGTGGTGGGGGTTGGAGGGGGTTGGGGTGGAGGGCTGGGTTGGGTGTGGGGGTGGGATGGGGGTGGTAATTTTCCTGAGACCCAAATTTCTCGGGTGGCGTACTGGTACAGACCGGAGTGTGGTCGGGTGTTGTGTGGTGGGGTTGTGGCCGAAGCGGGTCGAATCCTAAATTTCCCGGGCAACGCCGGGTACCCCAGCTAGTTATATATATGCAATAGGCCACGTACACAATACACATATACATGTTATATATATTATATTATATATACAATTATACATCTTGCTATATACTGCAGGGATTCTTTTGATGTATTCTTTAGTGTCTACATCTACAGGATGTTATAATTATAATTAAAGTTGATATTATATATTAATTCCCCCTTTCCCGCAAGCTTTTGAGACTCATTCTCTTCGGTCGTCGTTTGGTATAATTGTGAGCTTCTCTTGAAGTAGCGCTATATCAATATTCCCGATCACTTTGATTGTAACGAAACGATGTCCGCATATATATATATATATATATATATATATATATATATATATATATATATATAATTATATATACATATATACATATATATATATCGCACTTCACCAACGCAACCAAGTATACATAGTTTGCACACATCGCCAATCAATGACGCAACTGCTTCGTGTTCATACATGATCCTCTTTGCAATTATATATAATTACTAGCTGTACCCGGCCATTGTCGCTGTGGCTGAAAAGACTGTCCAGCCCTCCCTTCCTACGTCCCCTCCACTTTCTCCTCCCCTTCCCCTTCCTCTTCCCCTTTCCCAAAAGGCATTATACAAACTCGCTCAAGTTCGAATGGAACGTTTTGCGAAAATTTTCAAAACAATCGGTCAAAAACTTTCCGAGTTCCTTCATGTCGAACGGTAACGTTTTACATTTTTATTTATATAGATAATCGACTGTAAGCGCATCCTCCACTATATATATACTCTATATACTCTATACTCTGTAGCCACTTCTATGCATTGTCCGCTCCAAGGCTGATTACTGTCATTCCGTTTCCTGAACATTTAATTCTCCTTAAGGCGTTCCAACTCATCTAGAAATGATCTTGTCACCTGCAGAACATCTCAGTACCATCACCGTACCACCTTACCACCTGCAGAACATCTCAGTACCATCACCGTACCACCTTACCACCTGAAGAACATCTCAGTACCATCACCGTACCACCTTACCACCTGAAGAACATCTCAGTACCATCACCGTACCACCTGCAGAACATCTCAGTACCATCACCGCACCAATGTACCATTCTTATTCGTTATTTACTGCATTGGATGCAAGTCCTTGATTGCATTCATTGCAAATTTATATTCCTATAAGTCTCTCTGACTCTCTTCAGCACTCAAGACCCAATCACATATATGCGAACTGTTCACCATTTGGCCACCGCAACCCACCAGATCATCATCATCACTCAGTCTTTCCCAATCCTCCTCCATCCACCAAATTGGCTTTTATAGATGGCCAACTGATCCACGTTCTACACTGCATCCCAACTCTGGAAACGTCTCCCTATTATATTGCTCATGAATATTCTAAATTTCTTATTCGTCCATGGCAATATCATCTGCCCTCAATAAACTCTATTGGCCACCTCTGAGGATTCCGCTTCAAATTAAACTTTCACCTTTTGAAGAATTCCTAAATTTCCTATCCTGATCAACCCACTATACTAGCCTTTCAATCCCTCTCTGTCTGTGTGTCTGTCTGTGTCTGTCTGTGTCTGTCTGTGTCTGTCTCTGTCTCTGTCTCTGTCTGTCTCTGTCTGTGTCTGTCTCCCTGTCTCTCTGTCTGTCTGTCTCTGTCTCCCTGTCTCTCAGATCTTATGTCTGCCTGTCTGTCTGTCTATCTGTCTGTCTGTATGTCTGTATGTCTCTCTATCTATCTATCTCTCTTTTCTTTTAAACGAAACCCGCCATTTCAGCACTCATCTGCTTCTTTAAATCATCTTCGGATCTTCTGACAATCGGACTATACATTGGGTCTTCACTCGATATGTCTCTGCACACGACGGTCTGCATGTCTGTATGTCTGTCTGTCTGTCTGTATGGTTGTCTGTCTGGCTGGTTGTCTGTGTGCTGTATTTCTTTTGCTATGTCAGGTTTCTAAATACATTGTGTGCCTGTGTTTTGTGTGTGTATGTCTGCATGTCTGATCTGGTGCCCTGAGGCTTCCTAAGTTACTGCGTATAGCTGTGTGTAGTCTGGCGTCTTGGGCCATTGGACCACATTATACTGGACTTAGGGACATCGCGCAGTAATTGACTTAATCAAAAGATTTGCATAATGACCACCGTGGGTTCGGACGATCTGAGAACGAGGAGCGGGACACGGGAAGTCATCCCGAATGGGACCTACTTAGCATGACAAACTACGTGATCAAAAATGGCGATGTTTGCAATGATAAAGCGATCCAGAATGGCGGCTGCACATCAATGCAAACTGCATGCCCCAGAATGGCTTCTTCTTTTTACCCATAGCATTATGTAGACATACTTGTACCGTCTTCTAATGTAGACACAATTTTACCGTCTTCTTTTTGCCCATAGCATTATGTAGACACAATTTTACCGTCTTCTTTTTACACATAGCATTATGTAGACACAATTTTACCGTCTTCTTTTTACACATAGCATTATGTAGACACAATTTTACCGTCTTCTTTTTACCCATAGCATTATGCAGACACAATTTTACCGTCTTCTTTTTACCCATAGCATTATGTAGACACAATTTTACCGTCTTTTTTTTACCCATAGCATTATATGTAGACACAATTTTACCGTCTTCTTTTTACCCGTAGCATTATGTAGACACAATTTTACCGTCTTCCTTTTACCCATAACATTATGTAGACACAATTTTACCGTCTTCTTTTTACCCATAGCATTATATGTAGACACAATTTTACCGTCTTATTTTTACCCATAGCATTATGTAGACATAATTTTACCGTCTTCTTTTTACCCATAGCATTATGTAGACACAATTTTACCGTCTTCTTTTTACACATAGCATTATGTAGACATAATTTTACCGTCTTCCTTTTACCCATAACATTATGTAGACACAATTTTACCGTCTTCTTTTTACCCATAGCATTATGTAGAAACAATTTTACCGTCTTCTTTTTACCCATAGCATTATGCAGACACAATTTTACCGTCTTCTTTTTACCCATAGCATTATGCAGACACAATTTTACCGTCTTCTTTTTACCCATAGCATTATGTAGACACAATTTTACCGTCTTCTTTTTACCCATAGCATTATATGTAGACACAATTTTACCGTCTTCTTTTTACCCATAGCATTATATGTATAGACACAATTTTACCGTCTTCTTTTTACCCATAGCATTATATGTAGACACAATTTTACCGTCTTCTTTTTACCCATAGCATTATATGTAGACGCAATTTTACCGTCTTCTTTTTACCCATAGCATTATATGTAGACACAATTTTACCGTCTTCTTTTTACCCGTAGCATTATGTAGACACAATTTTACCGTCTTCCTTTTACCCATAACATTATGTAGACACAATTTTACCGTCTTCTTTTTACCCATAGCATTATATGTAGACACAATTTTACCGTCTTATTTTTACCCATAGCATTATGTAGACATAATTTTACCGTCTTCTTTTTACCCATAGCATTATGTAGACACAATTTTACCGTCTTCTTTTTACACATAGCATTATGTAGACATAATTTTACCGTCTTCCTTTTACCCATAACATTATGTAGACACAATTTTACCGTCTTCTTTTTACCCATAGCATTATGTAGAAACAATTTTACCGTCTTCTTTTTACCCATAGCATTATGCAGACACAATTTTACCGTCTTCTTTTTACCCATAGCATTATGCAGACACAATTTTACCGTCTTCTTTTTACCCATAGCATTATGTAGACACAATTTTACCGTCTTCTTTTTACCCATAGCATTATATGTAGACACAATTTTACCGTCTTCTTTTTACCCATAGCATTATATGTATAGACACAATTTTACCGTCTTCTTTTTACCCATAGCATTATATGTAGACACAATTTTACCGTCTTCTTTTTACCCATAGCATTATATGTAGACGCAATTTTACCGTCTTCTTTTTACCCATAGCATTATATGTAGACACAATTTTACCGTCTTCTTTTTACCCATAGCATTATATGTAGACGCAATTTTACCGTCTTCTTTTTACCCATAGCATTATATGTAGACACAATTTTACCGTCTTTTTTTTACCCGTAGCATTATATGTAGACGCAATTTTACCGTCTTCTTTTTACCCATAGCATTATATGTAGACACAATTTTACCGTCTTCTTTTTACCCGTAGCATTATGTAGACACAATTTTACCGTCTTCCTTTTACCCATAACATTATGTAGACACAATTTTACCGTCTTCTTTTTACCCATAGCATTATGTAGACACAATTTTACCGTCTTATTTTTACCCATAGCATTATGTAGACATAATTTTACCGTCTTCTTTTTACCCATAGCATTATGTAGACACAATTTTACCGTCTTCTTTTTACACATAGCATTATGTAGACATAATTTTACCGTCTTCCTTTTACCCATAACATTATGTAGACACAATTTTACCGTCTTCTTTTTACCCATAGCATTATGTAGACACAATTTTACCGTCTTCTTTTTACCCATAGCATTATGCAGACACAATTTTACCGTCTTCTTTTTACCCATAACATTATGCAGACACAATTTTACCGTCTTCTTTTTACCCATAGCATTATGCAGACACAATTTTATCGTCTTCTTTTTACCCATAGCATTATGTACACACATTTTTACCGTCTTCTTTTTACCCATAGCATTTTATGTATAGACACAATTTTACCGTCTTCTTTTTACCCATAGCATTATGTAGACACGATTTTACCGTCTTCTTTTTACCCATAGCATTATGTAGACACAATTTTACCGTCTTCTTTTTACCATTATAGCATTATGTAGACACACTTTTACCGTCTTTTCACTTCCTCGATTTTCTATACGTGCGTATAATACATGTATCTTCATAAAACATTATAATATGACCTTAATAATTTTTATGCATCGTAATTATTGTGCGCTATACAATACATATGATGCCTATACTGCAAGGGTCGTCTCTGGTGCCAGTCCCAAGCCTGGGCGAAGGAGGAGGGTGACGTTAATCATCTTTGATATTAAACAGAGTCGTTACTCAACGACTAACCAAATATATCTATATACTTCATGTCACGATCCCCTTATATATATATATATAACTTTATATATATATATATATATGCATATCATATAACCTGCACTGGTTCCCCTCTTCATTATGGAAAGCCAATCTTACAGTAATTGGATCTGATTTCATCTTTCTTAGTACGCTGACTAAAATATGTATAAGTATACATGTCCAGTGTCCACCTACAACACACACACACGTCCGTATATACATTATACAATACACAGCCTATGTAGGCATATAATGGGGCATGTATAGGCTATGTATACAAAGTAGGTCCATAAATTATGTACATTATGAATAATAAAACATACAATAGGCTATATTACAATATAGACAATGCAATTTTTAAATAACACTGCCTATGTAACTATTCAAGATTATAATTATGTACATAATTATATTTATTGAATAAAAACTAATATCGTAATATTGCATAATATGCACAATTGCACTTGCATGCATACACAATATATTTTGTACAGCGATTGTAATTATTGAAATAATTACATTGTTTATATTGCATGTTTTATTATTCAATAAAATTTTCGTATACGTGTACAATGTCCACATAAAATGTATATATATACATTACGCATGTGCGAGCCCATATATATGCCTATAAATGTAGGCTACATATATTATGCGTGTATATAACTTTATACTATGTATATATACATGTATATGCTTTAACCCTCGGGCTACCATGCAAGGGGTGGATAGTTTTTCCCAAATATAGGCCTAAAATTGTTTCGTTTAGAAAAATGTTTTGACATTTTAGGTAGCAGCAGAGGGTTCATTTGCGCACATTATGAGGTAAAATTGTGAGATATACTCCACACCGTTCAAAAGTTATACCCGATATACCCGATGTACCAGAGGGGGTGGGTACCACCCCTTAGATTATCGACTATATCTTATCCGTCATTGTATAGGTCCATCTGTCTGGAATAGTCGCCCGCTGGAAATGAACCTGTTACCTATAGAGTTGACTCGTCAGTGGCTTACATGTAGGCCTATACATGCAGGCTCCTCACAACTTTTTTGTTTCACCGTGGTTGGACTGGGAGCGCTTCTGAGTGGATTTCTTGAAGGAGTGCTATATAAATTATTGAAATGAACTAATGAATGAATATATTATATGTAATTGGATTTCAGTTAATGTTTATAAGAAAGGCAAATGTTTCTTCTGATTTCTTGCAGTCCGACGAAGGTGATCAATAAACTGCTGATTAACTACAACAGCCAAGAGCCACCGATGAAAGGTGAGTGCCCATGCGTCAAGTGCATTTCTTACGTCATCATGTCAAACGATTATTTTAGAAGACACTTTATGACACAGCTATAGACGATCATCGCAGCCAGCCATCGACCTCACATACAGATCCACCGACAAAACATAAAGAGACAAAGACTTGTATGCATTGCATACAACTATACATGCAGACAAGCATACAGACAAACATGCAGGCAAACATGCAGACAGACATGCAGACAAACATGCAGACAAACATGCAGACAAACATACAGACAAACATGCAGGCAAACATGCAGACAGACATGCAGACAAACATGCAGACAAACATGCAGACAAACGTGCAGAAAAACGTGCAGACAAACGTGCAGACAAACGTGCAGACAAACATGCGGACAAATATGCAGACAAACATGCAGACAAACATGCAGACAAACATGCAGACAAACATGCAGACAAACATGCAAACAAACATGCAGGCAAACCTGTATGCAAACATGCAGACAAACATGCAGACAAACATGTATGCAAACATGCAGACGAACATGCAGCGAACATGCAGAAAAACATGCAGACAAACATACAGACGAACATGCAAGACAAACATGCAGACAAACATGCAAGACAAACATGCAGACAAACATGCAGACGAACATGCAGACAAACATGCAGACAAACAAGCAGACGAACATGCAGACAAACATGCAGACAAACATGCAGATAAACATGCAGACAAACATGCAGACAGACATGCGGGCATGCAGATACACGGATAAGACGAAGTTTGTCAGTCATCATCCGTAAACTATAGATGTACTAGCAAAAGGTATACAGCCAAACAGTAACACAGACAGGCAGGCAGTGTGAGACGATAATATTATGTGGAACATAATAATTATAAGAATAGGTAGACAAAAGTCAGGCAGCCTGACAATTAAGCGGACGTGTAGACAGACATGGAAGATGAAACACGAACTGACGATTGGTTGAACAGTTATCTAAAGGGCGATATGTGAATCCTCTTATTGAATGAATGAATGAATGAATGAATGAATGAGTGAACGAATAAATGAATGAATGAATGAACGAACGAATGAATGAATGAATGCATGAGTTAATTTATTAATTAATGAACGAATGAATGAATGAATTGATGAACGAAAGAGCAAATGAACGAATGAACGAACGAATGAATGAACGAATGAATGAACGAATGAACCAATGAATGAATGAATGAATGAATGAACGAATGAATGAATGAATGAATGAACGAATGAATGAGCGAATTAAACATGAATGAATGATTGAATGAATGAATGAATGAATGAATGAATGAATGAACGAATGAATGAACGAATGAGTGAATGAATGAATGAATGAATAGATGAATGAACGAACGAATGAACGAATGAACGAATGAACGAATGAACGAATGAATGAATGAATGAATGAACGAATGAATGAATGAACGAATGAATGAACGAATGAACCAATGAATGAATGAATGAATGAATGAATGAACGAACGAATGAATGAATGAATGAATGAATGAACGAATGAATGAATGAATGAATGATTGAACGAATGAATGAGCGAATTAAACATGAATGAATGAATGAATGAATGAACGAATGAATGAACGAATGAATGAGTGAATGAATGAATGAATGAACGAATAGATGAATGAACGAACGAATGAACGAATGAACGAATGAACGAATGAACGAATGAACGAATGAACGAATGAACGAATGAATGAATGAACGAATGAATGAATGAACGAATGAATGAACGAATGAACCAATGAATGAATGAATGAATGAATGAATGAATGAATGAACGAACGAACGAATGAATGAATGAATGAACGAACGAATGAATGAATGAATGAACGAACGAATGAATGAATGAATGAATGAATGAATGAATGAATGAATGAATGAATGAACGAATGAATGAGCGAATTAAACATGAATGAATGAATGAATGAATGAACGAATGAATGAACGAATGAATGAATGAATGAATGAACGAGTAGATGAATGAACGAACGAATGAACGAATGAACAAATGAACGAATGAATGAATGAATGAACGAATGAACGAACGAATGAATGAACGAATGAACGAACGAATGAACGAACGAATGAACGAACGAATGAATGAACGAATGAACGAACGAATGAATGAATGAATGAACGAACGAATGAACGAACGACTGACTGAATGAATGAATTTTGTCTTGTCTGCGCGGTGGTCATGAACACGTGCACACAGTACAGATGTGTTGGCTATAGGACCGGTGTCTAAAGTGGGTGGGAACGGCGTTCCCACTGCTCTCGAAATTCTTAGTTTGCCTTCCCACTACTCACCTGCATGGAACGCTGGAAACACATACATTCAAATAAAACTCTTCTTTGGCATTCCCACTGCTCACACATTTGGCGTTCCCACTGCTCACCCTAACCACTTCAACCACCGTATATAAATGACAAACAATCAAAACAGAATGATAATAGAGGGACTCTGAGGGAGATACGCACTGGAGACACTCGGAAAGAGACACGACGCGCATGCAGACAGACAGAAAGACAGGTATACACACAAACAGACGACATGCACCACTCAACGGATTGTCGTTTCGTCTGTGATGATGTCACTTATTAGGCAGACGACCTTAATCCACTGATGCGTCGATCGGAGGAATCACGACATCGCAGTTATACGGATCTCATTAGACAGTCCACCAAAACCCTTTCATAACATTTTTGCGTTGACAGACAAACTGCTCAACTGTAGCATAATTATATACATATGCACATACATACATTATTTTTTTGTTCTCTCTCTATATAGGCTCACACATGTGTGATGTTTAATGGGTTCATTAGAACGTGCCACTCTCTTTAGGCACCTGCTTTGGCGTCGCGTTAAAGGGACCGGATCTCTAAAAAACTTTCGGAAATTAAACCGCGAATCGAGGTCACACGCGCACACGCACAGACAAGGCACACACACACACACACACACACACACACACACACACACACACGAAAACACAGACACACACACACGAACACACACACACACAAATACACACAGACACACAGGAAATCATTCTTTTTATGTCCCTTTATTGTATACGTGGTCTGGCCGTCGTCATGAGTCGACGATACGTGTATTATGTCTGAGCGCAGATTGTCTTTCTTCCTTCGGAAAGAATTTCATTCTGGAGAAACTGCGATTATCGAATCTCACCATGCACCCAGCATCAGAAGAGATGACAGTTCTCGCACGACGTCATACACACTCCTAGCTCCACCTAGTGTCCGCTCATGACAGCGGCGTTCCTTTTCAATAAATTCAATTTCTGCTCCGCGTTCTATAAGATACTATATGCTTCGCAAACCAACCGATTGTCAAACCCTATATAGGCCTATATATATATTGTTGTGAGTAGTGTTCCCTAAGTTAAAGGTCCCTACTTGGTTCAACTCACATAAAATAACTCGTGTCTAGTTTAAAGGTATAATTTAACATAAAGAACGAAAATGATACAATTACCACACTGTAGACCAGAGGGAAGTCGTCGACGGCGCGGCATTCAGCGGCGAACGGACGAACAACATCTTGTCACAGCAACAGGCTGGCGAAGAACGAACTTAACTAACGACACCAAGGCGAGGTGTATGAACGAAAGCTTAACTAACGAACTCTGACAAGAAGGCTGCCATGCAGGCACCCCGCAGCCGAGAACATCAGAGCCCAACCATAGCTTAACTAACATCGTCAGAGAGACAAGAGAGAGAGACCCCTGAAGTCAGACCTTATATAGAACCAGTCTGTCACCAGGTGTCGCCCCAAAGTCAAGTGACCGTGACTATAGCCTATCCCCTGACAAGAACCAGTCGTAGAGAGTGAGTCGTGGGACCTAACATACCCCCGAACGACCACGAAAGGCAGAAACCAGAAGGGTTTCTGACTTAACTAGCATGCACACGAAAGAAGGTTACACGACTCAAAGAAAAGAATCGCATAACTAATCAGACATTATGACAAGTACAAATACATGACAAGAACACAATCAGTTAAACTATACAAGCGAAACGTTCAAGTACATGTACGTTCCCCCTAAAACATTCTACTCAAGATTTCGAGAAAAACAGTTCGAAACAAAATCAAAATGAAGTTTCCATAAATATTTTACATGGATTAGGAAACTCGAAAAGTCATTACAATTTTTCACATCAATCGCCAAACGAAAATCTGCACACAAGATCAATAAACGAAAACGATCGAAGCGCTTGAAGCCGCATGTTCCAAGAACACATTCTCGAAACAATCGAAGACGCAAGTTCCAACAACTCTTTCGCAAAATTTCTTTTCAGTGACTGACAGAAACTGAAGAACCCAGGCACACAGCCAAACCACAGTGTGAGCAGACACACCATAGCGAACATCGAAGACGCCGACTCGCAAAGAGCCAAGAGCGAAGACACTGTCTCGCTCGACAGAAGGAACGCAAGCGACAAGCCATCGTACTTGTCACTCGCGAAGGAAACGCGCGAAGTCCTCCCAGAACTCGTCAAAGCCAAGATGTTGGTCACCATCCATTGACCCACGAAGGCGCTCACGTTCCTTCTTCGAAGCCTCGCACAGTCGTAGCGAAGACTCCCTCCATTGAAGACCACCGATTCCACGCCGTCAATCTGCAAGGAACCGCTCTCACAAGACAAAACAAAAGAATTAGCGTCATGGCAATTCAAATCAACTACTGGCAACGAAATACCAGCGAACCAATCACTGCTCTCAGGCACAACAGACCAGAACACATCCGCAAAATCTTCATGCAAAGAAGATACACTCACACTCACTGAAGAGTCCATCACACCAACCGGCTGAAACATAACTCTCGAAGCAGTCGAGTAAACGCAACACAACTGACATTCAGATAAATCTGACGAAGCATCATGATCATTCAGATAATCATCCACATAATTAGTCACAGTATTTCTCACTGCACTAACCAGAAACATGTGAAAACGGACAATGCCATCCAAAATTACCTGCCCCATTCCTGCAGAATTCACATCCTTATCAACATGAACAATCACATCAGTCAACACAAGTTCATTCGACCCATGTTCACAAACGAAACAATGCGTAGCCAAGACACACTTGTTCACCTTAGTCATTCGTCCACACAACTCAACATTCATTGACAACAGTGCAACCGTCGACACCGTACAACACCAACCCATCATCCATCTTTTCTCGTAGACAACAGTCGTTATCATAGACTGCACAACCATATTCTCATTTGCACAATCATGCAACAAGACAACAGACAACGGTGACGAATCACACACAACAGTGGTCCTACTCAATTGCAACACCAAAGATTCATTCACGCTACCATGCGACGAATCAACCACAACAGTAACCGGCGAATGCACAACACAATCCATTCCTGATTCACACTCAACAGTCTCATCAAAATCACCAAGTGAATCCGAATTCTCTTTCGCTTGAGAAAAATTCATCCAATCAAATTTACTACGCACAAACAATTTCGCACCATCTTCATCATCCAAGTCACTATGCCAACATGCAATCACGTTACTAACAAAGTCATTCATCCTCAAAAGGCCTATTTCCGCCAACAATCGGTCAGACACATGACGTGTAAGCCAACTTCGATTATCTTCACGCTCATGCAAAACATTCAAACAAGTCTGATGCAAGCTTTGAACAGACAATGTCCTACACCACATGAACTTTAAACCGTGTGACACAAAGTCAAAGACAGAATAACTTCCATCTTCATCAGCCTCAAACGTATGCACAAAATCCAGCACATCATCAAACATTATGTTCACCTCCTGCGTACACTCATCACATACAGTCAACAACACGTTAGCCTCTGACTGACAGCCAACATCAACAAAAGAATCATGCAAAGTACTTACACTACCATGCTCATCCAACCGTGTACTCAAACTACTCATACACAAGTCCAGTACAGACACACCCTGCAACGAAATGCCTAAGTCAACAGACTCATTCGACGCATCAGAATCCCAAACGGAATCATGCATACAATGAACAGCATTCACCGTGTCATACAACGAACCCAATACAGAATCATGCTGTACGTCGTTGTCTTCAAATAAATTACCCTTCGACATATCGTCAAACGCATCGTCGTACACGTGCATCTGTCCCTTTGCCTGCGCATCGCCACTGACGTAATGAAGGTCAGCTCGAAACACACCTTCGGACTGAATAGGCCTACTTAAATTCTTATCTACCATGCAAGCAGAATTACTCCGATAAACTGACACGCCTTCTTTAACATTTCCCGACGAAATGTGACTGAACCCAAAAGAAACCTGCTTAGTCTCATAGGCCAATTTCTCCTTTAAAGTCTTCCACGGAGACATTCTCAATTTCACAACGCCCGAAAGAGAAAAATAAATTTGGTTGCCACGCCCCCAAAATTCTAAACTCTCGAAATTCTCTCAACTTTCAAGAAAAACTCGAAAAACTCTCGAAAAACTCACAACTCACAACATTCCAGAAAAAACTTCCGAAAAACTCCCGAAAAACTTTAGACTCTCAACATTCAAGAAAACTTCTCGAAAAAAACTCCTCAGAGTGCGACGCCAAAACTTCAACCGCAAAAAGTCAACCGGACTTAATACCGTATAAATGAGCAGACACGCCCCTCAAAACTCGAAATTCAAAAACGCAAAACGGAATTAATACCGCATACGAGAGGAAACACATCTCTCAAAATTCTCAAAATTCAAAAGCGCAAAACGGAATGAATACCGCATAGGAGAGGAAACACATCTCTCAAAATTCAAAATTCAAAAATGCAAAACGGAATGAATACCGCCTACGAGAGCAACCACGCCCCTCAAAATTCTCAAAACTCTCAAAAACTCCTCCAAAATGACGAGCCATTGACCTATCTTCACGGCCAACGAACAATTAAACACTGTCAAACGGAATATCTACCGTATAAGAGAGCTGACACGCCCCTCAAAAATTCACAAAATTTCACGAAAAACGCCTACAGACGCAAAATTCTGAATAACGTGAAAAAAAATATCCCGCGGGCCCCCATAACGACCACGAAAAAAAATCCCGGCGAGCCCACATATGTTGTGAGTAGTGTTCCCTAAGTTAAAGGTCCCTACTTGGTTCAACTCACATAAAATAACTCGTGTCTAGTTTAAAGGTATAATTTAACATAAAGAACGAAAATGATACAATTACCACACTGTAGACCAGAGGGAAGTCGTCGACGGCGCGGCATTCAGCGGCGAACGGACGAACAACATCTTGTCACAGCAACAGGCTGGCGAAGAACGAACTTAACTAACGACACCAAGGCGAGGTGTATGAACGAAAGCTTAACTAACGAACTCTGACAAGAAGGCTGCCATGCAGGCACCCCGCAGCCGAGAACATCAGAGCCCAACCATAGCTGAACTAACATCGTCAGAGAGACAAGAGAGAGAGACCCCTGAAGTCAGACCTTATATAGAACCAGTCTGTCACCAGGTGTCGCCCCAAAGTCAAGTGACCGTGACTATAGCCTATCCCCTGACAAGAACCAGTCGTAGAGAGTGAGTCGTGGGACCTAACAATATATATATGTTATATATATATATATGTTATATATATAGGCCTATGTATACGTCTTTAGTCTCTGCTACATTACTCTAACGTTAAGGAACATATATAATATACATTTGCCTCTTATATAGATGAATGGAAGGAAGGTCGTACAAATAAGTGCATATAGACTATACTGTATGATTCTTCTTATTCTTTGGTGGTATAGTTACGTGCCACGCGGATAGGTTATATATATATATATACCTCGTCTTCACGTATACCCTGCAGTAGTGCACCATGCGAAAACCTTTCTAAGCGCATACTCACAGGCAAAATATCACGTGGCAGTGGAATTGCTCAGGCAGTACTAACAATCCATCCATCCATCCATCCACCCACCAATCTATCCATCCATCCACCCACCAATCCATCCATCCATCAATCCATCCATCCACCCACCAATCCATCCATCCATCCATCAATCCATCGTAAGCGTAGTGGGAAGTTCATGGAAATAACTATAAAAAATAAACATGTGCAATTGTGCATAGGAGAATAACAAGCGCATGCAGATAGGCTTTGCAGTTGACAAGTTATATTTCCGAGTCCTCTGAATTAAGTATACGCTGACATTTTATGATAGCTGTTGTAAAAGGTTCGACGTTACACTGTCACCCTACAAGGTGTCGTCAAACACAATACATAACACCTATGTGTATATAATAATATATACATGTACAACGTACATACATGTAGATCTATTACCAGGGCTGTTTTTAAGGAATTTTTAGAACTGCACAACCTCTTCTTTCCTTCCCATCCACCATTACTTCCAATCGGAGGACAATGACCATTTTTTGCTAGTTTTAACTGTACAGAAGTGCTTCTACAACTGCACAAATCCATTTAGAACTGCACATTTTGTGTACAACTGCACGTTAAAAAAAAACCTGCATATTACATGTACATATGTATATAATATTGCGTCTGACCTATCTCGCAACGTTCGTCCTTCCTACTCGTCTACCCTGCCCTGTTCTCGCCCTAGATTCTGCCTTTGATGTTTCCTGCCACGGATTCAAACACAGGAAATTACCTTCTCTCTTTCATCTCCCCATTCTGATCATCTTTCGCCACGACAAGCTGCAGACTGTTTGCCACTTCGATTGTCTATTCGGCTGTCTGTGTAGGTATGTTTGTGTTCATGCATATCCGCTTGCCTGTCTGTCTGTCTGTCTGTCTGTCTGTCGTCTGTATACATGTCTGTGTGTTATGTGGTTGTGTGAAAGGCTGTGTTTGTCTGTCTGTATATATGTCTGTATATATGTCTGTCTGTATATATGTCTGTCTGACTGTATGTATGTCTGTCTGTCTGTCTGTCTATATGTCTGTCTGTCTGTCTGTCTGTCTGTCTGTCTATATGTCTGTGTTATGTGGTTGGTGTGAATGGCGCACGTCTGTCTCTCTGAATAGTCGTTTACCACTTTCTCTCTGCTCGTCTACTGGATCTTTGTAACGTAGGTTTCACACTTGTAAATATACGTTACTCTACGTTTATTTATTTGTTTGTATGTGCACTTGTCATAGCGCCCCTTCAAGTTCTCTACTCAGATGCGCTCCCGACTGCAGAGCGGACACTGCATCGGAGTTTCACGCCGAAGCGTTGAGCAATTGCGAGTGAAGGACTTGCCCAAGGTCCCTGCGCGGCGACTTGAGGTGGGTTCGAACCTCGAACCTTCCGGCTTCAAGGCAACGACGCCACCACTACACCACCGCGCCCCACAAGTTCAGACGTACCAAGTATACCTTCACCGTGCGAGATGAAGGTGCTGTTCGACCGGGCGAGGCATCAGCGCCTGTGATTTTTGATGAAAAAACGGATTATTAATTAACCAAAACGCATAGGTCATTTACATGACAATGCCTTTGTCTAGCCAAACCTCTATATATCACAGAGCTATGCGATGCATACCGAAGAGTTACGGTATAATACGTCAAGGCTGTATTGTGTAACACTGCATTGCCGCGATGTGTAGCATGAACTACGGTATCAGACCGGCGATGCTGTGTCCTAAAGCGCGCTGTTTATATCGAGTTAGTCGTCTGAGCTGTTTCCAAGGGGGCTCGGCTGTTCCAGCAAGTCACTTGGTATTCCTATCGGTCAGCTTCCTCCACCCGGATCTTATTTCCTAGTCTATGTCCCAATTCCTGCTCTTTACGATGTGGCTTTATTTCGAATTCCGCTCAGCCGGTGATGGTTAGCAGAAGCTGTGGATATAGACGTATAGCTTGTGCATGCCACTGACCTGATGATGATGCTGCATGCTTTGTGCCTTCACACAATGATAGTCGTATAATGTTTACGTTTTAGTATTTAATCTAGACAACGAACTGACAAAAGAACGGAACAAACGCACCGATACATTATAGTATGCATAAACGGATGTATAGATGGATGGATGGGTGAATGAATGGATGGATGGATGGATGGATGGATTAATGGATGGATGGATGGATGGATTAATGGATGGATGGATGGATGTATGGATGTATGGATGTATGGATGGATGGATGGATGGATGGATGGATGGATGGATGGATGGATGGATGGATGGATGCGTGGATGGATGTATGGATGGATGGATGGATGGATGGATGGATGGATGGATGGATGGATGGATGGATGGATGCGTGGATGGATGTATGGATGGATGGATGGATGGATGGATGGATAGACGGACGGATGGATGGATTGATGGATGGATGGATGGATGGATGGATGGATGGATGGATGGATGGATGGATGGATGGATGGATGAATTGCAGTGCATTCTATTTTGTCTATTCATATCTTACTGTCGTAAGGCAGAAAACCACAGCTACTCGTGATTAGGATCTTGGTTTTCTATCGTTATAGGTCGCGAGTGTCTCTTTTGAATTTCTTTCTCTTGAAGAGGCGCTATATAAATCAGCGATTGCAATATCATTATGAATGAACAAATTACGGCTACGTCTGGCCATACGGTTACAAGGGACACTTCAGTTGTGCAGAGTATTCTTGAAGTGGCGCAATATAAATTTTAGTTCGCTGTTTCACAATGGAGAAATGGCAGATCATTTATTTTGGGAGACAAAATTATGTCAGAACGAACATATAGTATGAATGTAGAAGCGAACGGATAAAGGTTTTGTTGTGTAAGGACAAACGCGTTATTGTGTAAGGACAAATGTGTGGCTGTGTAGCGACAATATGTGTGATTGTATGGCCAAATGTGTGATTATGAAAGGACGAATGTGCGATTGTGTACGGACAAAAGTGTGATTGCGTAAGTACAAATGCGTGATTGTGTAAGGACAAAAGTGTGATTGCGTAAGCACAAAAGTGTAATTGTGTGAGGACAAATGCGTGATCGCTTAAGGACAAAATGTGTCACTGTGCAAGGCCAAATGTATGAGTTGTAAGAACAAGTGTGCGATTGTGTAAGAACAATCAGACAAAGGCATGGCTGTGTGGGGACAACCGTATATTGCGTGATTGTGTAAGATGGAAGACGCGGAATTCACCAGACATCAGACGAAGGTCGGTATTATCATTAGGATTAGGGGGGGAAGGAGGAGGAAAAGAAGGAGAAGGAGGAGGTAGAGAAGGAGGAGGAGGAGGAGGAGAAGGATGAAGAGAAGGAGGAGGAGAAGGAGGAGGAGAAGGAGGAGGAGGAAGGCCGTTTGAACGTTTAATTAAAAAAATCGTCTCCGGCGACGGGTTTTCCCTCTGGGGAATGCCATGCCCACCGGCACATCCGGGAATTAGTGGCATAGTGGTTTCCAATGGTTTCCATTAATGGTGAGCGATAAATCAGTTCTTATAGGAGACAGACAGATGACTGTTTTCGAATCAGTAAATGCAGTCGTTGAAAGGTTCATCTCTACTGGTTGACAGACTGACAGGCAGACAAACAGACAGACTGACATACAAACAGACAGACAAACAGACAGACAGAATGACAGGCAGACAAGCGGACAGGCAGACAAACAGACAGGCAGACAAACAGACAGACAGACAAACGGACAGACAGACAGACAAACAGACAGACAGACTGACAGGCAGACAAACAGACTGGCAGGCAGACAAACAGACAGACAAACGGACAGACAGACAAATAGACAGACAGACAGACAAACAAGCAGACAGACTGACAAACGGACAGACAGACAGACAAACAGACAGACAGACAAACGGACAAACTGACAGGCAGACAAATAGACAGACAAACAGACAGACAGACTGACAGGCAGACAAACAGACAGACAGACAAACAGACAGACAGACAGACAGACAAGCGGACAAACTGACAGGCAGACAAATAGACAGACAGACAGACAGACAGACTGACAGGCAGACAAACAGACAGACAGACAAACAAGCAGACAGACTGACAAACGGACAGACAGGCAGACAAACAGACAGACAGACAGACAAACGGACAAACTGACAGGCAGACAAATAGACAGACAGACTGACAGACAGACACACAGACAGACAAAGAGACTATGAAAACAGTAAAAAATACAGCACGTTTTATCAATTATTAAAATAATATTTCTTGTGAAAGTTCGATAACTGAAAACTTCAATTGCCTAGACTATAATACTCACTCATTACATATATATTATAGGCAATAGCTCGCAATATATTTCTCATTGTCACTTTTATTGGAATTGCTGGAATGTAATGTATTCAACTGGTAAAACACCGACCAGTTTGATTGACTTTTAAATGCATTGGAATCGTGCCGCATTGCAACATTCTTGCTAACTATTTCGGGGGACTGCGCTGCCAATATAAATCCCTTCTTGCTCCTCAAGAAGGGATTGATATTGGTTACATGTATCCATTCCCACTACTCGCGATTTTCTGGTGACGCTCGAAAACCACCTAAAATGTATTGTATTGAACACTGCTTTGTATCTCATTTATAAAGCTCTCCTCTCTGTCAGCGAACATTGGGAACAAAACGCAGCGAAGGGGTATAGCTCAATCAGTAATTGTTGGGTGTCGTCAAAACTTCCGAAATGTCACCAAGGGGTCGCCACCCTAAGGCGGTTGAGAACCGCTGCGTTAAACGAAGCAAACAACTATAGGTGACGCAAAGCACATGGGCACTGCAGCTGCATATGGAAATGATTACGATAAAGACATCTTTAATATGCGGCCATTCAGTCAGGGGCTTCTATCCCCCCTAAGCAACCGGGCGCATTCCATCTTCTTCCCCCCCTTTTCTGGACCGGCCTTCCGCTATGTGTGCAATATAATGTAATCTAGCGCGTGCCCTCCTCTAGTGTGGGAACGCAGGTGTGTTTGGAGGGGGACAAACGAGCATCCAGCAGACGATCGCTGAAGCATGTGCAGCGCCGAGAAGGGACCTGGTATGGGGAGGGAATGTGCCCCTCCCCATAAGAAATTTTTGCGATTTTTGCATTGCAATTTCAGCATTTTAAGCTGTCCTCTTAGCAAAATTACTCTACTATTTCAGTGGAGGAATTGCTGCCAAAATTGGGCAGCCATATGTTTTGCGCCTCTGATCAGTGTGCATTCGAGAGGCGTTACATAAATTTTTAGAGCATAATGCAATACAATAAAATACAATGTAGGTCCTACTTTGTAAGCCCACGTAATAATGATGTTGCTTTACTATAGTGTTCAAGGACCAAATCTGACTGTCTGAAATTTGAAAGATAACATTGGAGAGAAGCCATTTAGTTGTGCAAAATAGTATTTGTATT
The DNA here is from genome assembly GCA_949752735.1 of Lumbricus terrestris. Lineage (NCBI taxonomy): Eukaryota > Metazoa > Annelida > Clitellata > Crassiclitellata > Lumbricidae > Lumbricus > Lumbricus terrestris. Next base: position 20,727,731 of record OX457036.1, read on the forward strand.
AATATTATTGTTTTTCAATTATAATATGATTGTATTATTTATTAAAACAGTAAAAACATAACTATAAGCAACAGGAAATTTTTATTATGGTATATTATTCATTCATTCATTCATTCATTCGTTCATTCATTCATTCAAGAATGTATATAGTGCTTCTTCAAGGGAACTACTCAGAAGCGCTCCCTACTCTAGCACGGCAAAAAGGAGAGTTTTGAGTTTAAAAAAAAAATGTTTCAGGAATAACCCCAGGAAGTAGACGTAGCTTCTGTGGAAGCCCATTCCAGACAACTGGGCCGATGACAGAAAAGGCTCTATTCTGCATCGTTGCAGTTCGTGCAAAAGGACCAATAGAAATCCCTTCTGTGCTGAACGGAGGGGGCGGGGTCTTGGGTACTAATGGAGCAACAATGCTCTTGCAAGTCGTGTGGGGCAATTCCAAGCTGGCATTGCCTAACTATGGCAGCGATTCTAAGCACATTATTCGATTGGATGTTATGCGGATCATTATAGCTGTTATAGATAGTACCGTAGCCTAACTAAAAACTCAAAGTGTATAAAGTGAATACATTTTGCTAAAGACCAATTTGTCCAAATTTATATGGAAGGGAAGTATTTTCTGGGGGGGATCTTCCTCCTAGTGATGCCTAGATTGAACGCTGCCCTCCATGTCCGACCGTTCCCCCAACCGACATAAAGTTTGGCTGTCTTTTGATTCCCCCCCCCCCCTATTTTTCACTGGGCGCAGTCTGCGCCCGCCATGTATAGGGATAGAAGCCCCTGCATTCAGTTAAGTATAAAGACGAGGGGTGCTGCATGATAGGCCTAATAATTAATTATTCGTGGGATAGAAATTGCATTCGTAAATGTTAAGCGCGTTTCTGTTGAGGAAAATGGCGGAAATGAAGAAGCATGCAGGCGAGACCATGCACAGTCCATCTGGCATCGTCTCACGCCACGGCACAACGATATATGTATGATAGGTCTATGCAATATAGTGTCGGTGTCTCTGGGTGCACTCGAAGCGCGACGTGGCATCCCCACCTACATGTATAGTAAAGCACGGGCCTCTCCTTCACAAATTCCCATCTCATTCGATCCTACCAACAATATGCTTCTATATATATAAGCTTATACCCTTGCATAAATAATATTATATATTTTTATATACTATTATAATATTATATATATAGACTATCACGAACTCCCTGTCGCTATTCCGTCCTTTCTCATCGTTGTCTGATGTAAGATTATACTAAGAAAAAAATCTGTATGTCGTGAAAATTTCATTCTAAAGATGAGACTGAATGAGGGAAGCATCATGCAGTCGTCTCTTTCTCAATCCTCAGACAGCCAACGAGGAATTTAATTAGCGCCTTTTCGTCGCCTTCTCTCTCCCTCTCTGTGTTCTCTGTCTTCCGATTCTATTCAAACCGCCTCATGACCTCATGATGGTCACCATGACAACGACTGCGGGACTATACGCCGCAGCTGCTATGGATACTGAACTATGAAACGGATACTGGTCATGCTGCTGATAAACGTGATGAGTTTGGTGATTGTGATGTGGGTGGATGTTGATTGAGTTTTGGTGATGGAGAAGAGAAAGTTGGTCGGTGGCTGTTGGAGTGGCTGTTGGGGTGGCTGTTGGGGTGACTGTTGGGGTGACTGTTGGGGTGGCTGTTGGGGTGGCTGTGATACTAGCGGTGAAGAAAAGATAATGCGGTGTAATCCAGGACCTTTCAGCATGCAGTCCAACACAAAATGTGCAGTCCTCAATGGATCTGTGCAGTTGTAGAATCACTTCTGCAGTGCAGCTAAAAATAGTAAAAGGCCATTGCGTCATGCATGATTGGGAGTAATTTATAACCATGGGTTGTGCAGTTCTTAAAATTCCCTTTTAAAAAAGCGTTGCGGTGATGCCATGCTACATTATTTTTT